>CAJNDT010000224.1:1122495-1388740 GCA_905221615.1 Symbiodinium sp. CCMP2592 | reverse complement strand
TGCTGCCAAAGATCCCCACTTTCCAAGCACATCATAGCGTTGGCCAAGTGCGAAACTTTCCCTCATCTGAAACAACGGCATAGTCGCCCACTTTGCGAATCCTGACCAGGCTTTGTAGATGGATCGGCATACCACGTATGCCATGTACGACAGAGCGGTCATGTTCGCGTCAATGCAATGGGCATTTCGCTTTCCAGAATAGTAAGATGGCTGCATGGCGGTACGTGCAAGTTGTAGCTCAGGATCGATGTTCAAAGACTGGCCGGTAATGAAGACGGGACGACGTTCCTGTGCAATTGCTTCTGGAACTGCGTCATCAAAGTCCTCTTCAGGCTCAACGTCCATTTCTTCATCAGGTTCCTGTTCTGGATCGTCCTCCGCGACGACAGATGGTTCTGGGATTTCTTCAGGTTCCGCAACGGTCTCTACCTCCATGGCTTCCTGCTCCTCTTCGGGCGCCTCAGGCACTGCGGCTGCTGCGGCTTCCATTGTCTGAGCAATGAAGTCACTGGGGATCTCCGTAGGAGTCTCCCTTTGTGGAGAACCTTGGTAATATCCGCTCGAAACGAACTGTGACCAGCAAGACGTGCATCGGGAGAAACATGCTGGAACGATGTTGTAGCATGCCGGGCACACCCTCATTCTCCTTCCATCCTCGTCTCTGCGTAGGTCTTCGGGTCGCCAATTCTTGATGACAAACTTGATTCCTTTGTCCATGTAGTGATGCCGAACCGTGTTCTCCCTGTGGGTCTCCAGGACAGTCGTGAGGTCACGAATGATCTGCTCCTTGCTTGTGTCGTGGGGTCCAGGAGGCATCTCGCAAAGCAATTCCATGATCTTGCTTGGCGTTCGGTATCTCTCGAACTCGGGAAGCAACGGTGATGCATTGTAGTCCAACACCAGCTCTTTCTCCCACCTTTCATCGTAGATCTTTTCCACCAGAGCGAAAGAGTGTGTATCTCGAGGATCAGGGACGCAAAACCATACCTCCTTGACGAAATGGAAAGGTATCGTTCGACCAACGATCATGATGCCGCTGTCTGTGATACGTCCATCCTCTCGTGCAAGATCTTGCGATGGGACATGAAGTACCGCCAATGGCATGTGCTTGGCGTCTCGTCCGTGTACTCGCATCTTGGTTGTTGCATTCCGGTGATCGAACGGCGCAAACACCCCCCAATAGCTGTGGAGTCTGCCGCCTTGGTTGCCTCGGAATTGGCGCCTATGGTCGAAGTCCCCGTCGGGGGCCTCCGAACCAGGCATGATGCCTTGCGTGACAATGGAATCCAAGTTGCGGCATGCCGTAGCGTGGAACGCACCTCCAAGACGTTGCAAGAGGGTCATAGATGGATATATTGCGAACCTGTTCTTGTCCAACTGAAGCAAGTTGTTCTGGGGATCTGAGTGCGCAGAGTGACCACTCGTAGCCCGAACTGCCCATGGCTTCACCCAGCCGTTGCATAGGTTCAGGTACCTCTGGCCATGCCGGCAATGGTCGTTGCTCTGGATCTCCGTGATCTGGTCCCGAACTGATACCAACATGTTCGAACCTGCTGATCCAAGAACTTCCGTGCCGGGGTCCTTCACTCTCACACCCAAGAACTGCAACCGAATCTTGGCTTTGTTGCGTTTCGTGGCTGCAATCATGTTCCCCTGGAACAATAGCTGAAGTCTTTCATTGTACACTCTCTTCTTCTGTTGGTCATCGGTCCTTGAGACCCCTTCGGTGATGCGTCTGCTTTCATGGGTCCATAGTGGCTCATGCCTCACCAAGTCTTCGATCAGCACCCACCCTCCTTCATCACATTTGATGACACTGTTGAATGCCACTTGGCACCGGTTGTCAAGCCATTCCGAGCCTGGGCGCCTGGCGATTCTGTGGCGCAAGTCAGACTGGATGCATGATAGCGCCCAATCCGCATTCAACCTGCGCTGACGGGTGATGTTGCGAAGGACAACTTCGTTCACGATGTCCCACCGATTGTTGATGAAGCTTGCACCCTTGGTTGGGATCAGTTCGAGAATCCCGCACCGGATTGGCCTTCCGCCGCCGATGGATTCATAGCCTGGATTGGTGTAGCTATGAGTGTTTTCATCGTAAGCAAAGCTAGGACGGTCTCCTCGTTGAGGTAGGCGTCGGTCGCGATGTTCCGAAAGCTGCTCAATGATGTCCACCACTCGCTGGCTATTCTCTGGTCCCGATTCCTGCAGTGGTACGCCACAAGCATCATTTAGGCCCCGACGATTCTCCACATCCGTGCAGAGATTGTGTTTGTTCTAATAACGGATCAAGACCACATCACCCCGTACGGCTTCGCCTCCGCGTCGCGGTCGGGCTTTGGCCTTGGGTCGTCGGTCCGAGGATGCAACACTCACATGATCTGTGGTGTCGACGTCCATTGGTTCAGCCTCTTGTGAAGGTACTCGACGTGGATATCGAAGAAGACTTTCCTTGATGATCTGGACGCCTCGAAGTACCAGGTCCCGGGTTGCAGCATTCTCTGTGCAATTTGACAGAGTATGCAGGTCACTGCCACAAGCAACACAGAATGTGATGCGATCGCTTCCGACTGACATCTCGCCCTGAGCGAGTATGCCAACATAGTCCTGAAGCTGCGTGACAAATCCTTCACGAATTGCATGCCTGGGATCAGGGCCTTCTGCACCTTGTTCTTCTTCGGGTTGCGCATCCACATCTACATCCTGTGCAGGTATTGGTGGAGCAACTGAGAACCCTGGATCGTCCGTTACGTTGTCAGCGGCCTGTGTCTCGTCGGTTCTCGCAATCTCTACAGGGTAGATATCACCATCGACGATCACTGTGAAATCAATCACGAGGTCAGCGGACATGTTGTTGACGATCTCAGCGACTGCTTCATTCTTCTTGGGCGGTGTCCTTTTGCGCGGGGAGTCAACCGTAATCAGCTCGATGGCTTCGGCTGACGCGTAGCGGAAGAATGACCTTTCGATTCCTCTCGCGCACGCATTTGCTCCCTCAAGGCCACCCCAATTCATGAAATGACTTGGGTGTCTCATGGCAATCGTAAGAAGCCCGAGCGCCAGCTCCAATGTGTCACCCAGGAGCTCTTCCTTGGGCAAGACTGACCCTCGGTAGCATTCTTGGCGCTCTTCCGGAGTCAAAAGCATCCTCATGAAACCAGCATAAGCGCAGTTCCCGGCATCGTAGTAGCAGATGTAGCATGTCTTGCCTTCGGAGTCGTACCCTCTGTCCCACGCCACCTGTTTGGCCTTTCCCCATGCCGCGTACTCGATGGCCTGACTGGCTGTGATTCGGAGACCACCGTAGTGAGAAACCGTCTTGCCGATGTCCTCATAGACCATCTCTGCACAGACTTTGAGGAACTCCTTGATGTCCACACGAGGATCCACGAATTGAAGCCTCAGGTCATAAAGGTGCTTTGCGCAAGCCAAGGTGTACTTCTGGGACGCGATCAAGTCATTGAAGGAGCTGATTTGATGCTGCATCTTCAAAGCTGAAGTATGCGCGCACCCAATGCAGTGCCCAGGATACCCGTTTCCGGTCGGCTTGAAGAAGGCTTTTGCGTAGCACTCAGCCAACTTCATTCCTTCACATCCAGAGCAATAGAACGTTCTCCCTTTGACATAACCGGTGTTCGGGGTCGCATAGGTGTCGATCCTGAACCAGTAGTGCCTGTTGTCGTAGTAGGCCTCGGGAACGGTCATGGCGATGTCAAAATCCTGCCAGGTGACTGTGGACGACTCAGCGACCGTGTCACCCTGGGCACCCTACCTGATCTGTTGCTGCTGTTCCCCCGTAAACCATGTCTGCGAAATCTTGGTGGACGTCTTGACTTCACTCTTGTCCTCCCAAATCTCGACAAGCGACGGGTGAGCGACTAAGTCGGTTCTGACTGTCTCGTCCCATGAGCGAACTTTCGATGCCTCAACAAAGCACGTGGATACCATCTTCTCGCAGAACAACTGCTTCTCATAGATAGCTAGGCCCAATTTGAACCTGACCCGGTTGTCCGGTGGTGGTACCTTTTCGACTGACAGTGTATGCACGCCTGACGACGCATGTTTCGCCTGACTGTACATTCTTGACCAAAACGAAGATCCATGAATCACCACACATGCTCGGGCCCGCAACTCCAGTTCAATATACATTCCCAGCGCGTGGAAACCATTGAACATAGAAGCTTTCTGTCGAAGGTAATTGCTGGCTGCTCCTACGAACCGTAAGTCGTGGTTGATGTTGACAATTGGAGGGCGCGTGGTACGCTTCCCTGCCGCAATGATGGGGTCAACGTACGTGGCTTTGAGCTGCCGCTGCAAATCAGCACGAATCGCTGCTCCGTCTCCGACCTCACTCATCGGAAATGATATGTTCTCGATGAGGATCGCTTGGAGAGACAGATGGTAGTGCAACGTGACGGTTGCAAGCTGCTCTTCAGTCAAGCCATCCAATGTCTCATTCACAGATTCCAACGATCCCTTTGTGACTTGGAAGTTGTAGTTGGCACCTGCGGTGATCGACGGGCTCACAATGTAGATCTCACTCCATCCATGCATGACGAGATTCTCTCTCACTGTATGCGATGACCCTCTGGTCCTTGCGACCATGTCAAAGTCTTGGACGAGGATCGTGCATTGAGAGCGCATAGTCGCGGCATCAGGCTTGCCACCCATACCCAAACTATTGCGAAATCCGTTCAGCGTGTTCATGGTATTGATCCTTGCTTCTGCCGGAATTTCATCGTTGTCGACAAGATCGCTGTCTGCCTCGATCATCACTGCCGAGGTAAGCATTGGAGGAGAAGGAAGATGCACGCACGACACCACTGCCAATGCATGGTACAGCCGCGAATACATCCGTAACCACATCTTCGTGCTCAGCTTCACGTAGACCTTCAGGTTGAGACCCTTGTCGTCACTTTGAGAGACGGAACGAATCCTTGCCAAGTAGGTCACCAGTCTTCTGACGTAATGCTGAATCGGTGTGGTCCCCACGTCGTGGTTGGCCACGAACTTTGGCGTCTCATCAATGGTAGGTGGGTACTCGTCTTGATCACGGGTCGTCGCCAGCAAGCTCGAGCGACAGCCCTTTTCATCAATGTTGACGTAATGGTACCAACTTTCCTGAGCGCCAGCGGGGATTGGAGCTTCCTCCCATGTCGGTTGCGATGGTTCCTCTTCCGGTTGCGAAGTCGGTGGTTGTGGAGGAGGTGCCGCAGAAGATGATGACGCCGATGCCGTTGCCTCGTCCGTCCTTGCCCTCTTTGGTCCGTGGCTAGGGGTGGCTCGAGGCTCGGTAGCGGATCCTTGTGGTTGTCCCGGCGTTCTTCCATGCTCAGGGTGCACGATCCCTTCCGGTTCGAGGTTGCTTGCCGTAGGCATCGCCACCCTCCCCGTTGAGTACACCCAGCTAGGATGCCGTTGAAGATTGGGCGGAAATAGGCCATCATCTTGTAGAAGCGGTCTTGGTGCCTCCATCTGTTGGAATTCTGCTTCCCATATGCTCAACGTGGCGCGTTTGGTAGAGCAGTCGACCACATACCCAGATTCAACTCCGCATTGATTCCAGGTGTAGCTACGGAACGCATCCGGCAATTGGAAGCCGTTCCTGTCTTGATCTGCACATACAGCATCCACGTGGTGCTTGAGGAAAGAGTACGTGGTGTAGTCGGAATCAGGGAGCACATCATTGGACCATCTGTAATGCGGGTGTCCAGTGTCTGGATCAACCCATGATACGTAGGAATGAAGCACGTGGAGACAGACACTGAACGCCTGGAGCGAGTTCATCGCAAAGGCGAGCGGGTGTCCCATGCCTTGAGGCATTGTGCGCATCATCATGGCCAGCTGGTGAACGTTGAGTGGCGTGGCGCCATCGTTGTTCGCAGCACATTCCTGGTTGTAGGTCCGTAGTCCATATCCAGTGTGTTTCGCGAACATGTACATCAGCTTGCACACCCTACATAACGTAGGCTCCGCCAACAGGTCTGATTGGTCAGGTGCTCTACCCGACATTGGCAACTTGTGGTAGTAGTCCTGATTCACCGTATACCATTGTTGATTCTCGTGTCTGTCACAGTCTGGTAGGGCGTCTCCACGGAGTTGATGAGAACAGCGAGGTTGTAGTAGCCGTCCGCAGTGACGATGTTCCTTGTTGCAGTGTTCAAGTCGAACCGAACTTGCTTTCGTTCTTGTTCCAGTTCAACCACAGCCAATTTTGCATCATCGCGGATCACTTCCTCATCCACCATGAACCTGGTGATGGCATTGTACTTCCCCTCGTGGTCAGCAACAATGTGTTTGAGACCTCCACCAAACTTAGTGACCATGGCGAGTATCTCCCCATAGGGTTTGTCCATGTACTCCTCAGGAGCAGCAAGCAAGCAAGCTTTGAGGATTTCTCGGACTCGAATGGACAGATCTCCTCCTGACGACAGATTTGCACACGTGAACAGCAAGACCAACGGAGGTGCTTTGAACGCTGCCCATGTGCGAATGAGATCATTGTCGACCACTTTGTCTTTCGTAATCTTCGGCGGGAGCGAAACGCTCTGCGACGAATCCCCAGAATACATCTCCAGGAACTTGTGGAACTTCAGAAACGTTCGCATCATCCCACCAGACGGGAAAACTTCTTCGTGGTCCACTCCTTCGAAGGCCAGCTCGTAGGCATTGTAGCTTTCAGCCATGGCTCGGGTTTCGGTCCTTCCTCCGTAGGAGGGAAGTCCCTACACCCTACTCGACTTCACGGTTCCGGGTTCTCCGTAAGAGGCACCCTTCCCCGATCCGTCTGGTCAGACCTTAGTTGTTCCTTAGTTGGGGCTGTCTAATAGCCCCTTCATCAGCGTCTACACACTGATGTTGCTGCCATGCAATGTCCTCAGATTCATGTGCAACATGACTGACACTGACATGAGCTCGAACAAGGCTGCGAACATTCCTCGCAATTGACCGCCATGAAACATCAATGCGCTGCGACAAACTGTTCTTCGAATCATGGTCCAAGCAATCATTCAGTCTCATCACCAAACGGTCCGCTTCAGGCATGTTAGAGAACATGATCCTGCGTCCACCACCATCGCCATCAGCACCAACATGATCATCAACCTTAACCTTCGTCACCTTGCCACTTGAAACAAGAGCATGCAACTCTGGCCAAGACCAACATGAGCATGAAGAAGGCATGTCAAGCGAAAAATAGACGTCGGAAAATTCCGCACACTTCTTCAGCAGGCGTTTGAGAGATTTCAAGACACTTCTGAAAACCTTGTACTTCCCACCAGAACGTTTTTCACCCCCCACGCAAGCCCCTTCACTACTTCCAGGACCAACACCTGATCGCAAAAGCGATGCCACGAATAGCACAGGTGTGCGCAGGTCGTTCCGGCACGCATCCTTCATTGTACCGATAAGGCTGTCCTCATCGGCCTTGGAGCTGATCAGCTCCTTGCAAGTTATGCGAGAGCAACCTTTAGTGGACTTAGGTACGGCGTAGCCGTTACCCAAGCCACAGAGGTCAACAATCATGCGGTCTGGCTTCCGTCCACCAGCCTTCGACGGCATGGCTACCAATCTCCCATCGCCAGTTGCCTGAAATTTCAAGGCTTTAAGCAATCTCCTGGAGATTTGGCTAGTCAACTCGCATTTATCAGATCGATCCTTAGCGTCCGAATCAGTCATGTGCAAATGTTTGGACGAGCACACATCAGACGACTTAGGATGCAACGCGACGTTTGCGGCAATGTACTCCCATTCATCCTTGCAGTAGCCGAGCTCAACGGCGGTTCCGGGAGATACAGGATCCCGAAAGGTATAACGCTGCCCGTGAGTGCATCCTTGGATCTTGATGCTCTTCCACATGGCATCTTCCTGAAGTCCCTTATACTGCTTGGTTTCCTGGACTGGTACTCGAGGAGGCACTTCGATGATGATTTGGAACCCCCATGATGCCGCTCTGCGCGCAATTCTTTGGACGACCTCCCCCCATGGGTAGTCTGTCCGCAATTTGGCCCTTTCAGGGTTGTCAGCGATTTTCCGACTCAGCCACGAATTCTTGCCCAACACCCCTGCACCAATGAAGATTACGGAGTTAGGGTTGTCTTTCCTTGCTTGCACCACATCAAAGATGTAGGCGCACATGGCGTCGTCAACTTCTCGCCCCATACTCAGAACATTTACTTGCAGCCCAGGGTCGTAGTGAGAATCGGGAGCATGCTGGGCGATGCAATCCTTGCCTGGAGCATACTCATTCCACCAGTTCTCCTCATCGACTCCTATCAATGTCCATACCGTCACTGCCTTTGGAGCATCTTTGATAGTGATACGGTACTTCCACCGGCTGTAAGGATTCTTGTAAGCATGGACCAACCTTCCATCGTGGTCGAGGAATTGGATCACCAGACCCTCCTTGGGCTTGTTTTCGGCGAAATTGACCACGTGAGGCACAATTGCTCCATCATATCCTTGATATTCCTTTTTCTGTTCCGCCGCATCATGCCATACATCTTCGTACACCGACGACCATTGGTCATAACCAAATTGAGAGGCTTGACTTTTGGATTGGCCGTTGAAACAAAATCCCTGGTGTAATGTAAAGCCCTGGTACCCCCCATGGATGGCACGCGCCAGTGTGACAACCACCGCTCGCCATTTGGCGGGCAGGGCGCGCACATAAGACTGGCCTAGAGGCGGTTCAGGAATAGGCAAAAACGGCGGCGCAAGGACGTCCGCAATGGCAGCGGGGCGCAAATGCCCCCGCACGGGATGGTACTGGAACACAGCACGTTCCACGTAGCGGTCGAACTTGCCCGGTGTGTCAAGGATAGCAGCACGATCCTCCATTTGGTGCCACTGCCCTTCACGAAGAATCCAAGTCGACCGAAGGTAACGACCAGGCGGCAACGCAGAAGGCGGCCCCCGCAACATGCGCGGGAACTTGACAACCAGGATGGGGTCCACACTGTCATGTTCTTGCAAGCCTTCCTTACTCGACAATCCAGCGCGATACAACACCTGAGGGAGGATCGGCGTCTGCGTGTAAGGAAAACAAGGCACCTCACTCTTGAACGAGTAGTGCTGCTGACCCTTCTCATCCGTGCTTTGGGTATGAGTAGGCCGCATCAGATCCATAATCTCTTGGGAGCCGATGAGATCCGGCGGAAAGATGTTGATGAGCTGACACGCATGTGTCCAGGACACGGAATCCTTGAACGACTTGGTGTGTATGTCCGCGGACATCTTGGCAGGGACCTCGTAGGCAAGAGAAACGTAACCTTCCTGAAAGATAGAATGCATCCATCCAATGCAGATACCGTGGGTACGTTCCAAGTGACGCATAGTCGGATTCTTGCCCGTGCGAATCACCCCGATCATGGTCTGGTTGTCGTCGTAGAAGACGAAGTTGGGGTCTTGCCCCCCAAGCTGCTGCCACAACGTGATAGCAGGCAATCCAAGACGTGACATGGCAAAGTCGGCCGCGACAATCTCGGCCTCAGGTGTGGAATGACTCAAGCATCCCTGCCTTTTGCTAAGTCCTGCCAAGGGAAATCTTGTATGAGAACCTTGAATGTGCAAATGAGCACCGGAGGTAGATTTCAAACTTTCTCCACAACCTGCATAGTCCGCATCTGCAAACAGCCCGATGGACGAGTCCTCCAAGGAGTTCCCGACCCATCCAATCATCATGTGATGTTTGGACTGGTGCACATAGGCCATGAGATGATGAAGAAGAGCATCCTCCTTCTTGGTCCATTGCGTGATCTTGCGTGCGAGATTGTTGATACTGCGCAGAAGATCAAAGCGGCAAATGCGCGCGGCATAAAGCAATTTCATGAGAATGCTGGCTGCCTGCGGAGCAAGTGCGCCGCGATTGGCCTCGTTGATTTCCTCTTCCTCGGGCGCCTTGGGAATAGGTGGAGGCGGAACGAGCCGACCATCCTTATCAACAGGCATGGTGTGTCCACACCACGTGCATCGATGGCTTTTACCTGACTGTGCCGGAGCGCGAGCTGGGTGATTCTTAGTCTCCTCAGCCGGACTCGGCGATGGTACCGTCTTGAATTTTGTCGGATCGAACCCAGTCACGTCGCAGTACTTCTTGACTGTCATGTCCAGGTACGTCTCCATGTCGTAGGTAACGGTCTGCACCTTCGTTTTGTCATGCAACGTTGCCTCGCCCTTGGAGATGCGACAACCCAGATACAAGCCCAGCGGCGTTTCTTCTTCCAATCGAAGTTCTTGGCGCAGCATGTCCCAACCCTTGGGTAGATTCTCTTTGGGTCCTGCCATCTTGAGATCATCCACGTAGATGACAAGTAAGAGCTTCATTTGCGGGTGAAAATACAATGATGGCCATTCATCGCCAATCGGCTTGAACCCTACTTTCTGTACCGCGGTGTGGCAATGTTGTTCCCACATGGTTCCTGCGTCAGGATGTCCATATAGAGCTTTGATCAGGCGACATACCGGCCTACGGAATTTGTGCCGTTTCGCAGATGGATGCCAGGCTTCATCAGGCAGTTCAACCCAACACGGAGTGCCCGACAATCTAGCCTGAATGTATGCTTGGATAGCATCCGCCATCTGGACATCGTTGCCAGGAAGACATCCGTAATAATCTGCCCATCGTGAGGCGTCAAACGTAGCCGGGGAATTCCCCAAATCCTGAAACAATGCGGCTTCCATATTCTGGTCTTTGACCTGATCACCGAGTAGTACACCTCGCCCCTTGAACTTCCTGGCAGGATCGTCCTCTTTGAGCTGATAGTTCTTCTCGTAGATCAGTCCGTGTACTCGCGCCATATGTACTTTCTCACCTTTCTTCTTTGCCTCAGCGACGACGTCGTCATACTCACGCGTAGTTGAGAAGTCAAACACTTCTTGGTCCCACAATCCCTTCCATTCTTTCATGAAAGCTTCCATGGCCTTGGGATTGTTGATCATTTCTTTGCGTGTGACGGGTCGAGTGACCATGGCATTGAAGCACGATCCTCCTGCATGATTCTTTTCCCGATGTACGTTTCTGTGAGAAGTCGTACACGGCATAGAAGGAATCCAGTTATCATCCATGACCATATGCGCCGGAACAGCCGGCACGACATCTGCCAAGAATTGTTCTTGTGTATATTGATCCACATAGGACTGTGCCCATGACCAACCATCGTCGTCGTCAACGGTCACGTTGAGTTGCAGATCAATTTCTTCACACGGGACAATCTTGGGAAAGATCATGTTGTCCAAAGTCTTGGTGACTATCTTCTTTCCTATCACAGCCTTCTTCCGGTCTTTCTTGGCAACTCGAGCTTGTCTCGCTTTTCTTTCTTGTATGCTGCCTTCTTCTCCGCTTCGCTCATCTTCTTCCATGCTTCCGGAGAATAAGAATGGATAGGTCGCCGTGTAGGAAGAGTTCGTCGACCATCACTTCGGATTTTGTACGGAACTCCCCTTTTGTCGATCTTGCAAGCTTCACCGTCATCGGTAAGATATACAATGCCGTCTCCTTTCTTCCCCGTACTCCAATGTTCAATCTCCTCGGGAGCCAACTTCTTTTCTTTCAAGATCTTGATAATCTCTCCAGGTTCTTCGATGTCTCCTTCGGGGATGAGTCTACCGGTTGGACCGACTTCGCGGGGCGATCGTCGATCTTTCCCAGTGACCTTTGGTTCAGAAGGAGGCGGTGCTGCACGTAGACCCAGCTCTTCGTCTAGTTCTTCGAGTCTTTTGTCTCCTATGGCATCAATAGCTTCATGTTCTGCTGACTTGAAGACTTCGCCGAGCGGCTCCGTCTCAATGTCAGATGGATCTATGTCCTGTAAGTCAGGATCTTCTCCGGGATCCGGTGGAGGAAGAAGTCCACTTGGATCATCGTCATCCCCGTCGTCACCATCTCCTTCAGGCGGACCGTCACCACCGTCATCGACGTCTTTTATCTCCTTGCCAGCGAGGTCAACGTTGTCCCTGAGTCCCTCAATGGTTGAATTCATCCTTTCGTACTCGGCTTTCAGGGGAAACGTTATCTCCTCTGGGAAGTAGATAACTTCTGTCTCGTACGGTCTCATCAACTTCCTGGGAACAGATGCGTCCATCGACAAGTTCGCGTTGGCAAATTCCTTCATATCCCAAACGCGATACTTCTTGGACCACCCTTGACCAGCAGTGATGATGTATCCGGCAAAAATGCCTGGAATCCCCTTTGGATCGAATTTGTTGCCATATGTCTTCGGCCTTGTGTCCGTCGGCTTGAAGAAGACTTTGGCACCAAAGGGTATGGCTTTTCCCTCGAAGTCCTTTCCAGTCATTCGCTTCCATGCTGAATCACCATCGCCCTCCACGTCTTCAACGTTGAGGTTCTGCATCACGCAATTAAGCGCAAAGGACCAGTATTGAGCGGGCAATCCGGCGTGTAGCATGGATGCTGCGACTGTGTTGATCACTTCTTGATTTGACCGTTCAGCGAGTGAATTGTTACTGGGTTTCCCTGGAAGGGAATGATCAATCACGATCTTCAACTGTGCCATAGCTGAATCGAACTCTGGTGCTTCATCGCTGTACGCCATATGAATCTTGCGTCTTCCCATGAGGCGTCTGATGGCCATGACGACTTCGTCAGTGCTCCTTGAAGCCGTGGGAATCGCTGCAATCATTTTGGTGGCGATGTCCCTGATGACTAGAACTTCACGTGCCCCGTCATCGAGTCCAATGCCTGCTTCGGCGGCCTTGCGCATGTCAAGGAAGTCGAACGTCACAAGATCTCCCCAGTGTTTGATCACACGTTGAAATGCACCTCGTTGTGTTCGCAAGTGCTTCATCTTCGCGCGTATGCACGATTCGCAATATGGATTGCGGTAGCGATGAGTACACAGATGTGCCAATGTCTTCGCTTCGGCTTTCAGTGTTCCGACTCTGGCCTTGCGGCTCGGCGCACCGTCGCCTTCCACATCAATGATCACCTCATCGTCACCATCCAATGGAATTTCACCCACTCCTTTTCCTTCGTCGTCGTCCGGAGGGCGTCCGGCCTCGGACTCTGGTACTTCTTCTATAGGAGGTTCTTGGGGTTCAGGATCAGGAGGTCGTTCATGATCGTCACCTTCTTCTTCTGCTTCGATCTCGCCCGGTGCAGCTTCAGCGGCAGCTGCGACGCTGACGTCAACATTGCCCGCTGTCAACGCACCCTTGAAGATTTCGGTGATCGCTTTGGCCTCCGGATCATCATGAACCAATGACTTGGAACTCCCGGCACGAACGTACGGGATGTCACCGTTCACGAACAGAGATATTCTCTTGCCCTGCGGGTTGATCATGAATGGTTCCCTTCCGGGAGGCCACACAAACCCGTAGTTGAAGTTCATACATCTCTTGCCTATGGAAAGCACCGACGGCGTGTCGTCCAACACATAAGCGTTGATCGGTTCCTCGAACGACTCAGTCTGGAAGTTCGACACGAGATCGGTATCGGTGATTCCATTGGCTGTCTGAAATGATATGGGCTCTGGAGTCACGAGTGTCTCGAGACTGTGCTTCTCGATCTTCTTCTGAGATATGAGGTCATGACCACACCCAGTGTCCATGAGAAACTTGATCTTCTTCTTGAGGATGACTGGTTGAACCATACATTTGAACAAGCCTTGATTGATGATCCGTTTGCTGTGTGCAGCATCGAGTTCGCGCTCAACGATGGAATCCTCACCGTCGTAGAACGAAACTTCTTCCACTCGAGACGTTCCTGGGATTCGTACGAATGAAACTCGATCTCCGCATTGATCATCATCGTCGTCAACCATGTCTCTCATGATCTGTGCCCTCAATCTCGCTTTGTGCTTGGCGAATTCCAAGCTCACGGCGCGATCCTCATCATTGATAAACGCTTCCATGTCGACGTACTTCACCTTCCGCTCTTTGTCTTTCTTCGATCGTCTAGGACACGAAGAAATGAACTTCACGTCATTGGCGAATGTCACATTGCGCTTTGTCACTTTTCGGGTCGACGTAGTCGTTCCCGAGGATTCGTCATCTGTTGAACAATCCGAATCAGCGTCGCTGTCAACGGATGGACAATCTGACTCCTCCTCATCTTGTTTTGAAGATCGCTTCCATATAGCCGGAGCTGATGGATTCCACCTTCGACACAATCTGATGGCGGGTGCAGCAGGGAGTGCCTTGGCCTTGGCATTCGGCTTCGCTGGAGCTGCCTTTGCTTCGGATTTGGCTTTAGCTTTTGCCTTTGGTTCCGGAGCTGGGGTAGCTGCTGCCTCATGCTTGAAAGGACAATTCTCTCTTGAGCACGAGCCTGTGTTCTTGAACGAGTAGCAAATCCTGTTTCCTCCTCCTCCAGATGGACTTGGGGTTCTCGTCCTCGGCGTGAAGGGTCGCTCTGGAGTCTTCTTCGAGTGACTGAATGGACACTTATCGCCATTTCGACACCCTGCATCTGTGAAATGGAACTTGCAGCGGATTTGCTTCTTGCTTTTGTCACCTCTGTTGTCCGCTGACTCACTCCTCGTCTTCTTCTTGGGCTTCGGCTTGGTCTTCGCATGACTCTTCGCTTTGCTTTGAGGTAGTACAGGTGTTGCTTTGTCCGGTTTGGTCGGCGAAGCCTTGACCTTTGCGGATGGAGCTGCGTTAGGCGTAGGTTTCTCGGGTACCTTGGCCGGTGCAGCAAGCAAATCCTTGCCCTCAAGCATCTGGCGCAAGCCAATTTGAGTCTGAGTGAGATTTGACTGTTCTCGTTTCCGCATGATGGTACGATCAATGATCTTCATCAGGTTGTCGTACGATCGATCTTCATGATTGTAGGGCAAGTGTTCATAGTGCATGCCCAAGTCCATTTTCATTGCGGGCGAGTCCTTGATCTTGCTGTACAAGCAATCACGGAGAGCTGTTTTGGATGGAATGTCCTCTGGTCTCATCCGTCCCAGAACTTCCAACCACGTCTGCTTGAACGTATGGAGCTTGTTGTCGCCTTGGTACTGGAGCTTCACCAAATACTCAAGAGTGATGATCATGTCAAGACGATCATGTGTTCGAAAACTTTCGTACATCATCGCGATGACTTGTCGCCCTTTGATGATCTTCACGTCAGGCCTGCTGATGTAATCATTGGCCTTCCGGTTCACCTCAAGGTACAGGTCAGCTGATTTGTCGCCACCGGCACGTAGCATTGCGACCATGGCAATCCCCAACTTGACGTCTATGCTCTTGAACTTCTTGTGTCCTGAATCATTCAATGCTTCGACATCAGGGAATGGGTTGAACGCTGGTGCCAGCCATAACATCCAGTCCTCATGATGTGGGTCGGCTGATGCCCCTAAGACATTTGCCGTGCACACAGATCGCCAGTTGTTGAGATGAGTGAGAGTAGGCCATGGAGGAACAGTAACTTTGTCGGCTTCCCTCCTGGAAATTCTCACCTCTGTGACTTCAGGATCCGCATCTCCATCAGGATCACGCGCATGCGAACCAGGATCCGATTCGGGTTTTCCCCCTCCACCTTTCTTCTTGTCATCATCATCGTCAGGCGGATCTGGAGGATCATACCCCGTGCCGGTACCTTCATCATGCTCTTCCTCTCCGTTCTCGTCGCCAGCTTCATCACCGTCATCGTCTCCATTGTTTTCCTGAATCGTTTCAGCGAACAATCTCCACTCATCACGATCAGCTCTGAGACGTTGTTCGGCTTTCTGAGCCTTGAGTACTTCACTTCGCAGATCAGCAATCTTCTCCTCATACTGTTCCGCGATCTCTTTCTCGATCTGACGCCTCCTTGCCTCATGGATGGAATCGTCATAGGCGACAGGGGGACCAACGAGGTCGTTGCCCTTAGTAGATGCGGTGACACCGTCGATGCCAACAGGTCTTGAGGAGCTGGCCGATGCTGTGGACTTCGATCCCAACATCCCGCGATCCCCCAAGAGTTCGCGTAGCTGTCGATCACGCACGGCTGCCGCATCACTTTTCCCATGAAATCCGCTTGGTATGCCAAACAAAGTGGCTGCACTAGGCGTGGAACGCGCAAGTGCTGGGCTGCTAATACCTGGCACGTGGTGCTCGGGCATTGCATCCGCCACGATTGGCATTGAACTGCGGCCAGTGAAGAAGTTTCCACCGGTGAATGGAATTCCGTCCATCACAAGGTTCTTGTCCTTGTCCGATTCCGAGAATGCGAACTTCTCTTTGGCGACTGGACTAACTTGACTTGGGGACCGTATTTCAGGGGATCGTACCTCATCTCCTACGGAAAATGCAGGCATTACATCCTTTCCTACGTGCTCCCAGCCAGACTCAGTAGTCCTCGAAGACATGGGCATGCTCGAAGGTCGCGTCGCTCCTCCTTGATTGGAGTTTCGTGCTGCCTCCAATTCGCTGCGTGTCCTCGCTTGAAGATCTTCTTGTGCTTTGAGCGTTTTCCTGAGTTCACTCAGCTCGTCGTGCAAGGTAGGCAATGATCGCCTTGCATGATCTTCATTCTGATGAAGTCGTTCCTCTGCTTCTTGCATCCTCTTCACAGCCATTCTGCGGTACTCTTCCTCTTCACCAAGACGTTCGCGAAGCCGAAATCGTTCTTGTTCAATGGCTGCGCTGTTTCCAGCTAGCCCTTGGATCTCGTTCACAGCCCGCAACTCCTGGTTCTTGACCAAGTGGAATCGTTCCTGCATTGCTTGTAAGGCTTGTTCCGAACTTGCTGTGTTTGACCGGAGGACCAAGTTCTCTCTGGCGTGTTCATGAAGTTCATGAGTCAGACGCTCATACTCACGTGCCATAAGCTCACCATCACCTTGCGCTCTTGCCTCCAACTGCACAAAGTTGGTGGCTGCCTCCGTGCGGAACACGTGTAGCTGTTGAGCTAAATCCTCGGCAACGGCATGTGCTTGACGTTGTTGAGCAGAGTTCTGCTCATCCATGCGAAACAAAGCTGTTTCATAGTCTCGCTTCATCTCCTGATTGACATTGTTGATGTGCCTCATGGCTAAGCATGCATGATCACGTTGTCGTTCCAATTCCTCAATGCGAATTCCAGATCCTTCATCTTCTTGTTGCATCTCTTTGATCTTGTCCATCAGGGTCTGCACGATTCCTTCGTATTCTTGCACCTGACTGCGATAGTACATCTGCTGTGCAAGGTTCGATGCTTCGAACTGTTGCGAAATCGTCAGCTCCTGGTAGGCATTCGGACCGTCAGCTATTGCAGGCGTGGCCACGGATGACGCATCACCACGTGCAGGAATCGTATCCAGAGTCATGTCCAGATCGTCAGTATCGCGTGGTTGATTGGTAACCATCCGATTCCAAGTCATGGACTTGTCACGCCCACGAGTAGCCGAAGTCCTCGATCGTGCTGAAGAGCTTCTCGAAGATGATGGTCTTGACTTCTTTTCCAAGGTCTTGACTCCTTTGTCCTTAGCCCTGGACGTAGTCCGAGGTGCCTGAAAACCAGACGCTTCGGCCCGTCGTTCTGAAGCCTTGCCCGTCCTCGAACCTGTGGATGTCGGACGTGAAGGCGTAGATGCTCTTGGTAGACTCTTTGCTTTCCCCTTGGGAACTGCCTTTGCAATGGCAAGCGCAGAAGATTGACCTTTGTCATCTTCCGTGGAGCTATCAACGGATTGCACCACTGTGTCATCAGCTGTTGACTCACCAACGGCTGGCGCTGCCACATCGGCACCGAAAGTCATTGTCGTATCTTGGCTTGATCCTGAGTTCATTGTGGTCGTAGTAGATCAAGTAGTCGTTGCTGTAGAAAGGCAGAGCCGCGTACGGCTGATAACCTGCGTGGGGGATTGATCTCGACTTGGTTGCTGCTCTCCCCACCAGAGCTGTAATGAATGTAGGTGTGGCTGGCTAGCACTCTCCACAGACTGGACCCTGTCTCTCCCTCTTACTTCCACACGTGCGATCCTATGCAGGCAGAACCGGCGGCCGTTCCTTTTGCACTCACTGCCGGCGGCGGTTCGTCTGTGCAACGGGATAGCTCTGATTGCTCAGGATAGAAGACACATATAGCACTTAGCTATGGGCATTGACTTGAGCCAAACGTTGCGTTGGCGGTCACATAGAAAGGTAAAGATGAGGGATGCGTAGCATGCCCCCTAGAGTCGAGGGACGCGTAGCGTGCCCCCTTCTCTTGCACTTTACACGGTCTTGCTCACAGCTCTTATAGTGACACCTTAGAACATGACAAGGCATCGCAGTCCGTTCGCACTTCAAGGTAGGGTTGAGGGCATGCTAGTTCAACTGAGGCCGCTTCCCCACCACACTTTACGTGAGAACTCCAAAGGAAATTGACCATCTGCTTGAGCGCCGACTCTTGCGTCCATTTTCCAGTCTTGTAGCTTCTGGAGCGGGACCAGGTTTTCTTCCCTCTTGTTCGGAAGGCCTCTGGTACGTTGAAATAGGCTTCGAAGGCTTCCGCATTGATTTGCCAACACAGTGTGCAAGAAACAGGTGGCCTGAGGTTTTTGATGCTTTCAGGTGTCCACGCTGTGGCTTTTGCCCTGGCTGCTGGGAAGCGCTTGACTATCATGTCCCGCATGTCTTCCATGTCCAACTCCTGACGAAGATCCTCTACAGCCTCTTGCTCTTCAGAGGCTTGCATCAGTTCCAGGGCTTCTCGCAAGCCCGCCGTGCGCACCACACTTCTTCGGCCTGCCGAAGCCAGCAGTCGCTCCACTGCTGCACGACGCTGGGCATCTGTCTCGCCCGGGAAGAAAGCTTTCCGCAACGAGTGCCTCACAGCGTTGGGTGGCAATGTTGAGACTGTTAACTAAGCAGATACGGAGGGATATTGTATAAGTTATATGAGGCCTGCAAACGCCTATAGACTATAATAACATTAATAATCCACACTCCTAGTTAACTTTACCACCAAGATGCAAGCGTGACTTGTCGGTCACTTTCTTTTCATCGTGCTTCTCTACTTGAACTTTGCAAGCGGCACACAGTTTGGGCAGATGCTGTCGAATGGAGGGGTTCATCGTGCCGTGCTGCAGCCAATGCGGCACCAAATGTTCATTGGCCCCGGTCCGCTTCAGGAGCACCCCATACTGCTGCAAATCCGGGCGTTGGGAAGGGAGACCTAAGTCTTGTACAGTCTCTTTACGCATAGTAACTGAGTCATGCGAACAGTTAAACAAACCAACACCGCCCTAGCAACCGAGTCGCAGGGTTCGAAGGGGATGCCTGCGTATTCTTCCAGCATGTCAAGGCTTGGTCCAGCGAGGTTTACCAAGTGCATCTCCCAGATTCGATCTACCGCCTCCTTGTCCGAGATGTTTTTGCGGCTGACACAGTACATGCCAGCCTAAGGTCAAGGTTTAGGGTGTAGAGGGTGTATAGGGTGTATAGAGTGTATAGGGTGTATAGGGTGTCTAGGGTGTCTAGGGTGTATAGGGTGTATAGGGTGTGTAGGGCGTAGGGGTGTAGGACTAAATACCCCGAACGTCTTAAATATTGCTGTCACTGTGGCTTCAGGGATCCTTGATCTTTGCACAGTACGAGTACGCTAATACATTGACTGACCTCGAGCTGAAGGCATAGGTTTGCACTGTACTGTTTTATGGAATCACCAATGGCGATCAAGGCACCGCTACTTCCTCCACCAACCAAGCCACAGCGGTGAAACGCGCGGCTCCCAAACTGAAAAGAAATGCACCCGAAGATGTGCACTCGAACAGCATGCCCTCTTGGAGAAGTGCACACGCCCACAAACCGGAAAAGTTCAGAAAGTTGCCTTGGTGCATGCGTCGGAGAGCCAGCATGTAGCCTGCAGAAGCCCAGTCGGCTGGCTGCCCTGCTGCCTTCCACTCACGGTCCTTGATCGCCCTCGGAAGATCCGTCTTGCCTGCAGCGGGCATGCGGTCTTGGGAAGGTTCAGGCTTCGCAGAATGACTACCGGGTTACCGTGCGTGACCTCGTGCCTGCTTGGCACAACTTCTTCATTATCACCGGCACGCTCTGCTTGACTGGGTTGGCAGCACCGAAGACGCGGTTGCGGTCACGCGAAAAGCTGCGTGCTGAAGCTCTGTCCAGGTCTCCGAGCTCCACAGGATCCACGTACTGGCCGTCAGTTTGTGCTAGTCGCTTGCTGCGACTGTACACGAAGAAGAGCCTTTCAGGTGACATGCCTGTGAACTTTTTGGAATCCCGCACCACAGCATCTCCGACAGTTGCGAGGACGTCTTCGAGGTTTTGTTTTGTTGAAATCATCACGTTGGTGAGGCGGAAGAGGTGTTGGTACAACTCTTCCCGTTTCCATCCAAACTGCTTCGCAAAGTCCCATGTCTCCTGGGGCTGCTGGCAACGACGCTACATTGTGTTTACCTCTTCAAACCCTGATTGAATAGATTTATCTAGGGTTGGCCCTGAAACCCTGCCTTAAACCCTAAGCCCAAGCCCCTAACCACGAACCCCAAACCCTGAATTGCAAACCTGCAACGGTCAATCACATCCCAGGATACTACCAAGGTCACCCAGCCGGACCTTGCAATGTCGTGTAGTTGTTAGCTAGGTACACAGTCCGGCTGCAAATCTTGTAACTGTAAGCAGCATTTATGGTGCCCAGACTAAATTCCAAGGCTTCAGCAAGCTGGACCTACGCCGTCTGTCCTACAGTCCTACAGCTGACGGACGTTCCACGATCGAGTGTGTTGTGCCTGCTACACGTTCTTGCGAAAGGCTCAACTCATACAGATTAACATCCCATACATTCAAGAAGCGCCTTGACCAGTGTCATCTTGTGGATCCAGAGCTCCGTCAATGCAGAGCTGAGAGCCTGCGACAGATGCTATTAGGGTTTAAAGTTTAGGGTTCACAGTGTAGGGTTTAGGGTGGAAGATGAAGCAGTGTGCCTCGCGCTCCGGATTGTCTTCATCATTGGCGGCTTCAAAGGCAGCCTCGACCACCTCCTGGTCTTTGCTCACCACGAAGCGCATGTGCTCGGATGCGACCTGCCCGTTCGCATGAAAAACGCCAGCCCAATTACCCGGGGCCACGTCATACTCCCCAAGCATTGACCACGTGCGTTGCGAGGCCGATCTCACAGTAAGATCAAGCCAGATCCGGAGGTCTCCAGATGCTTGCTGGTCCTCCTGATCGCTCGTGGCGGGCTGTGTTAGGCCTAGCTTTTGCAGACACGAAGTTTCATTCAAGTCCAGGAAGATATCGCGGATGAGCGACGCCCAGCCACGCACGGCCCACCGCGCTTGCACCTGCACAGAGCCAGCCTGTGTCTTCGTGCTTTCGAGAATATCCAGGTACTCCTTCAGAAGCCGCCGCTGTGGGAATGCGATCCTGGGTAGATTAGAAGGTTTGAGGGTTTATAGGTAGTGTTTATGGGGGCTTAGGCGGGTTTAGGTTTAGGGATGCACAGATGAGGTTTAACAGCTTCTAGGACGGGCTCTTCTATTATACAGGATACTCCCGCGATAAACAACTGCTTTAGATGATCCTGGAAGTATGCCTCGCTCTAGACGATGTAATGGATAGACGTAGGTCAGAGACAATGTACAGAAAATTCAAGTGCCACGAAAAAGGACAAGGGGATCACTCATACACAAGGACGAGACACATGTGTGCAAAGTTCTTGACACGGGTGTCGCTGAGCACCAGATGAGCGACGTCCAACGTGTGCTTCTTGGCACGCATGTCCCGGAGGCTGGAAAGCAGTTCCTCCTGCACACGCTGCCTGTTGCCCACGCCAGCACCCTGTGCAGCTGCAGAAAGCAAAGGCTCTGCCTCAGCCGCAGCCGCTTCTTCGTTCTCGTTTTCCTCTGGAGCATCCACTGAGCCCATCATGGTTTTGCGGAAGCTGTGCACTTTCTGAGCGAAGGTGAAGAAGGGCGCGAAGTTCTGCCAATTGCCCACCCAGGCGAAGAAGCGGGACAGGGTGACCTGGCTTCCATTTCGCACAGGTCGCTGGCATCTGAGATTCAGGAATCAGGGTTCAGGGTTGCTTTGACACATAGCCTCTTGGGTTGTCCAGCGGCCCACACCCTGCCGACAGAAGCTGTGCACTTCTGTTGGCAATGCCTCTTCTGCGCCCATGTCTGCACGCATGTCCTCGATGTTCTCAAGGAACCTTAGCTAACTGCTTGTGACTTTTCCAAATAAGGACAGAGTCTTGAAAGCCTTGCATGCAGCCGGGCAGCTCAGGTGAGTTGGGGCCAAACGAGTCCAGGTACAAGGCAGCCAGGTTACAGACCTCCTGGCCAAACTGGCATGTCTCAAAGGGTCCGCGGCAGGCTGACATCACGAGCTTGGTCGCTGCCATGATGCCATAAAGCCCGAGTTGGCGACATGGAAGCAAAGAATCATCGTGGAGTCTGTGAACCACGTCCACCAGCCTCCTAGCACGGAGTCCCAGCTTGTATATAAGCATATGGAGCACCTTGACCTGTTTTGCCTCCCCATCGGTCAGGAGGATCCAGCCGCCCTTCTTGAGGAGTGCGCTCGCATCGCTGTGCAAGGTGGGCGTCGGCATGTGTACGTCGAGGGAAACCCCGACGCCCTGCAGAACCGCATTGAAGAACGCTTGCGTCTGTCTCAAAGGCTCTCGGCGATGAAGCCGGGCTTCCTTCTGGGCCTGGTTAAGGCTGCCCTCCTTGATGACACCGGACGACTCCAACACCTGAGTGCTGAGATCCGGCCCTCTGAACTGAAAGTGTGCCCTAAGAGCTCTTGATTATTGCTTTGGCACCGCGATCGTGGCCATTTCCCGCGCCAGCTGCATGTCTTCCTGTTGCACTTCTGCATCACCCGCTCGCAACGGGTCGCCAGAAAGGACCTGCGCTGGGGTTCATCGGACTGCCCTCATGGTGCAACCCTTGCGCACACGCAACGGTGCACAGACTTTCTCTGGTGGCAGCAAACGTGTCATCTCCGAGGCCAGGCATGCCGGAGCAGCTAGGGCACTGCAGGCTGCAGTTTACAAGTCTTCAGCCGCAGCCGTGCTTACAAGTCAGAAGCGCCCTCAAAATGCTGGCATGCCGGCAGCCCGGCTCTGCACGCTGGCTGTTCTACTGTACTGCTCAGCTCTCGCAGTGGAAAGCAAGTCTCGAAGTCAAGGCAGTGGTTGCAGCAATGCTACGAGCTGGGTCGGACTAGATTCGCTGCCAAAGCAGAAAGAAAGAGGGAGAGAGAGAGAGAGAGAGAGAGATAGATAGATAGATAGAGAGATAGAGGGAGTGAGAGAGGGAGAGAGAGAGAGAGAGAACAGATTGATAGAGAGACAGAGAGAGTGATAGAGAGAGAGAGAGAACAAATAGATAGAGAGAGAGAAAGAGAAAGAGAAAGAGAAAGAGAAAGAGAAAGAGGAAGAGAAAGGGAAAGAGAAAGAGAGAGAGAGAGAGAGAGTAGATGGAGAGAAACAGCGGGATAACGGAGAGGCAGAAAGGGAGGAAGGGAGGGGGAGAGACACACGCACAACACGAGGTGCCCCTTCACCTATACTTCCATGTTTTCGGACGATACCTTGGAAATTCAGGGTTTGTCGGAATCTGAGTTCCCAGATTCGTTGGAATGTGAGTTTCAACCCGGTGTCGGTGTGTGTGTGTGTGTGTGTGTGTGTGTGTGTGTGTGTATGTCAGTACATGCAAATGCATACATGTATACATGCCCCCTTGCTGTGGAGAAAAGAAGGGCAGCGGGAGGCTTGGAACTGATAGGTGCGGGTTAACACTCTAAGCTCGGTTTCGGAGTGGCATCTTTTGAAGCCAAGATTCAGATAATCACGATATCCACTGCCTTGTGCTCAGCAAAATCAAGCTTCCTCTCACGTTCACTCCCCGTCTTCAGGGGCGAGTTCCTGCACGAAGGCTGCAACACACATCTGAACGTAGGGTAGGGTTCAAGGTTGTTTAGAGTTGCAGCTTTAGCATATCAGGGCTCCCGCAGATGAGACAGGAAAGACAAGAGGTGTTCTCCTCCTCCATAGCATTGACTTCATCCCCCTCGCCCTTCTCCGTCTCCATCTCCTGTTGGTCATCGGTCTTGTCCTGGAACTCCTTCGGCATGTGTGGAGGTGGCACTGGCTGTCCCACTTTGACCTTGGAGAGGGAATGCTCAATTGCTCAGCACTGCCCGCACGAGGATGGGAGACAGTAAGCGAGGCAACGAGGGGGGGGGGGCGCGCGCGCGCGCGCGCGCGCGCGCGCGCGCACCTGCTGTTTCTTTTACCCTTTTGACGCCCGAAAACCCAACCCTTGGAAACCCTCGTTGTCTTGCACAACACTGGGGGGGCGCGCGCGCGCACCTGCACTTTCTCAGGGGATGGAAGGGGGCGGGGTGGGGGCGTGTCACAAAAGAGCAAGGTTGCCGGGGTTAGGGGTTTGGGGTGGGGGGGGAGGGGGAGGGGCAGAAAGGGCAGGGAAGGGGTGGGTGCACGGTGGGCCAAGAAGCAGCCTCGACCCACTCCAAAACGCTAGGGAACAAACCTTAAACACGAAGGTGGGCTGGGTTTCGGGTCGGTTCGCTTGATTCGTGGTTTGGGCTTCACAAGCACTGCAGCCTCACCCCAAAACGCAAGGGAACAAACCTTAAACACGAAGGTGGGCTGGGTTTAGGGTTTGTTCCCTTGTTTCGTGGTTTGGGCTCTGAAACACTGCAGCCCGGCATCCCGGCATCGACGTTTCGGCGGGCTGCAAGGGCTGGTCCAAAGGACCTGGGAAAGCGCCTGGAGGTGGCACTGCACCAGCAGGACTGGAGGTCAGTCCCAGTGCGTCGGGGGGGGGCACAGGCGTCAGGCAAGTTTCCAGGCTACGGGGCGGCTCACCTGCTGGGTGTTTGGGGGGGTTTGGTGGCGGCGGCGCTTGCTTGACCTTCGGCGTGCCTGTCTTCGGTGTCGGGTTTTCGGTCTGCGTCGAACCTGGGGTGACCACTGGGCTGCCTGTTTTGGCTGTCTTGGGTTCTGCTTTTGGGGTCACAGCTGTTCCTGATCCTCGACCGCCAGGGTTGCTGCCCTTTTTTGCCAGCCACCGTGATGGTACCTTGACACACACAGGCAGCCGAAACAGCATCATGTTGAACACTGCGGCCCCACGCAATCCGAGCCCACGCAAACTACGCAAGTCACAATATCTGCTAGAGCACCGTTAGTCGCTGACGCTTGGGAGGAGGCTCCTCGTACACGTGGTACCCCGGGATAGGCTCCAAACCCATTGCGGCGCGGTCCAACAAGGTGGAGCACTTAGCCAAGCACAGAGCTCAGAGACAATGGTAAGTGATAACATGCGCACAATCAATCGTCTTTGCTGTCAAGAAGCAAAGTGTGACTCGTCCAGGCTGTGGGAGCTGAGCAGATAGGCTGCAGATGCCTCGTCATGCTCGATCCTGTAATCCTCGGCGGCAGGAAGCCTTGCCGAGCGGCTGACTCGTTTCTCAGCCTTGTGCAGCTCTAGCAAGCGTACGTCGGAGCCCTGGTAGAACAGCACGAAGGGGCACCCGACGGCTCCCACACCACTTTCCGACTGCAGCAGCGAACGGTGCGAACCACGGGTTATGGACCCGGACCTCACCTGCTGCAAGGGTCAATGGATGGTATCATTGCTAGGCTTGGTTGGAAGGGTCGTAGTAAACAGTTGCTGCAGTGAAGTGGCTCTCCGCATAAACCGTGGGGCCTTTACTTGAAAGCATCCGTCTTCGCTTGGGTTTATCTATTGAGTTCCTGAGTTCATACAATATTGCAAGCCTCCATTAATTTTATCACAACCGGGTGTCCCCCAGAACGGTTTTCTTACACTGGATGTCCGGACCCCTGAAAAATGGTGGTGCTGTGGCCCCAAAACTGCCTCAAAGCAAACCCCCTCTCCCGGGCCGGGAGAGGGGGTTTGCTTTTCGGGAGTTTTGCCCCGCATCAGCCCCGTAACCGTAACCCCCCAAACGCTAAGCCCTCAATAACCCTTTTTGCGGTGTAGGTTCAAATAAAACGAAAGGTAGCCCAGGAAGAAACGGGTATAACCAATTGCAGCCTTGTTACGGACTGGTCGTCCTCGGCAATCTGGAGTTGGGGCACCTCCGGAATGGTGAGGTACTTCGAGATAGGCTCCGCTTCCACCCCGTTCCAAAGGAAGGGCTCCCATGTCCTCAGGACAGCAGAATTAAAGCACTGAAGGCAGGACAAGGAACAGTCGCCAACAGTTTAGAGCATGTCTCACGCAAGACTGCGGCACAAGCGTCGAGCGATCAATGTGGATCTGTGGCAGCCAGGGATGGATGCTGTGTCTCACGTAAACATGCTTGCGCCCATCCGAGAGGCAGGTCGTCCCATTCGGCCCCGGATACACTTGGAAGTGACTCGTCAGGAAGCGCAGCTTATGGATATTGCTCCGAGCCTCCTGTAGAAGGCCTTTGGATGTAACTTAGTTCAGCACACAAATGAGCGCAACAGGAAGCATGACCGGAGGGTCACATTGCACATGCCACTGACTCAACAAGTTGCAGTCGGCCGCAACAGACCCGTCTTTCGCGAGACGGCGGTGCTGCCCTGCCAAGTCTTGCAGAGCTTTGGAACCTTGGTAGTACAAAATCGGCCTCTATAGATCTTGCGCTGAAGCTCTGGATTCTAAGCATCTGACGAATAGTGCCTGGAAGCTTGCCGTCTGGCACTTCGTTGACCAGCAGACATACCATTTCCTGCAAACACGCAGCTACTCGTCAGGCAGCATGCAAAATTGCACATGAGTGAGTCGGAGGTGTGCTGTCAGCCTTACATGCGGATAAGGGTCCATTTTCTCTTCGAGGGTTGTGTCACGGAGCGCGTAGCCGTTGAATTCGTCGGCATCGATGTTCTGCAAAATGGAAACAAAGTCCTCGTCCTCCAGGTTCTTGATCCTGCTATCCGCTGGCAGAGTATCCTGCTTCACAGACTGCTTGGCAGTCGCCGCCCCCTTGGGCGGTTTCGTCTTGACTTGCGACCCACCTGACTGTTAGGAAAATCGACAAAAATCTACTTTCGGGTTAAGCCTCACCCGACCAACCTTTAGTTAGGCTAGGCCTCGTTTCGGCACGCAAGACGGTGGTATCTGCTGCTGCGGCGGTTGCTGCAGCTGCTGCGGTAGTTGTTGCACCTGCTGCGGTTGCTGCCAGTGCTGAGGAGCCATCATTGGTGCTGGTGCCCCAGGTCCGGGCACTGTTGCAGGCGGTGGCGGGGCGGATGCCATCATGGGCACACCCCACGCAGCAGGCGCGGCTAGTAGCGGAGGCCTGCAAATGGAAACAGGGCGCCTGAACCCCTCCAATCGATCTTTCCTGCCTGGCGCCCAGCGGATTCGTGGGAGGCCCAGGCAGCTGCATGGCAACGACCCAGAAGATCAGACTCTGCTCTCACACACTAGCAACGACTGAGAAAGCACAGTCCAGCATGCAGACATGCAGACACATGACAATCACCCCTGAGGCAAATGTGGGGGAAACATGTCTGCAGACACAATGCAGAGAGCACCCAGCTTGGATTCTTGACCGCAGGCCTTGTGTTTGTTGCAGGATATCAGCTGCGTGCAGTCGCGCAGCAAGCACCACAGCATAGACGTGGACACTTCTCAATCGCTAATTATTTACAAGCAGCCACCTGCAACGGTGCACTACTGGGAGCAGGCTGCATTATCGTCTGCTTCCCTTGCCTGCGCACATGCAAGACAGCACATGGTGAAAACACCGACCGAGGCAACATGCATGCTGTTGCCCAGTGCTTTGCGGTTGCTGTTATACCGCTCAAGACTCACATCATACAACGGGACGCCTGTGCACTGAGCTAGGATGCTGTAGGTCGGGTATCCCATACTCAAGTACAACTCATGCAGCGTCAGCTGTCGAGCGGCTGCTGGAGACGCCAGAAGTCCCGAAGATTTCCTCAAGGTGGGTATGGCATGAGACACGGCGGACCAGGTACACCAGCCATTGGGACGTCTGGGATCGTCTCCCAGGTGTACAATCAAATCCTCCCAGGAGCACTTGCGCTCGTCTGGCAGTGATTGCCATCTCCTGACATACGCCTGGCATCTCCCATATTCCGCGGAAGACCACCCCAAGGGCCCCTTAAGTGGACCCCGGCATCTGCGTGCGGCTGTCAGTGCAGCCGTGTCCTGTTGCAGGTCCTCCATTGAAGTGAGAGACATCACGGCGCTGGTCCTTAGAAAGCGGAGACATGTATATATGACTTCTAACCTATCACCTCCGCTGACCGCCAAAGCTGACTTGTTGAAGACACAGCACGGAAGTGGCATGCCAACATCACGCTGCAGCTTGCTGTGGACCTCTGCCAGAAGCGGGCCCACATCGCGGGTCCACGAAGCCTGCGAGGTGTCCAGGCCAGCCCAATAGCTCCTCACAGTTTCGGGTTTAGGGTGGCTTCGGGTTTGGAGTTAATCTGGCGTAGTAAACCAAACACAAAGCACATCTCATTGGCAGCAGCGCAGTCCTCTCCCTTGCAATGAATCCGAACCCCACCTGCTCTGGCCGTTGCACTGCCTGCTGCCACTCATACCCCGCCCCGTAGCACATCTCCAGGACTGAAGTAGGCAGCTCGGGAACGTTTTCCAGCACCACGGTGCGGGAACGGGTTCTCTTGGCTTTGCTGCCGGCAGCTACCATGGTGGGAAACGTGGGTCCCAGCAGTCCTCGGCCCTTCCCAGCCCGAGACCAATCGACACATGGCGGCCCTTGCACACGCAGCCGTGATTGAGCGTACGGACACCAGTCTTGGTGCATCTCGCACCAACCATGACTGTACCAGGGCAGTGCATCGAGAGCCCGGAGCTTCATCTCTGGACTAGGGAATTGTTCAAGGTACGCGGTCACTTCGGTCGGATCCCCCCACATCTCCAAAACATTGCGAAACACACACGTTGTAGGGCTCAACCTCTCAGTGAGCGAAGATCTCATTGTGGCATCCAACTCCTTATGTCACTCTCAGCGTGATAATTAACAAGTTGACATGCTCTCCTTCGCGACGCCCCTACACAACCAAATCCTCTGAGCAAATCCTGCTTCGGCTTGTACGAAGAGGCCCGGTACGAAACTCCAAGCGAGTCTACATATTGACCCCTGGAACCTGGGAAACTTTAGATACGCTAAGAGAGGGCCCGGGTTCACGGTTCAGACAGTGCAAGGCAAAAGTTGCATCCCAGGGGCGCATACGGAGCAAGGATGCAAGTCTGCAGCTTGTAAGCCGGAAACTGATTCACAGGCTGCTGTGATCATTCCAGCCGCGGTTTCCCACCCACCTGCTCCACCACTGAAGTCTGAGTCTGAGCCACCTGTCTCTGTCAGGAGGCTACTCTGTACCTCAGACAAACCGCAAACCTGCAGCAGACACTGCAGAGTGTGGCTGGCCCAGCGGAAGCATCGAGTCAAGCCAATGGCATGAGAGCCAACCATCCCAGCAAGGGTGGTTGCAAGCAAAATGTGCAAACCTAGACAACCTCCGATTGCACCTGGCAACACATCTCCACAATGCTGTCTTACCTAAAGTAGATGTTAGCTCAAACAATGTCGCTCTTCACCCATGCTACGCCTGAGAAAGCTGAGGCTAGCCATGCAAACGTGTTTGATAATGCACACAGACACACACACACACACACACACGCGCACGCCCTCAACCCTGAGCTCCAAACCTGGAATCCGAAGCTATACCCATAGCTACCCTAACCGCTTCAAAGCAGAAGACCCTAAACATCCTAAACAACACAGAGAAACCTTAAGTTTCCGTCAGCAACTCCCCTGCTACGGTGCAAAAACACGGCTCAGAGGGCTGGGGCGCACCTGAGGTGGAAGGACGGCCGCCTGGTTTGTCTCCGGGCTGAAGAAGACGCCAAACATGTACTTGACATTGCCAGCGGTCCCGGCATCGAAACAGGTCTGTCCAAGAGACACGTGTGGGAGAGCAAAGCATGTCTACAAAAAACACACACGCAAACACAAACACACACACACGGCCGTACAAGCTCACCCAGACGCACTTGCACACGCACAGGCACGTGCACACACTCATGGTCAGAGGCCTGGTGGTACACCAAATCGCGGAATTCAGTGTGGGCACGTAATCGGTATGCCGAGCCATACTCCTAAGCTAAGCGCACCAGACAGCAGACATTCGTGTCATATTGCGTGTAGGAGCTTGTTATCGATATCCGAACCGAGCTGCAGGGTAGATCGTGCTGCTCGCGAAAGATCGAGACATGCCGTGGCTTGTCAGCACGTCTTCCAGCTTCCTGAAGCCGTCCTGCACGGTTGCTTATGATGCTTATTGTTTGCAAGGCAACTGGAAGCAAGCAGGGGTGCAACAGACAGCGTTCCTCGGTCATCTGAGCTATGAGTGGGCCCACCATTCGCCGATCGAAGACCGCCCCACGTCTCGATGGGACTATCTGAACAGCCTGTGGCTCTCTGTTGTGAATGTCTAGGGTTGCCTGAATCAGGTGCTGGATGGCACTTTGCAACACCTGAACAGCCATGACCACGCAGGCGTCACTGCCGTTGTACAGCAACGTACTCACCAAGACACCAATATCTGGTGAGGTGACCTTAGGCTCGTGTGTCCGCGGACACAACTACACTCCATACGACCTTGGATTTTTCAGCTGCGTGCTGTCAAGGGTCACTCTGTTCGAACAGACGGAGATCATTGCTACAATCCGATGCCGCCTCCTCCGTGGACTGCTGGGCAAACCAGCTTGTGTAGGCATGCCACCAAGTTTCCCCCGCAAGCTCTGCGCAGGAGCCAAGCAGAACTCGGCCCTGATTCACACGAATCGTCGCCTGGCACTATAACTTGGACACAATGGAGAACATGCTGCACAGTTGCTTCCTACTGCATGCGTGCCTGTCTAAGTTGCACCTCAAGTAAGTCTTCGTGCTGCCGCAGCGGAGATAACCAACATTGCATTGCTTTGGCTGCCCTTGGCTCGCGCAACAAAACGCAACAAGCCAAGCTTGGCACAGTTGTGCCCCAGGAAGGCGTAACACTGAATGACGCCAAATTTCCTCCTTGCCTTCTCATCTGACCGTCGCGACCCCAGGATCCAAGACATCATCTGGGCCGCGATCATGCTCGTCGGGGACACCGCCGGCTCAATCAGATCCGTGAGAAGATTCGAATCAATCAAGTTCTCGTCCAGGATGGCCTTTCGCCCACCCTGACCTTGTGCGCGCTGCACCTGCAGTCACTACAGGGTTGGGCATTGATGACATTATCTGTGCTTGCACGCTGCAGCGAAGCTTTGATTTAAGACTTAACATCATCGAGATACATAAATGGACGGGACATGTGCTCCAGGATATAATCGTTGATGCCACTTGCAGATGGCCTTTTTTTGCTTCGACACTGTCAGAATGTATCGCCTCAGACGATGCTATGCGCTGCACACAATGGACAAAGCCAAGTACGGAAGAACAGGCCCTGATCAGTTCTGTACTTTCAGGCAAGAGGCTGGTTCGGCTCTGTAAATACGAAATCGAAGAAAGGCTTCACCGACCAAAGCAGAATTCCATTGGATTCTACATGCCAAAGAGATAAATTTCTCAACTGCGGCACCTCTACATTCAGTGCCGTAGCCATGCTCGAGCCGCGACCGCTTGCGCAGCACTCAACTGTTCATTCGAACCAACCAACCACAAACCCAGGGGAACAAACATAAGGGTTCAAACTTATTTCTTTTGAATTAAACTGGTCACTGGTGGGGTTCATGTAAGTAAGCGCGTATTGCGACTCTACGAGGATGTCACATCCCTTGAGGGCTTCATAATTCAACGAAGACTTCCAGATTAAATATCGTAGAATTATTCTCAGGAACGCTGAGGAAGGATATTGGTAATCCTTCAGGCTTCTATTCGAAACCTGACGAAGAAGGAGCCTCTAAAATATTGAAAACCCCAATCTGTTCCTCTCTTCGGGCGTTTCTACGAGATTCGGGAAGTGACGGAAAAAGGAAAAGTAAACATCCTAAACGCATAAACACCTAAACCCGTAAACCCCTAGACCTTAAGCCCTGAACCCCAAACCCTCAAACCTGGGCTGTTAAGATTCGGCTGTCACTTCCGGAGAAGATGCTGCCCCCTCTACTGAAGCAATGCACCGCAAGGCCGAGGGTTTCACAGCTTGGGGATTGGAGTGAAAGTTTGGAGTTAGAGCTCAACCCTGCGGTTTACTGTTACAGTTCGAGCTCCAGGGTATTGCAAGGTTCAGGGCTCAAGGCTATTGGGTTTCGGAGTAAACATGCAACGTCCAATAAAGGGAACGTGAAGAACCTGAGTTGACAAATGGAACAGCAGCGACAGCCCCAGTAATGACAATGATTTCAACAACAAAGGTAGCTTTGGGTGGCGGCAGCAGCAGCAGGAGTAGCAGCGGCAGCTGCAAGGACAAAGACGACAATACTCCAAGTACTACTAGACGTATTTGTATCAAGCCATTCTTGTCATCATAATAAAACATTCTCTGGAGCTGAACTCTAACGATATATGTAAAAAAAAACGCATTATGTGAGCTAGTGGGTAAGTGAGCTAAATTTTGAAGCGTTCGCTACGTTGCTTCTGTTTAGGGATTCGGTCTCAGGATTGGTGTTTTTACTTTTAGGTTTGGGTGTTTGTCAAAGATGTGGTGGCTTACGGCCTTGGGTCTGAGGTGGAATTATTAAGGCCCCAAAGAAGCACATAAGCAAAAATTAGGACAGGGATATCCCATATGAACCCCCTTATAATAAAGCCCAATCAGGCAGGGATATCCCTCTAAAATGCTTATGCTTCTGTGCTTTTTGGATCCCTAAATTATGGGTGTTGGGGTTTGGTGCGCTCGGCGGGCTCAGGCTTTGGCCATTGCGGGGTGGCACGCGTGATGACGGGCTTCTTGCTGCGCCAGTCATAGGGATACTTGTGTGAGTACCTCGTCTGGGCCAGAAGCTGTCTTGAATATGATTATCCTAAACCCTTTATGGTAAATTATAAGGTATCCTACCCTAAAACTATATTCCAACTTTCTGGAGTTCCCTTTAAAGTCTACCTCCCAAGCCTTCGCAAGTCTCATGGAGAATGCACATTATTTTGCCCACTTATGCCGATTACACATCAGACAAGCACTAGATGTTGGGTCGCAACGACAAACTTCGGGGATAGCAAACCAGGTTTCCACTGTCTTGGCCTCGCACCAGAAACCCTTAAACCACACTTGAAGGTTCATGGGTAGTTATAAGTCCCCCAATAGCGCTTATAACTATAGCTACCCTACATATAAAACCATATAAAGCCACTTGTAACTACCCTAAACCCCACCGAACCCTTGAAGGATCCCTAAACTTAACCCTAAACCCCCACTTATACCTACCCATGACCCTCCAAGTAAACCCTGTTTGACCCGGGGCTGCCGTGAACTGGGCCAAAAGACTGAAGGGGGAAGGTTTAGGGGGTTTAGGGGCAGTCCAGTGAGCTACGAAACCTTGATGCTGTGTAGGGTTTAGGGTTTAGGGTGTAGGGTTGTAGGCTTTAGGGTTTACGGTTTAGGGTTCAGGGCTAAACTTTGGGTAGCTCCTCTGAATTAGGGTCCCTCTCTGGGTCCGTTCTTTATAAAGGTGCCGTACTATATTGGGGGCCTAAAAAAGGACCCTAATTCGGATAACTACCCATTTGGCTTCGGGGTAGATATCATGATCAGGATATGGCATACTGATGATCATGGGATATTCGTCTGGCAGCGGTCGCAGTTGGCCGTTGGCAAAGACTACAACGACGATGGTGATGGTGTTCGCTACTGAAACTATGAGGGTAAAACTTGTCACCAAAGGACCCCGGTACCTGAGGACCTCAAGACTTCCGCAAACCTAATGCTCTCTACAGATAGAACCCTACTATAGTATCCCTTATAGGCCCCCTCTTAAAGGAACCCTGGTCTTTAAGGGAACCCTACTATCATCCCGCACACAAACCCTGAAGCCAAAATCGCTGGATTTTGCTTGCTAGGGAAACATAAACGCCAGATTCTGGCCCATCCTCGCCAAGTAAAACCTATCCAGAGACCTAACTTGCTGTGTCGGATGACTCCTGTAGCATCCTCCAGGACTGTATTTGGGTGGTTGTCAAAAGCAGGGTCCCTTTTTGGGTACCCTAAATATTAGGTGCCGTATTATAATAAGGACCCAAAAAGGGACCATAATTTTGACAGCCACCCATTTGTGTAGAGTTACCCAAAGGTCTCTGTAGGCTAGGGTTCAGGCGTGTTTCAGGGATTTAGGATGTAGAGATTGAATCTATTCTTCGCGATGGACTTTGCATGATGTGACATGCCGTGGATGTTTTGAACTGCTTGGATACTCGGATACACCAGACCCCTAAACCCTACAAAAACAAAGCATTCTAAGCTTTCACCGTGCAGGACTAATCCTATTACGAAGGCCACCGCCACCACCACGACCGCGACCGCAACCAGAACCGGTACCACTACACTACCCTGCCGCTGCCACCACCACTGCCCCTACCACTAGTTCTACCGCCACACCACCACCACCACCACCACCACCACTGCTGCTGCTGCTGCTGCTGCTGCTGCCACTACGACTACTGCCACCAGTACTGCTGCTGCTTGTACTACTACGTCGACCACCTATCACTATTACCTCTACATTTACTTCTACCACTTCTACTACTTCTGCTGATACTTCTACTTCTACTTCTTCGACGACGACGACTACTACTACTATTATTATTATTACTACTACGACTCCTGCTGCTGCTGCTACTACTACTACTACTACTACTACTACTACTGCTACTACTACTGCTACTACTGCTAACACCACCACCACCACCACCACCACCACCACCACCGCAAGGCTCGGCGTCGCACGGCTTCTTGCGGAGGAGCAAAGATTTTTCGTCCAACATCTCCGTGACGCGGTCGTTGGCATCCTAACCCGGAAATTTCTCTTCCGGGCTCAGGAATCTTAGGATGTAGGGCTTAGGGTATAGGAGTTCCAAAGTTAGGGGTGTAGGATTTAGTTTGCACGCTTCAGGTTTTCGAAGGTATATAAGGCTACAAGGGTGATCAAGACGTGTCTCGAAGTGCCACCGTGATGCTCGCAGCAATCCTGTTGTGATGTACTTACCTTTGGTTAGTAGGGAATGGAAGAATGGTAGCAATAGCAGTTATACTTGTACCCCATTCCTCCATCCCTACTAACCAAAGGTAAGTTATAGGATAATTAAGGCTCCTATATTATAGTACCCTTGTAAACCCTAAACCCTATAAACCCTAAACCCTAAACCCTATAAACCCTAAACCCTAAACCCTAACCAAAGGTAAGTGTAAGGCAGGGCTTTGCGCTGTCGGGCTGTGTGGGTTTATGCTTACAGCCCGACGGACCTTGAGGCAGAAAGTATCTCGGTTTACGGTTTAGGGTCTAGGGTCTAGGGTTTAGGGTTTAGGGTTTCGGGTTTCGGGTTTAGGGTCTAGGGTTTGGGGTTTAGGGGTCTATAAGCCGGTATCCCTGGAACCGTAGTCTATAAGCCGGTACCCGGATTACTCATTCAAGGAGTTTCTGGAGGGACCCTACACTCTTACTACGGTTTAGGTTTAGGGTTTAGGGTTCAGGGTTTAGGGTTTTTTTTTGATCAATGATAGCGGACCTTTTTCCATAGCCTGCTAACCCTGGGTTTAGGGTTTAGAGTTTAGGGTCAACTTACCATTACACCCTGAACCCTACGCCCTCAACTTGAAGCTTCGAGCTTCGGGGCTTTCTGGCCACGTGTCGGCTGGGACCTAAGACCTAGGAGGGCTCCCTCAGGCTCCCTCTATGGATTCTACAGGGGGTTTAGAGTTTAGGGTTTAGGATTTAGGGTTTTGGATTTAGGGTTTAGGGTGTAGGATTTAGGGGGTAAGATAGGGGCCTTAATAATCAGAATAGGGTTTGGGGCTCATTCTAGTAGAACTTGAATAAGGAACCCGAAGGAATAGTATTGGTAATTATGTAAGCCCTTATAGTACCATCCTAAACCCGAGGACGAACTTGGGTTTGTACATGACCCGAAGCTCCACTTGGAGGGTCATGGGACTTAGTAAGTAGCATTATAAGTACCCTGATTGGGGTTATAAGTGATTATAGGTGTAGATACCCTATTATAACCCTAATTACTAAGTCCCATAACCCTTTAAGTAGACCTTTGACCATGAATCCTCAGCCCTTGCCTTCAGCTTTGCAAGGACTGGACACAGCAACATAGCCTCAACACGAGTCTTGCAGTTCTGTTGTATGTTTTTATCTATCCGGTTTGGAGTTTGGGGTTTAGTTTAGGGTGCAACCACACACTGAAGCCCAACAAAACGTCCCTCATAAAGGGTCGCAGCAAGGCTCCTTCAGCACATTCGCGCCGATGAGGCTTTCCAGGCCTGTCTTCTTCGAGACGAAACTTAACGGCTGCAGGGTCGTGTTGCGATTCAGATGGTTGGACAGGTTACCCTAAACACTAAACCCTCCAGTTTGGGTGGATTTGTTGGCGCACAGAGTAAGGTTGTTGCTATACCTTCGAGGCCATTCCTCATGAATCTTGACAACAGTAATCATAATTCATAATGGTAATTCATGATAAGACAGGTCACCCTTTCCCGCGTTGAGGCTTCAGGCTTGAGGGCACGTACTGTAGGGCCCTTAATAAGTAGAACCGGGTTTGGGGGCATATTATACTAAAGTTGTAATAAGGAGTCCTGGGAATAATATGTGCAATTACTTTGGCGCCTATATTAGATGGTTTCGGGCTTGGGCGTTTGGGGGGCCCCAGGGTTGAAGTATCTGCTGCAGGCGGGGCCTTCCCATCTGGGACGTAGAGCTTCGGGTTTGGGTTCGAGTGGGGTATTCCGGATTCCAACAGATTCACCCAGCTAGGATTGTCGTCTATCGTCAACCTCGTGGAGAAGGTTCAGGGTTTAAGGTTTAGGGTTTAGGGTTTCAGGTTTAGGGGAGATCATGCTTCTATCGGACCCACGGCCATCTCAGATTCCCTTTGTTGGAGCGCAAATTCCTGGGGAGCCGACCGAATGTCTAGCTGGGGCTTGGGTAGCCCACTATCTGACCCTACTTGGAGGTTCATGGGCAGTGATACGTGGAATCATAAGTAAGGTAACTATGAATATAACTCCGATTAGGGGACTTATAACTACCCATGAACCTCCAAGCACCTCCCTTCAACTACAACGGAAACCGAGCTAACGGCTTATGGTTTACAGGCCACAGCTCTTCGAACAGGGTTCAGGGGCTGAGGTTTAGGGATTAGGGCTTTGGGTTTCGGGCTTCGGATTTAGATTTCGAGACCTTCATAATAAGATCTTCCGAGGGGCAGAAGTCAACCCAGGCACTCTAGTAGAAGTCGGAAAGTTGGAACATCATTATCCTCATGCCCTTAAGGTAAAGTATGAGGGAATCCTAGCACTAATCCTCCTAAACCCATGTTCCAACTTTCTGGGGTTCGCTATACACCACATCCCGGTGGACTGAGGGCGCACCGACTTCGTCGGTGAAGTTGCCAGCATCATCCACGGGCGCGGCCACCTGCCGAACAGGGGTTGCACCAACGTCAAGAGCCCCAAACCCCTAAACCCTAAACCCTACTTACACCCTACTTAGAGGTTCATGGGTAGTTATAAGTAGGGTACCGCGAATTAGAACCCTTACTCGGGGACGTATAACCCTACTTCTAACTACCCATGAACCTCCAAGTACAGCACACCCTAGACACCACATCCCAACCCCACAGCAAACCCTGTAAACCCAAAGCCCCTGAACCTTTCATAGGGACCCTTAGGGCGCTAGGGGAGGAGGGGTAGGGGGCCTGAATCCCCATGACAAGGACCTGATAAGGCCCATTCAAGGAGATTTCGTCCCCTACCCCTACCCCCCTAAGGGTCCCTATGATTAAACCCAAAAGCAGCTCGGCCTTGAATTTCATCCCACAAGGACTCCAACCCCAAACAAGCTAGGGAAGCCCGTTTAGGCTTTAGTAGGCTTTAAGGGTTCAGGGGGTTAGGGTTTAGGGTTTAAGAGTTTAGGGGTCTAGACTTTAGGGTTTAGGGTTTAGGGGTTTAGGGATTTGACGGTTTAGGGTTTAAGGGTTTAGGGGTTTAGGGTTTAGGGTTTAAGGGTTTAGGGGTTCAGGGTTTTAGGGTTTTGGGGGTCTCCCATGTACCCAGAGAGCCCAATATCCCCTGGACCGCTTACGAATCGTCGAGCTGCATGGCACCGTCGTCCCACCAGCCATAGCGCTCTTTTGCCAGCTCCTTCGTGCCTCGGAGTGAGTAGTACCATGAAGATCCCGGCTGGAAGCAGCGAGGAACCACGGGGCCCACTTCATCTGCCTGTAGGGATACGAAGCGAGACTCGGGCCCGAGTCATGCAACAATACTTCCCCCCCCCCTCTCCGATCACTCTTTCGTTGATGCCTGCGGCATCACGGCAATGTAGTACTCCAAGTGAACGCCGCCCGCAATCGGCCCGATGAACTGTTGCGACGCCATGTCTGAAGAATAGAAGAACAAAAAGCTACCTATTCTTTCTTTCCTGAGACGAAAAGCTACAGTCACACTACACTTCCAATAACCAACAACAATGGAACCAGGATTCTATAAGGGTTTTGATATAGGAGCCTGATTAAGAAACCGGTCTTTATTCAGGGTTCTTTATATGGTTCCTACTGTTGGGGAGGTTATTGGACCAGGGTTTCTTAGTCACGTCCTACTTTAGGCTTTAACACTTGCGAAGGACTCCTCTATGGCTTGAGGGACATGCCCTGCTTCAGGTGTATTGGGCTCTCTGGGATAAAGCTTGGATTAAGCAGCTGGCGGCTATAGCGTTGAAAACCCAGTAACAAAAATCCTGCGTGACACTGCCATGCCCAAATAACCTGAAAAAGCATCGCTTCGATACTTGCAGAACATAAGCGATACCAGGATACCCAGTAACCTAAGAACAAAAAGGCCTCTCTTTTTGGTATTTGGTAACTTTATAAGGAACCTAGGACTACAAAAAGGGAATAAGGGTACTACTGGGCATCCTAGGATAAGATGAAGCCACGGCGGCCTTGCCTTTCCATGTTCATGGGAGCTTGAAAAACGCACGAGATTGGGCTTTGCAGACCCTAAACGTTGTTTCGGTTCCACTATAGATAGAACAAGGAAGCCCAAGGAACAGGCAATAGTATTCTCAATTTTTCTGGCTTCCATATTCTGGAAGCTTTATATTAGCCCTTATCGGAACCCCGCTAACTTGAAAGGAACCCTATGAAGGAACCCTGAAACTAATTCTTCAGGCTGCTGGATTACAGAGCCATCCAACCTCAAGGCCGTACTTCTGGCCAACGATGTAGTCCTGTGGCCAAGGGCTTAAGTCTTTAGTGCTTAAGGTTTGAGGCCTTTCGGGTTTAAGGTTCAAGGGTTTAGGGGTTAGGATGTGGGGTCATAAGTAGGGTAACTCTAATCTTAACCCTTATTAGGGGACTCGTAACCGTACTTATAACTACCCATAACTAACTACCCTAAACTCTAAACCCCTATACCCTTATAGAATCCCTATAGATCCCTTTAAAGGGGCCCTTAAAGGAACCCTAATAACTACCGGTGAACCTCCAAATGAACCCTCAGATCCGAAGGCCGAAACTCTAACACCGCAAGCCCAGAAGAAAGGCCATTCCAAGGCCGTGGCATCTGCACCGTGGCCCGGTGCAGTATGGACCTGAATGGCGCAGGAATCGTCAGGAGCTGGAGGAGCTCATAAAAACAAGAAACATAATCATGGTGATTATAAGAATGGTAATAGTAAGAATTAAAAGTATGAAAATAAGAATAACAAAGTAGAAATCATAGTCATCATCATAATAACAACAATCAGGTTTCCACCAATTTCTTTCAAGGTGTTTTGATGCAAGGCTTGTAAGGTAGCACCAGTCGCCGTCCCTACTGTATATAAGCTTGGCCCATTATTTCAGAAATTCTGAAGTCCGTAATTCACCATGATTTTTATGAACAGATACCCAATATGCAGTTGAACATCTCTAGAAGCAGCAAAAATGACGGGCCCGGCCCCAGACGCGTAGGTCCGATACTTGGCTTCATCCCCTACAGCCCTGGCATGATTTGAATTAGGGCGACTTGGGGTCTTGTTGATTTAGGGTTTTAGGGCTTAAGGATGCTTAAGGTTTAGGGTTCAGAGTTTGGGGGTTTAGGGGGTTTGGGGGGTTTAGGGTTTAGGGTTTAGGGTTTAAGGTTTAGGGTTTAGGGTTTGGGGTTTGGGGTTTGGGGGTTTGGGGGTTTGGGGGTTTGGGGGGTTTAGGGTTGAGCTCGGACGATGGATCCATGCTCACGCATCTGCAGGCGGACCTTTTCGAGACACGCCATGAGACACTGCCTGCCGCAGGATGTGCAAGTGCCACCCAGACCTTGGCCCCGCGGCAGAACGACGTGCTCGAAACTCTCAGAAGAAGGGCGATCATGATTTCAGCTGGAGCCACCCAATATTATATTTAAATGCAACTAGACCTTGTGTAAAGCATACATAAACCCCAGTAGAGTCAGCAGAGCATCTACTTCCTGGGCTGCCAATCCAACCTTTCCAGGTGATTGGCAAAATTCCCCGCGGCCGTCTGTTCCGACATGCAAAGAGTCACCAGCACCGACCCTGGTTTAGGAGTTCAAACTTTGCGGCCTAGGGTTTCAGGGCATTAATTTAGGATTTAGGTTTTAGAGATTTAGGGTTCATATAGGGCGTTATGTCAGCCTTGGGCTTCAGACTTCAAGAAGGCTAGGCTTTACAAGCGATCAGCAGTGGGTCATGGTGCGTCGTACCGTGTGGCAAGACACTAGACTGCTCCAATATGCGGCTCTCATTCTGGATCCTAGAACCGCTTAGAATCACCTGATGCACTTCGTACGAACCCTCACCAAAAATTACAGCATGGTTTTGGGGCATAATGTGCCATTTTTGTAGCTACATTTCACTTTGGGAAGGTCGGTTTAGGGTTCAAGATCTGCTGCTAACCTGCTAAACACGACAAGGCAAACCCGAAACTGGATCAAACCCCCACCTAAATGGCGCCGCAAAGATTTGTAGGCAAACCCCCCAGCAACAGGGCTCTTAGGGTGCTTGGCAGATTCCTTGCAGATTTCCCCACTGCAGTCTGCACATCTGGCAGACTCAAAACTCCTCGTTCAGCCTCGGCTGGCGTGAAAGGAGAAAAAAAACCCAACTTACCCCTGCGTCACGACGACTTGCAACAAGAGGTTATAGGGGTTCCTAAACCCGAAACCCTAAACCCCGAACCCTAAACCGTGAACCCTGAACCCTAAAGCCAAGGCCAATCATGGGGTTGCGCAACAGGCATGGCGTTCGGGTTTATACGGGTCTATAGGGTTTCCGCCCCCACCACTCCCTCTTTGAGCCTGACGCAATAGCCAGACAGTGACAACACTGCTTTGGGAACCAAGCCCTTTCTGAGACCAAACAAATACTTCAGAAAAAAAACCCTCACAAGCACTTAGCAACACCAGTCAGCCCCCACCCCCCCCACAAGTATGTAAACCCCAAACCCCAACACCAAGAATTCCAGAAACGAAATCCTACCACAATACCCCTGAAGCCCTGACCCTTAAACCGAAAGCCCTCATCAACCCGTACAAAACCTAATGAAGCGCACATGAGCGATCGAAGCCCACAGGAAACCCGAGGAAACAACCAAGCAAATCTAAACCCCTCAACTCTCAACTGTCTATGTCCCAAACTTCCTAGACTGTCTTAGCCTTAAACCCGAAATCCTTAGCCCCTAAGCCTGGGAAACCCTTAAGCCCCAAACGCCGACGACCCTGAAGCCCCCACTGACTCTAGGAAAGCTCAAGTAAACCTCTCGCTACTTGGAGGTGCATGGGTAGTTATAAGTGGACCTATAAGCAGAGTAACTATAGTTATAAGTCCCATTAGGGGACTTATAACCCTACTTATAACTACCCATAACTAATTACCCTAAACTCTAAACCCCTATACCCTTAAAGAATCCCTATAGAACCCTTTAAAGGGACCCTTAAAGGAACCCTTATCACTACCCATAAACCTCCAGTAGTAGGCTCGGGCCAGGGAGCGAAAAGGCGTTGAGCCCGTCGCCGGCACCGGCCATGACTCCAGCCTCCCCGCGTCGAAGGCTTCGGGCGTTCAGTTTAGGGTTTAGGGTCTACGGTTTAGGGTCTAGGTTTAGGGTTTAGGGTTCAGGGTCTATTTTCCAACTTGTGTGCAGCGAGAATTCCGTTTAGGGTTTGAAGGTTTTTGGCGTTAGGGCTTTGGGGCTACGTTACACTGTTTCGAGTGGGGCTTGTAAAGCCCGGGTGGGTATCACCAGGCATTACCAGGTTTCATAGGGCATACATTAACTCCAGCTTTTTATAGGGTCCTAATTTTAAGCCTGATGTAGAATTCATAGGGATCCTACACAAAACTAGGTTTTGGTGAACGTAGGGATTCTAGTTGGGGCTTCAGGGTCATTTAAGGCTTTCGGGTTTCAGAGAATTTCGGGCTGCATGACTTTGCCGAGTGCGCATCCACCGCTTCTTCTTCTCAAGCGCTAAAGTAGGGTCCTGAATATTCTACGATAAGAATATAAATGCACCACCTCTTCCGACCTCCAAACTACTTGAGGTCCTTGTCTTAGCACTCTTTGGATTCCAAGGTTTAGCATACAAGGGCTCGGGTGAAGACTGCCCGGCAGAGGCAAAATCTCAGGGGCTTGGGTTTAGGCTCTTCAGCACAAAGACCGAGCCCTAAACCCTAAACCCTAAACCCTAAACCCTCCGGCTAGAGCAAGAAACGGCCTTCTGGTATTCACCAACCCGCTTCTCGAAGAAGTTCGTCTTGCCTTCCGGCGGCTTAGGGTTCGGGCCTTCGCCTCGGTTCAGGTTCTTTTTCTAGACCCAAGAGTTTAGGGGTCCTCTAAAGGGTACTATAAGGGTTCCTTTAAGGGATCTATAGGGGTTTAGGGTTTAGGGACCCAAGAGTAACCTAGGAATAAAAAGGGTGCCCTTTTTGGTTTAAAGGGGCTTATAAGGGAACCTGAACCCTAAAAAAGGGAATAAGGGCCTACTCTAGGTCCTAGTTTTGGAGTCCTTACTGGCTTTCAGGGTTCTATAAGTTTAGCGGCTTATAGGGTTTTATAAGGTTTCCTGAAAAGTCTAAATACTAAACCCCTATCCCCTAAACCCCTAATCCCTTAACCCCCTAAACCCTACACCCCTAAACCCCGAAACCCCGAAACCCCAAACCCCCTATCGGTTCGGCTGCGAAAGACAAAGAGCCGAGCTTTGCATAAGCGTTTCTGCCTCGGGGCTTTTTTCTTTGGGGTGTAATGTAGGGGGGGCCCTCAGGGGTTTAGGGTTTAGGGGTTTAGGGGTTTAGGGGTTTAGGGGTTTAGGGGTTTAGGGGTTTAGGGGTTTAGGGGTTTAGGGGTTTAAGGTTTGGGCCTCTTTTAAGCTAGGGTTTAGGACTCAGGGGAATACGGAACTGGGCTCCTTTATGGGATAACGATAATAAGGAACCCTAAGGAATAGTATCTGAAAGTTGGAATCATGATTTTGTCGGTTAGCCTTCGAGTTCGGGGTCAAGTGCAGAGCCACTTGAACCCGGGGAACATGAGAAGGATGGGATTCAAGTTCCTAGGGCTTGGGGCGTTGGGCTATGACGGGCGTTGTACAGTAAGTGGCTCATGCGGCTTGGGTGCTGCAGAGTTAGCTCTCATGGCTTTGAGGATTGCGGTTTACAGTCTCAGGCCTGAAAAGTACACCGTCAACGCTAAACCCTAAACCCTCAACCCTAAACCCAAACCCTCAACATCAAACCCTAAAGCTTGGATACTACCCCATCTCAGCAACAGTTTGGTAACATTTAGAGCCCAGATATATAAGGCCCGTAGTAATCGCAGTACCCAACCTAAACCCAATAAAGCTCACCAAAACATCCCCTAACCCCTCAACCCTAAACCCAATAAGTCCCACTAAAGCTCTACAGCAACAGATGCAACACGATCCAGGATCCGTGTGCACGTTTTCATCCAGGCGAGTTTCAGAAAACCGGGGACGCTGGTAGAGAGCCCTCAAGACTAGGCTAATGCAGGAACCTTATTAAGAAACCCTGGGCCTATAACCCCTAAATAGTAGGGCTCATGTACAAAACCCTAATAAAGGCCCATGGTTTCTTGATCAGGTTCCTACATTACTCCTTGAACACTGGCTAAGCCCATTGCAGCTCCATCAATTGGGGGTTGATCAAAGTTATGGGACCCTTTTTGGCCCCTCAACTATGAGGAACATACTAGGACCAGACCCTATTCTGATTATTAAGGCCCCTACAAATAGCCCTTATAGCAACCATTATAGAGCCCTTTCAAGGCCCCATATTAGGATGTCCTTAAGGGGTGGTGGTCCAAGGGGGGTAGGTAACCTAGTAATCCCCATTATTCCCCAATACTCCCTAAGCTTCCCTAAGGTTCCCCAAAGCCCTAGTACCCTCCCCCCTTGAACCACCCCCCCTTAAGGATCCTATAACCATAACGTTGATCAACCCCCAATCCGAAACGGCAGCCCGCAATTCAGAACAAGACGAAGACTCCAACAACTCTCCAGCACGTGAGAAGCCGTAGCTTCTGGCATCCTAAAAGGATGAGGCTGGAGTTTGGGGTTTCGGGGTTAGGGGTTTAGGGTTTAGGGGTTTAGGAGTTTAGGGGTTAGGGGTTAGGGGTTTAGGGTTTTTTTTAAATGCAGTGGGCCTTTCTCTCCGCTTCCTCGGTTCAGGGTTTAGGGTTTAGGACCGCTTAGGATCTAGGGGAACCTAAACCGTGATGAAAGCCCGCTGGGAAGGTCAGACCAAAGCCACTAATTATGAGTCCTTTTGCTCCAGAGGACAGCCAGCAACGGTCGAAGCAGGGGTCGGCTTCTAGGGTTAAGCTAATATCCATGCTTAAAGAACAGAACTACTTCTCTGCAACGTTCCCTCATTTGCGAGTACCTCCAGAAATGATTCATGGCAACCTGGGCCGCTTCTCCGGGAATCTTTCCGTTGCAGGCGATGTGTTTGTCTGCACCCAAGGCAATGAGCGCTTTGATGGCAAGTCCAACAGAGGAACTGGTGGGGCACGAAGCGGCAGCATGGCAGAGCGGCGTTCGGCCCAAGGCGTCGCGTGAATTGACATCGAGGCCCAGGAGAACAAGCGCCTTGAAGGAAGCAAATTGACACAGGCATGAATGGTGTAGGGTTTAGGGATTATATAAACTACTTAGGGTCCCGAACCCTGTCGCAGGGTTAAAATTCACGGTGGATGTTTCAGTGGAGTTTTAGATCCCGAGCCTTCAGCAACAGATCGCCCTGCCAGGCACCTTCCGATGCCTCATGGAGCAGTGTCTTGCCATCGTTGCCACGTGTTTGCACGGCTTGGGCCAGAGGCATCTTCCATAGATTCGCATCGCCACGGGAATATGCGACTTTCTTCATGAGATGCTCAAGCTGATCCAGGGCCCTTTCCGCCTCATCGTTAGGCCTTGTAAGCTGTTTCCGCGCATCACCCAAACTCCTGTCCTTCAGACCTTTGATTTCGTTGATGTCTCCATAAAGCGACTCGGTCTGCATCAAATCCTTCTGGCTGTCGTTTGTGCGCACTGCTCCAGACAGCCAAACCATCTGCGCCAGCACCGCCACATATCGCATCGTGTCTTTGGCAGACGAATGAAGGGGAACGACGCCCTGCATACAATGAGCAGGAAAAGGCTTGCGATCGAACATCGTGTGGAAGCTAGCAGCTCATGGTGTGCCTGTACTATAAGCCTCGATATTCGCACGACTGCATCTATTACTACACTCTTCTTGGAATTGCTACCCTGGGCCCTACACACTAAACCTTAAACCGTTAGTTATTGTTGTTAGTACTACTTGGAGGGTCGGGGGACTTAGTAAGTAGATAGTAAGTAGACTTATAAGTACCCTAAAAGGGACCCTAATTGAGGTTATGGTACGTATAAGTCCCAAAAATGACCAGTTACTAAGTCCCCTGACCCTCCAAGTATCCTATGCTATGCCTGACACAGGGGCCCCGGAAGTTCTGGGTGGTGGATATGGGGCTTGGCTTCGGCCAGTGGATGCAACAGCGAGAACAGGGGAAGCTTAGAGTTAAGTTTACTGTTTAGGGTTTAAGTTTAGGGTTTAAGTTTAGGGTTTAAGGTTTAGGGTTTAAGTTTAGGGTTTAAGTTTAGGGTTTAAGTTTAGGGTTTAAGTTTAGGGTGTAAGGTTTAGGGTTTAAGTTTAGGGTTTAAGGTTTAGGGTTTAAGCTTAGGGTTGATCGTGTCATTTGTCGCAGCCATGCAAGCTTCCTGGTGCTGCCAGAAACGCCTAGTCAAAAAGTTTTAGGGTTTAGGGTTTAGGCGGTTTAGGAATGGTAATAAAAAGTTTTAGGGTTTAGGGTTTAGGCGGTTTAGGAATGGTAATCAAGATCGCAGCAGTGACCGCAACACGAAGCACAGAGCAACCATCACAGTTGCAGCAACAGGAACAGTAAGAATTGCAAGGACAGTGCCAAGAACAAGATCAGAGAGGATCGCAAAACACAGTCGGCGGTAAGAACTCCACCTATGGCAAACTACAAACAGCATGTCATTCCTACTCATTGCAGTAGTAGGAGCTGTGTTCATGCTGATAGCCGTGACCGCAATGCTCGCCCAAGGCTCATGATGATGACAATAACCGTAGCGGCGTGTTTCCCACATGCGAAGCAGCTTGTGACTGCTTACATGGATGCTTACGTACCTGCGCTCGTGGTGAGGCACATATGCATACGCGCGTGCATGACGCTAGGAATAATACTCACACTGCAGATTTCCGCGAACTCTAACTTAACCCTGATCCCAGAGCCCGAAGCCCGAAACCGTAGACTAGACCCCCGATCCCAAATCCTAAAGCCCCCTCAACCCCAAACCGCCAACTGCCTTGCAGCGAGGTCAACGAAGTCGAACCCTCGAAGAGGACGCTCAAAGGAGGACCCTTCAAGGTACCCAAACCCTAAACCCCTAAAACACCTTTGAAGGAATCCTTCAGGGAACCTGTAGCGATCCTTACAGGAACCCGAAAAAGAACCCTCAAAGGAAACCAAAAATAAAGAACACAAAATGCCTTGCAGCGAGATCAACTCCATGAAATCGAATGGGTTCGCCGAGCCGAAGATCTTGCCTCGAAGCGGCCCATAGTGTTATTAGTATTGTTCTTAGTCCTACTATTTTTGTTAGCTGTTAGTGTTCTAGAGTTATTGTTGTTGTGATTCGAACTATGGTTATTAAATATTGATTGGTAGGTATATTCATTCATACTATTAGTAGTGATAGTAGTAGTAGTAGTAGTAGTAGTAGTAGCAGTAGTAGTAGTAGTAGCAGTAGTAGTAGTAGTAGTAGTAGTAGTAGTAGTAGTAGTAGTAGTAGTAGTAGTGGTAGTAGTAGTAGTAGTAGTAGTAGAGTAGTAGTAGAGTAGTAGTAGTAGTAGTAGTAGTAGTAGTAGTAGTAGTAGTAGTAGTAGTAGTAGTAGTAGTAGTAGTAGTAGTAGTAGTAGTAGTAGTAGTAGTAGTAGTAGTAGTAGTAGTAGTAGTAGTAGTAATAGTAGTACGAGGAGCAGTAGTGGTAGTAGTACGTAATTGTTACTTTTATGAGTATTAGCATCATTTTTATTATGAGTATGATGAGCTCGGCAGCGTGATTTTGAGCCCACAGAATCTCAGCCCCACCTCAAAGCACCCCACCAAACTAAGAAAATACATAGCTTTTCCTGTTCCCACCCCATAGCGAACTGCTGCTGACACAAACTACATACGGACATATGTCACAAGCAACTGTCATCATCCTAACACAAAGATGCAGCTCGTCATCGCGACGTAATCACCTTGTGGATATCAGCGGGAATCGTGGTTGACATCTCCAGCTCAGTCGTGCCAGTCTGCTGAACCACACTCATACACCAAGCTGCTACTTCACTATGACATATGACTCCGAACATCGATTGGATCTCATGGTCGCGACCAGTCGCAGTACAGTGGCTACAGCAACAATGGTGCTAGAAACGGAAGTCTGCAGTAGACGTAACAGTAATAATCAGGCAAGGGTTACACCGACGTGAAACCGTAAAAAAAATGCGACAGGCCCTGAAACGCTCGACCCTGAAACCCGAAAACGATCGAAGCCTGAACCCTAAACCAGACTGAACCCTACCAAAAATTACAATTTTAGCTGATTCTTAGGGATTAGAATAACCAAAAAATTCAAAACCAATTCCCTAAGTAAACCCCAGAGACATGAAACCCAAAGTCCTGGAAGCCCCGAAGCCTCTAGCTTAACATAGGCGCCTGCATCATGAGAATAGGGTGTCGGTGTACATATGGGCGGTTGTCAAAACTATGGTCCCTTTTTTGGGTATCCTAAATATTGGGTGCCGTACTATATTAGGGACCCAAAAAAGGGACCCTAATTTTGACAACCGCCCATATCTTTACTATCGCAGCAATGACACAAGGACTAACTATCCGGGGAATTTGCTGCGACAGAACCTCAAGGCCGAAACTCCAAACAAAACCCCAAACCCTGAACAGCCTAAGCCTTATAAACCCTACACCGGCAACTCTGAACTTTAAACCCTGAACCCCAAACAGCCTAAAACCCCAAACTAAACCCTAAGCCCTAGAACAGGGCTGCCAAAGCGGCTGTGTCCAAGAGCCGATAGGAGTCGATCAGCGACGAACTCAATGTACTTCGTCATCAGATCCTGCCAGAGGATTTAGAGTTCCCAGAGCCTCCAAAACCCCTTAATTAGGGAATATACCTTAAATCAGAAAAGGGATCCTATGACATTTTAAGGAAAATTCCTTAATTCAGGGGTTTTGGAGGCTCTGGGTTCAGGATGTAGGGGTTTAGCATTTTTGCTAGGGTTTAAGCTTCCTTCCTTGCCAGAAGGATCAATGGAATTTAGAGAAGGAATTGACCTGAAATCCAACCCTTGCGGTTTGGGTATTCCACAGGTCTTGGGCTCTCTAGGCTAACGGTTTTGGGACACTGTATTTGTTGAGGTGCTTCCGGCTTGCACTGGATCTCTGTCAAGTAAGTCCTCAAGCTTGAGATTTTTAGCCCATCTAAAATGCACCAACACCCAAACAAACCCCCGACAGAGCCGTACGCACGATCCCAAAGACTTAAAACTGGTCTCCGAAAGACACATCTCACCTCCCCACTTCCCCTCTCTATCACCCTGGGACAGAGGCTAACAGGGACCTAAACCCTAATCCCTAAACCCTAAATCCTAAACCCTAAACTCTAAACTCTAAACCTGTCGCCCTGCCTTGTTCATGCCGACTAAGTCGCAGGACAACGCATCGCAGATGAACTTTCGCTCCACCTGCCGGGCTTGAGTTCGGGGCTTAGGGACGACAGCTTAGGTACCTTTAAAGGGATCTATAGGGCTCCTATAAGGGGGTCCTCTAAGGATTCCTTTAAGGGTTTAGGGCTACTAACATAATTTAGGTACGGCACCCATACAGTAAGAGTCTATAATAGGGCTACTATTGAGGTCCTACATACTATATCTATATCATAATGTTCAACTATTACTGAGTGGGGGCCGTATCAAAGGACCACAGCTCAAAATATCGTGCAATCTAAATACCTCAGGGCTTAGAGTCTTTCTTACACATGATAACTGTTAATGGTTTAGAGTTTAGGGTTTGGGGTAAGACTCCAAAACCTCAAAAGCACTCGTGAACCACCCTCGTGAACCGCAATGGAGGTCTGCATACCAAATAATTCCTTGTAAACCCGAACAGCCCAACACATTGGCAATAATCTGATCAACCCCCTAACCCACCCGATCAAGAACTGCTCCCGGCTTCGTTCCTCGTACAGCCATCTTTGTTGCCGCAAGTCCCTCGGGTTTAGGGTTTAGGGTATTTCGGGTTTAGGTCTTGCGGGTCGACATTAAGCCTTTCTTCTTGGGGCGCTCACCTCAGATCTTAAAGCTAAGGTGTCGGAGGTATCTTGTGGGGTGCGGTGTTCAAAGCTTCAAAGCTTGAGTTTAGGGCTTCAGATTTGCCGTCTGAATAGCAAGTACTACATTGGGAATACAATCCGAGTACAGATATGCATACTATCTATCTGTTTCTATCAATCTATCTCTGTACAACACACCATGATTCAACCCAACCGAGTCTAATTTCGAAGGCCCCTAAAAGGACAGGCCATGTAGAACACTTACAAGAACCCTTTTGAAGTTGCGAAGACTCCTTTACCAAAACAGAAGAAGGTCCATGACTGGGTTGGCCTTTAAACACCCTGAAAAATATGTGTATATAGGGTCCCTTATAAACCCAAATAAGGAAACTAAAAAATGTCCCAAAATCCAACTTAGATGAGCACCTCCACCGCGCCGCGGATGATGTCGTGCACGATTTCCTCTGGAAGCTTGTGCTGCAACATCCTCAGAAGGATCAAGGAGGGACACTTAATGGGGACCTTTTAAAGGGATCTATAGGGATTCTATAAGGGTTTAGGGTTTAGGGGTTTGGGGGTTTAGGGGGTTTAGGGGGTTTAGGGGAAAAGGAGGGACCCTTAATTGTGACCCCTACCCTATAATGGGCTATATAATGGGCAAAAAAAGCTATATTAAGGGTATATACCTAAGGGTCCTTATTAAGGGTCCCTCCTTTTACCCTTGGACAGAAGGATCATGCTCTGAAAGAAAAAATGCCTAAACGTAAGGGTCGTGATACTTCGACAGGGGTTCCTTTAAGGGCTACTATAAATTAGAAGCTGCCCCCACCCTGTAATAGTGACTGTAGGGATTATATTAGGGCCCTATTATATTCCTATTATACCACTATTACAGGGTGGGGGCCCCTTCTAAACTATAAACTATAAAGGCTGCGATAACATCCTCCGAAGGCCAAGCCCCAGCTGCCAGAAACAAACCTAATGTAGGGGCCAGAAATCACTGGAATAGTATAAATATTTCAAACAACCCTGAAGAATGGGATTACTTCAGCAATCATTTAAGCTTCTAGTTTTGTTGGGGAAGCGCTGCGTACCTGCTGTGTGCACATCATCTCACGAGACGGATCCCGCAACCGCTTTGCTATGGCTGCGTGCTTATGGTGAGGTTGGGTTTTGGGCGTGGCGTGGTCCGGCTTCCATAGTTCGGGGTAGTTTCTTCCGTGATGACTTCCAGCGAGTACGGGGAACTGCATACCCCCGTGTCTTCCTTGGTTGATAATGCCTTCCTTAAAGTCTGAAACGAAGACTACCGTGTGAGTTGGTTGGGTTCTATCGGCCTGACAAGTTTCTACCACCCTTCCTACTGAGTCTATTGCGGTATGCTATACCATACCAGACACTGCTATACCATACAAAACTGTACCATACTAGACTGTACGGGTATACTCTATGCTACTGGTCGAGGACTTCTCTGGGTCCTGTGTTCCTGTGATCTCTGTCGGGCATGAATCCTGAAATCCCCAGGGCCGGCCCCGAAACTGTAAACCCTTAACTTTCAACCTAAACCGTAAACCCTAAACCCCAAAACCCTAAACCCGGCATTCAGGCTTTAGAAGCCGCACTGTTGATTCCGGGCTTGCAGTTCTAGTTGGGAGAATCAGTGGGTTAAAAGGTTTCGGGTTTTACGCTCTTTGAGGCCTTGCCGTGCAAAATTGTATGGGGGGTTTAAATGTGGAGTTCCGGCGTTTTGGCTTTGGGTTGAGGGGTTTCCTTCGGGCGTGGCGTTGAGGCTTCAAGGGGAAAGGATATTATTAGTAGTGTTTGTATTTTCGAGCGTTACTATATTATGTTGTACCATATTATACTATATTATATCACATTAGAGTGTCTTATGAGCCAAACCAAGACCAAGGGACTGGTAGATGAGGCATGCGAAGTCTGCATGGAGGCCTTCGCGCAAGGGCGGTAGGAAAGTAGGGGCATTAAGGGCTGAAGGCTTCAGGGCTTACCTGTAGCCGAAAAGACCTACCGCTTTAAGGAACTATACACAGAAACCATAATAAGGAACCCTAAAAAAGCAGGTCTTTTTCGGCTGCAGGTAGGGTTCAGGGGGAAGATGCCAACCCTAAACCCTAAACCCTAAACCCTAAACCCTAAACCCTAAACCCTAAACTCTACCTTCTTCTCAAGGAGCTGGCTGTCCCAAGGAGCTTTCGGGGGCAATCTGAACCAAGATTCCCACACCCCAGAACTGAAATCTTAGAGGTTCGGGGGTTTTAGGGGTTAAGGACTTAGGGTTTAGGGTTTCTTTTTTGATGGGCCCTTTTGAGTCTGCAAGTTGGGTTTAGGGGTTTAGGGCTTAGCTGTAGGATCCTGGCTCAGCTCTAGAAGCCGTGCTCCTCAGCCTCAAGCCGTGAGCCCAAACCATCCAACACCCGGAACTCCAAAACCCTATGCCAAACTCTGAACTCCATAAACCCTAAACCTCAAATCGAAACACCTCTGTAAATCCCGTAACAGAACCCTCACAAGAACCTTCAACCTACAAAACCCTAAACCCTCATAGAACCGTTAAGACACCTCGACAAATCCCTTAACAGAACCCTCCAGAACCTTACAGAGACCCCCATAGATCCCTTAACGGAGCCCTCAAAGGAAAGCCTTATAATATGGGGGCCTTAACCCACAAGAAAAAATTTATTTAACAAGGAACCCCCAAAATGGTATAGGCACTTGTTTAAGGCCCCTTGAGTAACCCTAAACCCTAAACAGGCGACCTTCGTCCCGCGAGATCAGCTCATTCGAGAAAGTCAGCCCTGGCATCATTCCTCTCCTGGTGACAGCACGCTTCAAGGGTTCAGGGGGTTTAGGGGTTGAGGATTTAGGGATTTAGGGATTTAGGGGTTTAGGGGTTTAGGGATTTAGGGATTTAGGGCTTAGGGTTTACGGCTTGGGGGTTTAGGGCTCAGGGTTTTGGGTTTTTTTGTTGGACTCCTTTTTCCTAGAGGCTGCGAGCTGAGTCAGGGTTCAGGGTTTAGGGCTCAGGGTTTAGGGTTCAGGGTTTAGGGTTCAGGGTTTAGGGTTCAGGGTTTAGGGTTCAGGGTTTTTGGGGTTCAGGGTTTGGGGTTCAGAGTTTGGGCTTTCGGATGTTTTCCCAAGCCCTCTATGCCGGGAGTGGATTCAAGCTTTTTCTAGGCACCGGAACCTTTTGTAAAGGGTTCGCGCCATACGGGGTGCTTTAAGGCGTTCTATAAATCTACTTTTACTGTAAAGGATCCCAAAATTTAATTCTTAATTAAGGCCCCTACATTAAGCATGGAAGGGCCATCGGCCTTGGCTAGAGCTTCAGGTACAGTGAGTTCGCGACACATGCTAGGTTTAGGGTTTAGCGTTTAGGGTTTGGGGTTTAGTTTGGGGTTTAGGGTTTAGTCTAGGGTTTAAGGTTTAGTCTAGGGTTTAGAGTTTGGGGTTTAGGGTTTGGGGATGTGCCAGTATCTCAGAGAAGTCAATAAACTCAAAAGAAGCCGGCACCTATTCTCGCTTTCTGCTCGGTACAATGAACTGATGGCGTGGGGGGTTCCCCACGGGATTGCAGGCACAACTTAACGGCTCAAATAGAAACTGCTCTTATAGTACACCTTAACGTAATCCTTACTGAACCCTTACAGTAGCCCGTAACGTAACCCCAAACCCTAACTAAACACCAAAACTTGAAATAAAAATAATAAACCCCTATGGCCCTAAGCCCTAAACCCTACGCGCTAAATCGTTAAATACCCCAAACCCCTGAACCCAAAAGCCTCCCCTAAACCCCTGAACCCCATGCCCTAAACACCGAGGCCCCAGTCTATACTGAACTTAGAACCCTAGCAAAAATTATAAGTTTAGCTGTCTCTTAGGGATTATAGTAACCAAAAATTAAAAATTATTTCTGAGTACCCCTAAGGCCAGGCGTCTTCTTGAGCCAGAAGATAGCGCAGAAGGAGCCGCTGAAGAGAATCTGGGAGCATTGGAGCTCCAGGCTTTAAGGCTTTGAGGGTTTAGGGTTTAGGGGTGTAGGGTTTAGGGGTTTAGGCTTTAAGGCTTTCAGGTTTAGGGTTTCAGGGTTTAGGGCTTAGGGCTGAGGGCTCAGGGTTCAGGGTTTAAGGCTTTGGGGTTTTGGTTTTTGGGGAGCACCCGGGTTCGAGATGTTGGCTTTGTGAGCTCTCGGGCTCCTAGGGTTTAGGCTCTTTTTGTTTGGAGTCCTGTGCGGCTTAAGGGTTTGGGGTTCAGGGTTGAGGATTTAGGATTTTGGCTTCAAGGGCGTTGAGGTCTTGTTGTTCTTGGGCTGAAAGCTTTTGGGGCTGGGAGTTTTCTGTGGTTGCTGCTTAACCCTGAACCCACACATGGAAGGGTCAGAGAATTAGGCATGGCCGATAGAGAGGTCTGAGCGCATCCGAATCCCTAGTCTAAGTATGAAGGCACCTATATAATACAGGTGCCTATAGGCTATATTTAACAGTTTAACATTTCGAAACCGCATTCTAGCTGTTAAGGCGCAGACATGCTAGGGTCATTTAGGAAGCACCGCTGGTGCAAGTTTCGGGAAACGTACTCCTCTTCGTCTTCCTGATGAATGACGATTGTGGTGATGATGATGAGGAGGAGGATGATGAGGAAGACGATGTGGATGATTATGACGAACCTGGCAGAATGTACGGCAATGATGATACTGGTTGCGACGATGATTGTTCCGCATATTGCTATTGTCCAACGTCTTCTGTCACCAGAACTGGTCTTCCATAAGACAGAGGACTCAGGATGTGGGAGGGCAGATGACTGATTGAGAAGTCACCACTTGCAGTGGATGTCGATGACTCAACAGAGTCAACAGGAGTACTAATAGCACTTGCATTGTTTTCGTCACGGTAGCAATGGTAATAATACTGATGCTGAAGACGCTCGTCATAGTACAAACAATATAACTACCCATAACAGCAACCTCAAGGATGCTAAAAAGCAAACATTCTTCTTTGTCCCTTTGCTCATGGGACAAGGAAGAGGATTAGAAACGAAAACCCGAATCCCCTAAACCCTAAACCCAAATCCCAAAGCGCTGAAATCGAAACCCTAATAACAATAAGCCCTGAACCCGAATAGAAATTACCCTAAACCGCAAACCCCTAAACCCTAATCACAGTTACCCTAAACCCCAGACCCTAATAACAATTACCCTAAACCCTAAACCCTAATTCTTAATAACAGTTACAGTCATAAGCTAAGCGAGCGGCTCCCTCCACGGCCGCGAAGGCCACGATGCGCTCAGCAAAGCTGCTCTCGCCTTGCTCGGGGCCCCTTTAAAGGGATCTATAAAGGGATCTATAGGGATTCTTAGGGTTCCTTTCAGGGGCCCTTTAAAGGAATCTATAGGGATTCTTCGGGTTCCGTTAAGGGCCCCTTTAAAGGGATCTATAGGGATAGGGGTTAAAGGGATCTATAGGGATTCTATAAGGTTATAGGGGCTGCCTACTTGGAGGTTCATGGGCAGTTATAAGTGTGGTTGTAAGTAGGGTAACTGTAGATACACGCCCTATTAGGGGGCTTAAAACCCCACTTATAACTACCCATGAACCTCCAAGCAAGGTTGAAAGCTTTTGTTTGTGTTTTTCGGTCTGCTTTTTCCAGCAAATCCACAAGGCCTCAAGTGAATGGCCGCGAGAGCCAGGAGATTGGGCAACGTACGGCCCTAGGGGCGTCTCGGGGATTAGAGTTTAGGGCCTTCGGGCTGAAGGAATTAGGTTTCTTCTTTTAATGCAGTGGGCCTTTCTCTCCGCTTCCTCGACCCTGCCTTCGACAGGCTTACACAAACAAAAGCACCACAGCTTAACCATGACAAGTGTTCTTCACTCATCAAGTAGTGTCAGAAGCTGCAGAGAATTAAGGTTTAAGAGTTTAGGTTTTATGGGTTCAAGAATTTCGGCTTTAAGGGTTTAGGGTTTAACTTCTTGAGGGTTTAGGGCTTTAGTTAGGGTTTACAGGGTGTGGGGATGCCGTCCAAGTTTTGGCCTAGGCTGTCGTTTACTGTTCCGAGTTCCAGAGCTTGCGGAAGAGGATTACATAATCCCAGAACCTGCACCCCTTCACCTTTAACTGCATGGTTCCGTGTCGCCCTGCTATATAATCCGATACATCTTGCACTGGAGCCTCTACCTGAACCCTACCTGCAAAAATCCCGCTTGACAGAACGAAACAACAAATTAAAACGCTTCCTACAGGAGGGGCCTCAACAATTAGAACATGGTGCTGCAGGTCACCAGGGGTTTACTGCAGAAGTCTGAAGGTTCAGGATTTGGAGCTTCGGCGGGCTTGGGACTTAGGGTCCAGGGCTTAGGGTTCAGGGCCTAAGGACCCGGGGTTTAGGCTTTAGGCCTTGGGCTTCCAGGCTTAGGGCTTAGGGCTACATAAGTTACATAAGGGTTTAGGGGTTTAGGTAGATCAAGGGGGCCACGACCAAGGCCAACTGAGTTCATAATCAACCCGCAGCCACAAACCCTCGACCCTCAACCCTGCCCCTAAGCCCCGTGGGGTTGAGGCGGTTTCAGGGTTCATTTGTTTGTTGGTCCAAGGATTCTGACGTAGATCTTATCAAGAAGAAACCCTGGTTCTACACCCTAAAAACGTGGCATTACTTTCTCATCAAGAACCCCTTGGTTTTAAGAATCCAAAACAGTACCAAAACAAATCTACATGAGAAGCTCTGGCTTCAAGACCCCGAAGTCCATGTTAGTCCCTTCAGCAATACCCAAGGCCCGTTCATCAGGCACCTGCATGAGGGCGAATCTGAAATCCAGATCTTACAACACCGCGTGGAACTGGGTTCTTGTTAAGAGACTTAATTTACGTTACCATTATACGGAAACCTTATTCTTCACTATAGATCCCTATTATGGTAACTTAAACTAAGACCCTTAAGCTCTAAACCCTTTTAATAGTCCCTTAAAGGAACCCTTTATAGATCCCCAAACAAGAACCCAGAAAGAAAGGCTGAGATCGAAAGTGGTCCACCAGACACCGTCGGCCCCAAAGACCGAACTCTGCAGGCCCCCAAAACCCTCAAGAGCCTGCAGTGGATGTATAGGGTTTAGGGTTTAGGATCTACCTGGGGGATCATGGGACTTAGTAACTAAGGTTTCTTAAAGGGCTCCTTAAAAGGGATGTATAAGTGTTCTATAAGAGGGGTTTTTAGGGTTACTTAGAGGATCATGGGACATAGCATTACGCCCGAAAAGCCCAATTTCAAAAACCCTTAAACCCTTAAACAAAAGTAGACACCCCCAAAACCCCCAAAACCGAACTTTCGGTTCGGGATTCTGGGAAGTGGTGAAAAGTCGGTGAAACTCTACGCCTTTAACCCACAACGCTAAAGCTTCAATCCTTAGAAACGCCTAACTAAACCCTCAACCCCTAAACCCTAAACCCTCAACCCCTAAACCCTAAACCCTCGACCCCTTAACCCCAAAACCCCTAAAACCCTAAAACCCTCAAACCCTAAACCACTAAAGCCCTAAAACCCTAAACTCCTAAACCCCTAAAACCCTAAAAGCCTAAAAGCCTAAACCCCTGAACCGAGGGGCGGTTCATCCACTGGATGGCCCACTGAGCCTTCTCCCGGACCTGTGCTTCACGGCTCAGGGTTTAGGATTTAAGGGTGGGGCCCTAGGACTCAGGGTTTTAGGGGTTCCTTCAAAGGGCAATTTTGGGGTTCCTTTAAGGGATATAGGGCTCAGGGGTTTAAGAGTTTAGGGTTTTGGGTTTAGGGCTTAGGGATGTCAGGGTTTAGGGTTGAGGGCTCAGAGATTTCGGGGGGGGTTTAGGCTTTGGCTTTGGGGTTTAGGCTTGAGGCTAGGGCCCTTTGAGCTCTTTCTTAGAGGCTCAATGGTTCCTGTCCTAGTAGGGAATGGGGGAATGGGTTATGTGGACTACTACAAGGGACGTCAATGGACTACCGTAGGGTTCCATTCCCCCATTCCCTACTAAGAACCAGGGAGGTAAGGAGTACCCCTTGAATTTGAATAAGCGTCCCTCGAACCACCCCAAGCCCTAAATCCTGTAATGCATGTGCCTTACTATACTGAACTTAGAACCCTAGCAAAAATTATAATTTCAGCTGTTTCTTAGGGAATATAATAACCAAAAATTAAAAAATATTTCTAAGTACCCCTGAGCTTAAGTGAATTGCTTTGAGGCTCGGGGAGTGGGGACCTAGGGTTCCTGATTTGGTGTTCTGGGAGGCCTAGCAGTCTTGGGCCGCGGAGTGTCTGCATTGTGGCTTGGGGTTTAAGGGTTTCGGGCTTAGCCAATCTACTGGTGTATGGGGTTCGTTGGGATGTATTCCGGCTTGAGGCCTTTGTGGATGTTTGGGTGTTGATGGTGATTTCGTCAGGGGCTGGAGTTTCAGTCTACTTATAGCGCGATGTCACCTATAGCGGTACCTTGAAATTTAGGTGGCAAGAACTTTTAAAGTACGTAACAGGATTTCCTTATCGCGATATCTTGAGCGAAATTCCTTAGGACCCCAATGCCGAAACCCTCAGCCCCAAACCCCAAACCCCTGACTGAACCCTAAGCCCTAAACCCTCAACCCTAAACCCCCAAACCCCCAAACCCAAACCCCTGAACCCTAAACCCCAAAACCCAAAGCCCCAAAACCCTGAGCCCCAACACCCTAAACCCTTCAACGCTCTCGGCCGAAGCGCCGCCGGCATCGTGTGGATGGCATCGAAGAGGACGTCTCGCTCCTTGGGGTCCTCGGCCATGACTCGACTCGCTGGGCTTACCCAAAGACCCCGATACCCCTTAATTAAGGAATATACCTTAAATCATAATATGAAGCCCTATAATATTTAAGCTATATTCCTTAATTAAGGGGTATTGGGCTCTCTGGGTACAGCTTGGGCATGCTGGGTTTAGGGGTTTAGGGGCGTAGGGTTTTGGTTTAGGGTTTAGGGGTTTATGCAATAGGGGTTCAGGGTTTAGGGTTTCGGGTTTTTGGGTTGAGGAGTTTAGGGTGCTGATGTTCGAACAACATCTCCTACTCCACCAACAGCTTCCACACTGCCGCTCATGATGGGAGGATGAATCTGGAGTCGTCAGAGGTACAGGGTTGAGGGTTGCAGCAAGAAAGCTTCATATTTGGACAATATAGGGGCCTGAATAATTACCTTGATCATTCCCTAGCGTTCCGCTAAACCCTAAACCCTTAACCCTTAACCCTCATTATAGTTATAATATATTGCACCCCAAAACCCTAGCCTAATCATATAAGGCCCCTGCACTACCTCGGAAGCCAGCGTCTGACTAGAACCTTGCACGCTTTGAAGCCGGATTCCGGTTTAGGGTTTAGGGTTTAGGGTTTAAGGGTTTAGGGTCCCTAAACCCTAATGGGATACAACCAGAAACCCTCAGCCTCAAAAACCTAAACCCGAAACAACGAATGGCTCCTTGATGTACTGCTCGATCAGAAGAGAGTAGGTCTCTGAGTGGATGTTCTCCATGGCCTGCGGCGATGGTGTTGAGAGCATCCCGAACTTGACAGTCGAGGCTGGAAGGGTTCCTTCAAAGGATTCGGCGGGTTTAACCTAAAATCCTAAACCCTTAGCCTAGGGCCGAGAGCTGAAGCTTTAGATGGGCTTTGAGGCTTAAGCTCATGGCTGTGTGCATCATGGCGATATGCTCCTGGAGGGAAGTACACGGCGGATCGACGCTTCTCCGGGTTAGGATATGGGTGATTGTCAAAATTATGGTCACTTTTTGGGTCCCTATTATAATACGGCACCTATTATTTAGATTAGCCAAAAAGCGGCCCTAACTTGGACAACCACCCATAATCACCCATATAGAGTTCACGGTTCAGGTGCACTACAGGGCCTTTATGGTTAGAATGGTTTCAGGAAGGGTTTGGGTGCGCCTTGTCGTGGGGATTTTTGGGGTCCAGGATAAGAACTTGACACAAGCGGTGACTTGTTTGGGATTTTTAAGAGACAGGCCATGTGTTCAAGTCCTACAATGCCAGCGCTGGATAAACCCCAGAGCTTTGACCTGAACAAAAGAAGCTCGGGATTGAAATGAAACCCTAAACCCTGAAGCTGTAAGAAGGATACTCTCCGGGTCCTGAACCTCTAAACCCTACAATCTCAAGATTCTAAGATATAAATTAGAAGCTGCCCCCACCCTGTAATAGTGGCATAATAGGAATATAATAGGGCCCTACTATAATCCTTATAGTCACTATTATAGGGTGGGGGCAGCCTCTAAGATATAAACACCCCTGCACCAGGACTTCACAATCACCGAACCCTAAAACCTTCAACCTCTGAAACCTGGGCCGGAAGGTCCAACACGCACCTCAACCCCTAAACCCCAAAAGTCCTAACACTCCTTTTCGGAATGAAAACCCTAAACCCCGAAAGTCCTAAAACTCCAAAAAATCAGTGAAAACCCTAAGCCCTAAATCCTAACACCAGCCAGGAAAAGCCGAGCGCCCTGCCATCTGGAAGCCATAGAAGGCCCTCGCCTCTGCCGGATCTCTTTAGGGGCTTAGGGGTTTAGGGGTTTAGGAGGCTAGGGTTTTTGGGGCTCTGGGTTCAGGGCTTAGGGAGTTCTGATACCGGGACCCTGCAGTTTAGGGCCCTTTGTAGGATCCTTATATGAAGGATAGTATTTAATACCGGGTTTTCCAGGATCCGAAAGTAATAATTACTTTCGGATCCTGGAAAACCCGGTATTGCCGATTGTCTGATTTAAGGTCTATGTGACGGATCTCTCCTAAAGTTGCTCGAGCAGACGCACGACATCGATTCGTCCTCTCAGTCCACTCACATCCCATGGACCCAGTGTCACATGCATGCAATCCCGGATGGCCACGGGCAAGACGTCACATGTGAAGCTGACAGCAATGTAGATGAGAGCGCGATCTGCTACATCTCCAGCTGGCTCCGTGCGCGTGAGCTCGAACCAGAAGCGCAGCCCTTCTAGGCGCACCTCTCGCTCGCATACTGACAGCTGCACACCACGGTGGTGGCCCAAATATCCAATGTCCTCAAGCCCCGGAGGATAAGTCCCCGGACGAGCCCGCCCCTCTTGGAGGTAGCCGGTGTGATGTCCAATTCGATAGGCAAGCTGCTAAACATTGCTTGGACACGGGAGTGATGGAAGACCAGGGCGATCCGGGTATTCTGCAAGTGGTCGAGCTGCTGCTACTCGGAAGGGGTCAGGTCGTCTGAGTTTCGTGGGGGGTAACCGCGAGGCCCTTGACAACTCCGGGCCAAAGGTGCCAAAAAATATCCACAGCGTGCTCAGGGTTTAGGAGTTTAGGGCTTGGGGCTAAGGGTTCAGGAGTTTGGGGCTTGGGGGGTTTAGGAGTTTACGATCGAGTTTAAGAGTCAAGGTTTCTGTCTACCGTGGCGGGAAGAAAACTTCTGAGCACTCGAAGGCTTCTTAACCTGATGTGGGGGGGGCCATCATGATTAAAATAGGGTTCCATGATCCTTTCAGAAGGTCCCTAAACCCTAAACTCTAAACCCTAAACCCTAAACCTTACTATAATAATAAGGGCTCTAGAAGGCTCGAGATAGAGGGGCCTTAATAACTAGAATAGGGCTCCATTTCAAAGGATCTAGAAGGGTTGCTATAATAAGAAGGTTTCCATAATGGTTATAGTATGGGAGGCCTTATCCTGCACTCTGAAACCCTCAAAGCCACCACGCTAAGCTCTTCAACTCCTAAACCCCAGTAGGGTCCTTTGCTCTAGTCGGGTTAAGGTTTAGGGTTTATCGTCTTAACACAGAGGCCCCCCCCAAACTACAGGGTTTTTTATCTACTATTTGCTTAAGAACCCCCAAAAAATAAAAAATATATTCCTTATGGGGGTAATATAGGGATTATTATTTTTATTTTTTGGGGGTTTCTTAAGCAAATAGTAGTTATTCAGTCCCAGGTAAGAGGCCCCTAAACCCTGCAGGCACCGAACCTCGAGCTTCAATCAAACCCCGGGTTGAACCCGAAATCCTGAACGGGATGACCCTGCAGTGTGGTGCTTACCTGTTCATCTGGGAGTTTCCGAAAATAGGGACCCTACTGTGGTACCCTAAATAGTAGGATCCTTATTATAAGGACCCCAAGATAAGGAACCCTCTATTTTTCGTTATAGAGCCCTTTTATAGGAACCTTTTATAGTACCCCTATAGTAACCCTTTCAAGGAACCCTATAAGCTAGCCCCTAATTTTCGGAAACTCCCATCTTCGGTCTAGCTTGATCGGTCATTTTCCTGCATCCAGAGGGCAATGAGTACAAGCACTTCCGGTTTAGGGTCTAGGGTTTAGGGTTTAGGGTTTAGGGTTTAGGGTTTAGGGTTTAGGGTTTAGGGTTTAGGGGGTTTAGGGTTTAGGGCTTCAGCTGCTACGATGGCTGCCGCTGCTATCCTTGCTGTTCGTAGGGAAATCAGCAGCTCCAAGGTTCTGATCACCAAGCCCCATACCTTGGGTACGGCCCCCATACAGTAACAGTCTATAATAGGGCTACTACTAAGGGCCTTATATATCTATATTATGAATACTATCCAACTGTTACTGAGTGGGGGCCGTACCCAACCTATACCGGCCAGTCGCCGCGACTCTGAGCCCTGAAGCCTGGACTCGAATCCCTATACAGTAGAAGCCAGAAAGTTGGAACATTCTGATCCTCATGGCCTTAAAAGTGAAGTATAAGGGAACCTAGCACTAATCATCCTAAATCCATGTTCCAACTTTCTGGGGTTCGCTGTAGCCTTTAAAGCCCGAAACCCCACACTCTGAACACTTGACCACCACACCCCTGCACACGAAGTCTTCTATCCGCCCCTTGCAGTAAGCAGCAGCACGAGTAATTGCAACAAGAGCAGCAGCAACAGCAGCAGTAGCAGCAGTAGCAGCAGCAGAAGCAGCAGAAGCAGTAGCAGAAGCGGCAGAAGCGGCAGAAGCAGCAGTACAGGTAAGAAGAGAAGCCCTAAAACCAGAAAACCTAAACCCCAAAAACCCTGAACCTCTTCCAGAAGCCTGCCTCCGGAATCTGCACTTCCGATGAGAACTGCGCCGCCAAGTTCTCCAAGACGATGCCATCGGAGGCGGCAAAGAAGGCCAGAACCTGGGATTCTCCGTGACTTGTAAGATTTAGGGTGGGCTTTTGGGAACCGTAAACCCTAAACCCTAAACCCTAAAGGGTGGGTGTTGGGTTTGCAAGCTTCGGGTTGGGGGCCTTGCCCTTGGGGTGCAGGGGTTCGGGCCTCCAGTCGAGGGTTCAGGGTGTCGGGGATTTCCGGTTTAAAATAATGACAATAATACTAATAATACTTATTATTATTAGTACTATAATACTAATAATAACTATTGTTATTCCTACAAGAGTAATAACAAAAACAATAAGAATCATAATAATAATAATAGTAGTAATAATAATAATAATAATAACAATAATAATAATACAAATAATAATAATAATAATAATAATAATAATAATAATAATAATAATAACAATAATAATAACAATAATAACAATAATAATAATAGTAGTAGTAGTAATAATAGCAATAATAGCAATAATAGTAATAATAATAATAATAATAATAATAGTAATAGTAATAGTAATAGTAATAGTAATAGTAATAGTAATAGTAATAGTAATAATAATAATAATAATAAAAGGCATTGAGTTGTGCCAGCTCTTGGGCCCCCGGGCTAGGACAAGGGCTTTGGGTTGGTTAGGGTTCAGGGTTGGGGGTGTAGGGCTTACCTGGACCCTAAGGAACCTATCCTTTTCGGGCTCCTTAATCTGATTTCTTTATATAAGTCCTTAAAAAGGTAGGTTACGTAGGGTTAAGGTAGGTATATCCCAAGCTTTCAATTTCCGGGTGTGTTTCGCGACGGCTCGTATCATCACATGTAGCTGAAGACGGAGTTAAAAGGCGAAAAAATCCTAGATTCTACATCCTAAACCCTATGCCCTTAAACCCTAATCCCTCTTAGGCCTCAGACCCTGAATCTTGATCATGGAGGCCGAGGTAGTAAAGCAGGATTTTGGTTGGAGGGACTCTGCTACTTAAATATGCTACTGCATGCTGTGGGGTAGTGTGGACTGGCTTTTTGCCTGTGGGGCCACCACCGTACTGTCGGAGTCTCTCGCAGTGCACCCTAGTCTTTAATGCCCCCTGTAAATCCTAAGTCAATGGCCGAGGATTGCGGGTTCAAGGTCCAGTTTGAGGTTGCTAAGCACTCGGGCGTAGGGCTGAGTATTTAAGGTTCAGGGTTTGGGGGGGTCGGGTCGGCATGCAGGGTTTGGGGCTCACGGGGTGTTGGCCATAGTTTTATTGGGCTCTGAGATCAAGGTTTAGGAACATTAAACCGTCAATGCTCAAGCTGACCATAGTGCACGCTTCACAGAACCCAATAAAAAACCCTAAACCCTAAACCCTAAACCCTAAACCCTAAACCCTAAACCCTAAACCTCAACCCCCAAACTGAAACAAAAACCCTGCACTTCTGAAATCCCAAAACCCTACAACCCCCAAAACTTGAGATAAATCCGAAAACCACAGAACACGAAAATCCCCAAAACCGTCAAATCCGTCCAAACCCAAACCCCTAAAGCCAGGTCCCGAAGTGCTGCTATGTACTAAACCATGAAACCTGAATAATCCAAAAAATCTAGAATACCAGCACCCTAAAACCAAAAACACTACAGACAGAGCACGTGCTTCACGAAGTGCTGTTCGCCCTCGTTCAAGTTGGCCCAGTCTTTGTTGTCCTCAGAAGGCACGTGGGGGATGTCTTGGCTCCTCCTAAGGAGTTTAAGGGCTTTAGGGTTTTGGCTTTAGGGTAGGTAGTATTATTAGGGAGACCCCTTAACGGGTACCCCTTCTGAACCCTACTTCTGGCTCTCTTAAAAGGGGCCTTATTGAGAGGGTCTATATCCCCAAGGGTCCCCCTAATCCTAACTCCGATAGGGTTCCGGGCTTAGGGCTTATGGTAAGGAAGCTATTTATCTAATTACATCTTCACGGTCTCTGAAGGTATAATTCTACAACTCTTGTCTAACCTCAATGGTTTCGAGACGTATATAATGCAACAACTATAATCTAACCTTGTACGACACTAGATCCCAATTATGGTAACTTGAACGAAACTCCTTAGCAAGAACCCGGGCGTAGGTTTCTGGTGTAGCTGCTAGCTGAGAAATTCAGGTTGGGCGTGTAGGAACCAGGGTTTAAGCCTAAGCTTCAGGGCTCAGGGTCTAGGAGTGTGGGGTAGGCCTTCGGGTTCTACACACACTACACTCCCTGGGGTTCTGCAGACTAACATATTGAGAGACTCCCCTGATCCCGGAACCCCACTTATTCGTCAGACGGCTTCACGCAAGGTCAGGAGCCAGACAGCACAAAGGGGGACAGCCTTGACAGCAACGATGACCGATTTACCAAGCCCCACCCTAAACCCTAAACCCTAAACCCTTAAACCCTTAAACCCTAAACCCTAAACCCTAAACCCTGAACCATGACGCCAACGCCCTAAAGCCTGCCAGCTTCCGAAGTGCTGGCCTCGCACCCTCCGAGCTCAAGCACGCACAACCTTTGGCCTCTGATAGCTCCCTAAAGTTCAAGGGCCTTAGGTCCTGCGAAGCTTTGGGCGGCCTTTGGGTGAGAGTTTATAGGACTCATGGATTCAGGAACTTCTGGATGTATGGGTGTAGGGTCTTGGGACAGCTCTTGCAGGTGGTTCTGCTGTAGGTTAAAGCGGGCTTTAGTGTAGAATCAGTGTAGAAGGGTGTCGGTCTGCTTCTGTAAATTGCTGCTAGGGCTTCGGGTTTAGAGCTTTGGGTATCGGACTTGGGGCTTGACAGGGCACCCTAAACTCCCCGAAACCCTAAAACCCCCCTAAGCCCTAAACCTAAACCCGGAACCCTAAGCCCTAAATCCTGAACCCTAAACCCCCCTAAACCCCCTTAAACCCCCATAGGCCCTAAACCTAGACCCGGAACCCTAAGCCCTAAATCCTAAACCCTAAACCCCCTAATTAAACCCCCCTAAGCCCCAAACCCTAAACCTAAACTCCGGAACCCTAAACCTAAATCCTAAACCCCTAAACTCCCCGTAAACCCCCTCAAACCCCCGTAAGCCCTGAACCCTAAGCTCCTGCGCCAGGTCGATCTCCTCGGCTGTCCAGAACGAAGCCTCTCAGCACAGCTGTGAACTAATTTTCGAGCAGGTTTAGGGTTTAGGGTTTAGAGTTCAGGGTTTCCCAGAGAGCCCAATACCCCTTAATTAAGGAATATACCTACCTTAAATCAGAATACTAAGGCCCTTTTGTTTAAGGTATATTCCTTAATTAAAGGGTATTGGGTTCTCTGGGTTAGGGTTTAAAGTTTAGGGTTTAGGGCCCAAACTCACGAAGGGCGCAAAGTTTGCGACCCACCACCCAACCCTGAGGTCCGCCTCGTGCTTCTTGTACATCTCCCAAACCTCCGTGTACTTCAACCTGGGCTTTATTCTTTAAAGGCGTCCTTTCAGGGTTCCTTAAAGGGATCTATAAGGGTTCTATACAGGGTTTAGGCAAATTGGGGGGGAACTTATTTTGGGGCCCTTTATAAGGATCCTACTACTTAGGGTAGTAAATTGGGGTCCCCCTATTTTCGGAAACTCCCGGTAGGGCGCTCTGGTGTCAGGATCGACGGAGGCTTTTAGGTTCAGCGTTTAGGGTTTAGGGTCCAGGCTGTAGGGGTTGGCAAGTACTTGGAGAGGTTCATGGGTAGTTATAAGTGGGGTCATAAGCAAGGTAACTACAGTTGCAAGCCCTATTAGGGGACTTACAACCCCACTCATAAGTCTCCATGAACCTCCAAGTAGGGTCCAGGCTTTAGGGGTTGGTTTTTATGGTTGCTTCTCGAGGAAAAGAAGGAAGGATCGAACACGGAGTTTCCTGCTGCATGGTTTGCGGAGAAAAACGGGCTCGATGCTTCGGCTTGAGGAAGATGGGCTTCTTATTGCATTTCATTGTTGCTATTATCTCTTGTTTAGATAAATCTTCATAGCTCTATTTTCATGTTTATTGTCATTTGCTATGGTTGTTAAGATCATGCTTCATAGTGCTACTTTCGCGCTTGTTATTATTGTGCGAGCTGCTCCGTTCTCTGGAGTGGCGGTGAAAGATTGTTGCTCCGGCGTTGCAGGCTTAACTGAAGGATCATGGTATTCCTGTCTCATAAGCAGCCTATGGCCCTGCATGTAGCCATGTATGGTCCAGCGTCACACCAAGCACCCGTAAAAACCCCCTTATCTAATGTAGAGGCCTTCATAATTAGAATAGGCTTTTGGGGCCCATTATACTATAATTAGAATAGCGAATCCCCAAAATAGTAGAGGTAATTTTTTTAGGCCCCTATAGTACTCACCACTAGCTCTGACTCGCTCCCGTCATGATGCCTCCTTCCAGCATGGACTCAGACGAAGCTTTAGGAGGCAGCTTGCCTGATAAGGTAATATAGGGGCCTTAGTAACTACCTATACTGTGGGTTTATAGGGTTTAGTTTAGGGTTTAGGGTTGGCGGAGTTGGCGGATCCGTATTATGACTATAGTATAATCTTTCCCAAAACCCTACTCTAATTGTGAACGCCCCCTCAAACACCGGGCTGCTGCATTCACGGTGGATGCGTCTTAGCCTCCACGCTAGTCTACCGTTTGACCCAAAAAGCCTCCGACCCCCAAACTACTGTTGACGATATAAATCCTGCATGACACATAACAAGGAGTATACCATAACTCCCGTAGTTTGGGGTCATTAAGGCATTAAGGTAATGCAGGATTTATATCATCAACCGTATAACTGCTGCCTTCAGCCCCAGGTCGCAGCCAAAAATCCCCTCACGCCTGACAACCTAAATCCTCCTTAAGTGCTGTCAACCGTAAGGGTTTAGGGTTTAGGGTTTAGGGGTTTAGGGTTTAGGGTTTAGGGTTTAGGGCTTAGGGTTTAGGGGTTTAGGGTTTAGGGTTTAGGGGTTTAGGGGTTTAGGGTTTAGGGGTTTAGGGTTTAGGGTTTAGGGCTTAGGGTAGTAATCCTCCTTAAGTGGCATCTAAAGCTCAAGTAGATCAAATAAGGGCTTATCTTTTCTTTGCCCACATACAAAGGCCTTCATGCTAAACGCTCTTGAAGGGTTGAGGACTCTTAAGTGTAAGTGTTAAAGGCTTGGAGGATGCAGCTTCAGGGGTTCAAGGCTTTTAGGGTTTAGGGTTTAGGGTTTAGGGTTTAGGGTTTAGGGGGCCCACCGAAGTTATCGTGCAAGTTTGGGGTTTCGGGCTTAGGGTTGAGGCTTCAGGGTTGAGGGTCAGGCTGCTATCTGCCTCCTACGACTCAAGGTTCATATGGAAACCTCAACATGTATAAAAAAAACCTTAAAAGACCATTACGAAACCCTTATGAAACCCCGGAAAGAACCCACAAAACCTCCTGCAGAATCACTTCAAGACCGTGAGCCACGAGCTTCAAAGCTCGGTGCTTCAATGTTCCTTCCATGGGCAAGCCTGAACGTTAACGAAAACATGCTTGCACAAAAGCCCCTACAGGGAACTCCAGAAAGTTGGAATATGGTTTCATGGTAGGATCCCCTATAATTTACCTTAAAGGGGTTACGATAATCATATTCCAACTTTCTGGCTACCACTGTAACACCAAATCAGGGACCCGAAGCCCTAAACCGTTAATGGCTGAGGGTGTTGGGATCAGGCTCCTAAACCTTCGCCCCCGCGACCCCCAAAAAACTTGTTCAACTCTGAACCTGGAGACTCCTCCTGTGGGGTCTTCGGGTTTAAGGTCAGGGTGCCTGAATGATTGTAATTCGCTTTTGAATTCTTTTTTGATCTTGAACTCATACAGGGTTTAGGGTTTAGGGCTTAGGGTTTAGGGAAGGACCATAACGGGATTTCATTACTACTACTTCCTAAGCCAAGCCACGGGAACATCACCCATCGCTGCGGGTTCTCCTGCCGCGAAGCATTCCGGATTTGGGACGCCGGGTCTTAAGGTTTGGGTATCAGGGTACAGGTACGGTATGAGGGTTTGGTGTCTTAGGGTCGAGGGATTCGGATTTGTCGATGTGGGTTCAGGGAATAGGATGCTGGTGTTACAAGGTGCTCACGGGGGCTGTCGAAACCCATCGAAGGCTTCAGAAGAGCTCCGGGCATCATCGTTAGGGTTTTGCCGGGCTTCACGGGGCTGTTTAACCCAGAGAACCCAATACCCCTTCATTAAGGAGCATACCTTAAATAAAAGGGGCCTTACTACTATGACCTAAGGCATTTTCCTTAATTAAGGGGTATTGGGAGCTTCGGGTTTCGTTCTTACGGCTTAGGGTTGACAGTCAGAGCTCTACAAGGGTCTTCAGAGCCGCGCAAGCGAAGCCCTCACTAGTCCTTGCACCCTAAGTCCGCTTGCTCTACGGGTAGTGTGGATGGACTCTCCGGTGATGTTGCACTGGCATTGTGGTACTTCTGCCGGCCACCACCTTCAAGTTCTCCACCAAAACCTTCTAAACCCTAAACCCCTAAACCCTAAACGCTACCCTAAACCCCTAAACCCTAAACCCTGAACCCTAAACCCTCCGAAAACTTCCTCATGCGCAATTGCAAGATGCAGGTCTTAGCGAGGCTGCCGGACGCGAGAAAAGCGAGTCTGGGTGCACCAGCGACGCTTTCAGACAGCAAGAATAGGGGCCTTAGTCATTAGAATAGGGTTTTGGGGCCCACTATAATATGATTGTAATAAGGAACCCCCCAAATGGTATAGGTAATTATTAAGGCTCTCATGGTATGTTCCATTGCCTGCAACATTTGCAGACACGATCGTCCTGGATGTCATCGGAATTAGGTCAAGCAGTTTGCAGCTCCTTCGCGACAGGCTCCATTCGCGGAAGACAATCTTTCGGAGCGCGACGAGCGCATGCCGCGGGAGCTTCATAGCATGATCCAACAGATCGTCGAGCATGCCCAAGTGCCCCCTTCTTTTGGGTTTACCTTAACCCCAAGTAACCTACCTTTTTAAGGGCTTTTATAAAGAAATCATATTAGGGAACCCTAAAAAGGCAGGTTCCTTAGGGTCCAGGTAGAGTTTAGACCATGAAGTTCAGAACCGCCAAGGCCCCGCCAAAACAAAAAAGACATGACTCCCTACACTGGGCCTCGACCCTGCCTAAGCCCTCCGCTGGAAAGTAGAAAGACTCTGCGAGATCCAAGTGTGATGGGTTCTTTGCGGCTCATGATTGAAAGCCCCGTCGATTGCTGAAAGATGCAAACCCGAAATACAAAGAACATTACTTACGCCCCCAAAGCCTCAAACCCCGGATAACACATCCCTGACCTAAGCGCCAAAGACGAAATCCCAACGGTTTTCGAAACCCTTCTAGAACCCTTGACGAATCCGGTAGAAAAAAAGAAGCAAAACAACTCTATCAATTTCTAAAGCCCGAATGCAAACCTCTAAGACCTTCTTTTCATAAGAACTGTACGGAGCCCATAGAGCGCTCATAAAAACCCCAATCCCACGATCCTTAAGGATTGGGCCCCCTGAGCCCTAAACCCGAAACTCTAAACCCCATCATAAAAACCCAGAATCCCAAGATCCTTGAGGATGGGATCTTCCTTCTCCAGCCGCTTGAACTCGTCCGAGACGCGGCTCTTCCTGCGAAGGCACGCTTCGGTTTTTGAAATCTCTTGTTTAGGTATTGAGGTTCATCTAGGTTCAGGGTTTGGGGTTAGGGTTTAGTTTTGGGGTTTAGGGTTGTGACACGTATTTGCTGCTGCCCATGACTGCCGAGAACTGTCTCAACGATTCTGCGAAGGAAGGCGTCTGCAGCTTGTCTGCGAGCACCAAGCCATAAGCCCTAAATCCTAAACCCACGATGATTAGGACTCCGTCGTCACTGAGCAGGTCAATCTCGCCCTTCGTCAGCACCACGATGGCTGCTGCAATGATGGCTGAGATGCACCGCCCCGTTGGACCCCGAAGTGTCCGAATCGCCTGAGTAGTGTAAATACACCAACCGGGCGCGTAAGTGGCGGACATCGACTTGGCGCGGTAGCGTTCACCCGTGACCCGTATGTACTCTGGCGACAACATGAGTCGTTCCAGTTCCTGGGCAAGCCCGCACACCGCAGGACCCCACGACGCATCCCATGCACTAACGTCGCCGCCGAAGCCGACCTGAAAGCCGAACTCATCGGCGTGCCGGCCGATCCGTGCGGCACGTTGCTGTTGGCTCTGGCCCGTGCATACTACTTGGAGGTGCATGGGTAGTTGCAAGTAAGGTTATAAGTCCCCTAATAAGGGTCATAGCTACAGTGAACCCACAAAACAACCCACTTATAAACCCGAGCCGCCTGCCGCTTCGGCAACAGAAGTTCGAACCTTCAAGCAGAACACAGAAGCCGTCGAGGCAAAGAATGTCCTTGAGAATTAGATTTCCCGGGCTTCTCAAACTGTACTACTCCTACTTAAGATTTAGGGCTTATGGGTACTACGTAATCGGATCTTTACTGCAAGGACCCCTGAAGACTAAGCCTAAGCCCTTAAGCCTGAAAACAATCCTGAAGCCCTCCCTGCTGGGCCTTCAACTGATAACCACATGATTTCTTGGAGGTTCATGGGTAGTTATAAGCAAGGTTATAGGTCCCCTCATAAGGGTTATAACTACAGTTTCCCTACTTATAGCCCCACTTATAACTACCCATGAACCTCCAAGTAGCTTTGAGTTGGGTGTAGGTTTTATCAAATGGGAAAGGAGGGACCCTTAATAAGGACCCCCACCCTATAACGGGGCTATATACTGGGTATATCATAGCTACATTAAGGGTATATACCTAGGGGTCCTTATTAAGGGTCCCTCCTTTTACCCTTGGATTTTAAGCTTTAGGGAGCTTTAGGGTAACACGGCTTGATGTAGCTCGTCGGGCCTTTCCTTCTTAGTAGATGGTCAACAACTTTCCTAGTCCACAGCTGTTTAGGGTCTAGGGTTTAGGGTGCTAGAACTCCTGCACTAGGAGGAGCCAGTGGTTGGGGTTTAGGGTTAAGGGTTTAATCAACTTGCCTTCGTCAAGGGTTGGATACGAGGATCTAGAACCCGAAGCGCTTGCGCCAAAAAGCCCTCGAACCCTGCGTCTCCGAACCCCAAACCTCAAACCCGCCAACCTACCCCCACTAGGCCGAAAAACCTTTAGAAGCCCACACCCTTTGCCACTCACCCGAAACCCACCCTCCCCGCGGGTCTTTGGCACCAGTTGCTCTTCGGCCTCCGACAGATGACTTTGCCATTCGGGTGGAGCGGTGGGGACAGTGATACTTGGAGGTTTATGGGTAGTTGTAAGTGGGGGGTATAAGTAGGGCAGCTATAGTTATAAGCCCGATTAGGAGGCTTATAACCCTACTTACAACTACCCATGAACGTCCAAGCAGGTGCTTGAATAAATACCCAAACTATTCCGCTTAAGCTTGGCCGGTTCGCCAAGTGTAAAGTGACTTAGACTCGAAACCCTTCAGAAGTGACGGAAACCTAAAGCGCAACGCCCGAGCCTCAGCAACCTCAACCATACACAACCCAAAGCCTAAACCCTGAAAACATGCAACCTAAACCCGGAACCTAACTTTTCTGTCCTGAAACCCAAGACCGCTTCAGCACCGAAAGACTTGAACCGCCAGTATCTAAAACAAGCAGTCTCTATAGACTCCAACTTTTTCCGTCTGCAAACTTACGGGTTTTCGCAGGCTTTAGCGACGCCCGTGCGTTGCTGCGCCGGCTGGAGAGTGCAGTGACATCTCGTTGGAGAATCGTCATTGCTCTGGCTGGGGATTCGGGTCTAGAACTTAGGTTCAGCGGTGTGGTGGAAAGGATCGAGAAGTCTCTTCGGGCTCAGGATTAAGGCTTATCACTTCTGTATCTTGTCGGCACCGAACTCCTCAAGCAAACGCTGAGCTTCTCCGTGGCCTTTGTTGGAAGCGATCATCAGTGCAGTGTTGCCGTCGTTGTTCTGTAGGTTCTTGTCAGCCCCTGCCTCCAGAAGCAAACGCAGAACTTCCACGTGGCCACTTTGAGAAGCGATCATGAGGCTAGTGAAGCCGCGTGTGGAGGTCAAGTTCGTGTTGGCAAACGCATCCACCAGCAATCTCAGAGTGTCAACATCGCCTTCTTGAGCAGCGAGCATCAAGGCAGTGAAGCCGTCATTGCTCTGCAAGTTCTTCTTGGCACCGGCATCCAGTAGCAAGCTGACAATTTCCACATGGCCTTTCTGAGAAGCTATCGTCAGGGCAGTGAAGCCTTCGTAGTTCTGTAAGTTCTTGTCGACACCCGCCTCAAGTAGCAAACCCACAACTTCCACTCGGTCTTCTTGAGAAGCGATCATGAGAGCCTGGGATCTTGCTATTTTGAGTTGCCATAAAAGGATCTACTCTACAGCTCATAATAACAACGACCATTAGGATGAAAACAGTAATAATGCTACTAGTCCTAATATAACAGGATGGTTCTCAGATAAATGTAATTTACCCAACCCGACAAGCGAAACTTACTAACTTACAAGCTTTAAACCCCTAACCCCTAAACCCCTAACCCTAAAGCCCAAGGACACTGAAGCCCTCATCGGTCGGGCAGTCTGTGTCGGCACCTGCATCCAACAGCGCACGCACGGGTCCCACACGGCCTTGAACGCAAGGTTTCGGGTTTAGGGTTTCGGGTTTAGGGTTTCCGGTTTAGGGTTTAGGGTTTCGGGTTTAGGGTTTAGGGTTTCGGGTTTAGGGTTTTCGGAGTTTCGGGTTTAATTAGGGTGTGGGGTGTCGGGGTTGCGGGCTTACGGCTTAGGACCGCTTAGGGTTTAGGGTCACGGCCTTGACCACAAGCGATCATTAGGGCAGTGTAGCCTTCGTTGTTCCGTATGGTCTTGTCGGCACCGGCCGCAAGTAGCAAACGCATGACTTCCGTGTAGGCTTTGGGCGGGTCGCCTTCATCACAGGAACAGGCTACCATCAGGGCAGTGATACCTTCGCGGTTCTGTAGATCCTTGTCGGCACCGGCCTCAAGCAACAAATGCAGAACTTCTAGTTGGCACTCTTGAGAAGCGAGCATCAGAGCAGTGACGCCGGCAGGGCTGAGGAAGCTCGGGTCGGAACCGGCTTCAAGCAACAAACTTACGACTTCCACATGGCCTTCCTGAGAAGCCATCATAAGTGCAGTGAAGGCGTCATTGTTCTGCAAGTCCTTGTCGGCATTTGCCTCCAGGAGCAAACGCACAACTTCAACACGGCCTGCAAGCGCAGCAACCATGAGAGCAGTAACACCCTCATCGCTCTGCAAGTTCGTGTAGGCACCGGCATCCAACAGTAAGCGGAGATGTCCTGCATGGCCTTGGTCACAAACCATCATCAAGGCAGTGAAACCGTCGTTGACCGAGAAGCTTGTGTCGGCACCAGCATCAAGCAGCAAACGTAAGACTCCCGTGTGTTCTGGACGAACGTCTCCTTGATCACCATCACAAGCTAGCATCAGGGCAGTGAAGCCTTCATTTTCCCGCAAATTCTTGTCGGCACCGGCACCCAGGAGCAAACGTACAACTTCCACATGGCCTTCCTGAGAAGCGACCATCAGGGAAGTGAATCCATCATTGGTGCGGAAGTTCTTGTCCGCCCCCGCCTCCAGCAGCAAGAGCACGACCTCCACGTGGCCTCTTTGAGATGCGAGTACCAGGGCACTTCTGCTGTGCACATCGACAACGTCCGGATCGAGGGGCTGTTGCAGCAGGGCCTCAACCTGTTTAGGGTTTAGGGTTTAGGGTTTAGGGTTTAGGGACTTAAAGGGTGTTTGTTTTAGCACCTTTACGACTGCCGTGGCTTGGAGTCCAGAGAAGAGGGGAGCCAAGGACTGCAGGGATCAGGGTCCAGGGTTCTTGTTGTGTGGTCCAGGCGCCTCAGACGTGAGGCAGCTCCCCACGGCAGTTATCAGCTGGTCCACCAGTGCCTGGGATGTGGCAGAATGCGAAAGCAGGACCAGCTCCAGGTCCATAGGGGAGTCCAGCTTGACAGACTCGGCCAAAGGACTACCGGAGTGAAGCAGCTTTTGCCTGAATCGCGTCGGCATGCCGTGCAGAGTGTTGAGTCGTTGCTTCAAAGCCTTCACATCGGTAAGCTCCTCTGCAGGTATGCTTGCCACCTCTTCCCCTGACAGCATCCTGATGCACAGCATAGCAGAAAGCTTTGCGACTCGGGCCACTCAAGTTGAGTTTAGGGTTGTTTAAGGGCAAACATCACGGTTCGTTCGACGCGCACCGATAGCATCACGGCATGTATGCGGATCTTCAACTTGAGCCTCTGGAGACGGAGGCCATCAACACTACTATGACTACCTTATTCATAGCCCTATCTACTCAAGCACCAGATCCTTTAAGTAGTGTAGGGGCCTCAATGATTAGCAGGTTCAGGGGGTTCCTTATTGTAACTACGGTAGAATGCACCGCTAAACCCTACTCTATTTATTGAGCCCCCTACAGTACTTCTGCACCCAACTCAAGAGCCCCAGCCTCGCCAGTAGAAAAGAGCGACTCGAGATCCTTGGGCAAGTCGACCTCGTAGTTCCTGAAGACCTGCTTGGAAGCAAGACCGTTCAGGGCGTCGGCTTTCGAGGTCTTCTGTGCCAGCGGTTTCGGGTTTAGGGTATAGGGCTTGGGCTTGGGGCTTCAAGTCCAGGCTTCTGAGGTGTCCGGTGTGCCTCGGGTTTAGGGTGCAGGGCATCCCGTATGCAGTGGGTTCAGGGTTTAGGGGTTTTGGGGCCCGGGGGTTCGAGGTTGGGCTTATTGTTTGGGGTTCTAGGCTTCAAGGTATCCAGTACGCATAGGGTTTAGGGTTCGGGGTTTGTTGTATCCGGTATGCATTGGGATTTTCGGGTCATTATCCGGAGTGCGCTAACCCTACCAAACCCCCGTTGCGACAGTTCTGTCGGCCACCAGCGACAACTTCAAGGCGTAATGAATGAAATGATGAGTTTGGGTCTCGGCGAAGGAGTTCGAGAGGCGTAGGGTCAGGTCAACCGCCACCCTGATCCAGACAAAACCCAAACAGCCCCAAACACTAAACACTGATGTTCAACTCCCAAAATTCTACACCCCAAACCTGCCTGAGTCTGCAGGGGTGGAGGCTCAAGATCACAAGATCGGATGTCTATGTTTTATGACCTGTGTCGCGGTGTAAGCTTGAGTGCCTTTCGAAGAGCTTACTATGCGTTCGAGTCATACAGTTGTGCAGTCTTTCGGGTATATACGGGTGGTTGTCAAAATTATGGTCCCTTTTTGGGTACCCTAAATAGTAGGTGCCGTACTATAACAGGGACCCAAAAAGGCACCCTAATGCTGCTTGATGTTTAGGGTGTTAGCAAAGCGCCTGGCCTTGCCGTCCGGTCCGATCACGGTGTGGTGAGGCAAACCAGAGACGCCGTAGTCCTGTTGGATTTGAGGGTTTGGAATTTAGGGTTAGGAGGGTTTAGGGTTTCGGGTTTAAGGGGCTTTGGGTTTAGGGTTTAGGGTATCTTCGGGGCTTGGGGTTTAGTGATAGGAGGGTTTAGGGTTTCGGGTCTAAGGGGCTTTGGGTCTTGCGGTTAGGGTCTGGGGTTGCCCGTTTCGGTTGGGATTTAAGGCCGCGGGCTGAAGGCTTAGGGCGCAAGCCGAACTCTTGTCTCGACTCGGTGGCTGCTTGAGGCTTAACCCTGTAGTTGGGTAGCATTTGACATTTTTATGAGTATTAAAATTCAATAAGGAATAAAGATGTAGATGTTTAGTACTATCCCAACCATGAACTAGTAAAGCTTGTTTTGGCTTGAGGCCTAGGACTTCGGATTCCTGAGGCTTGCGGCTTAGCATGGGAGTTCAGAACCCAAAACCCCAAATCACCTTCAGGACCTGACAGGAAGCCTGAGAGGAACCTTATGGAACCCCCCTGGAACCCCCTTCTAGACAACCTATAAAAAACCCTTTTAGAGCCTTGATCACCCGCCTGCGGCGCATCCTCGTCTACCACGGAAGCAGCCACGCACCGCCGGATGCCTTAGGGGTTCAAGGTTTGGGGCCTGCAGGTCAAACAGCCGAAGGTTTCGGGTTTAGGGCTCAGCGTTTAGGGTTTAGTGTTTGGGGTTCAGGGTTTAGGGTTTAGCGTTTAGGGTTTAGTGTTTGGGTTGTAGGGTTTAGGGTTTAGGTTTTATCATATATACCATAAGAACCTATCCTAGAGGAGCCGAGCGGGGTCTGTGCCCTAAACCCTAAACATGACACTCTAGAGCCTAAACCCGCTCAGCCGCCTCAAAGCCTAAACCCCTAAACTCTAAACCCTCAACCCCCGAACCCTGGACCCCTAAACCCTAAACCCCCCAACCCTAAACCCTAAACTCTAAACCCTAAACCCTAAACCCCTAAACTCTAAACCCCCAACCCCTAAACTCCAGACCTCAAAGCCCTACGCCCCCAAGTCCTCCCGAAGCTCTTGGCGTGTTACTTAGGGGATCATGGGACTTAGTAAGTAGGTTATAATGGGGGTTATAAGTCCCCTAAGTGAGGTTATCCTAACTATAACCTACTTATAACCTTACTTACTAAGTCCCATGAGCCTTCAAGTAGGGTTCCGCGCTCAAGGCCCCGAAGCTCTGGGCCACGAGTTCGTGCTTGGCATTGAAGGCTTTGGGGCTCAGGGTTTCAGGGTTTCTTGAGGCTCCTTAAAGGGATCTATGGGGGTTCCTTTAAAGGGATCCATAAGGGATCTATATAGGGTTTAGGGCTTTAGGGGTTTAGGGGTTGAGGGGTTGAGGGGTTGAGGGGTTAGGGGGTTTAGGGCTTGAGGGCTTGAGGGGCTTTGGGTTTTAAGGTTCAGGTTGAGGGTTTATGTCTGGTGCTGAAGGCTGTGGGGCTTTAGGCCCCACGTCCTGCACCTCAAGGTAGGGGAATTGAAAATTGGAATAGGGGTTTCGGGTATACTGTGCTTGAGTCATATCAACGACGGTAGTGGGATATTGCTCCTAGGTAGTGCCAAATAATCAGTACTACTATCCCCTCATAGCCCCCATAGCATACCCGAGTGTTCCATTCTAGCTTACCCGGGCCCTTGGTGTTACACTCGACACCAAACCCTCAACAGCTCAAGATGTCTGAGGGGCCATGTTCCTCCGCAAAGGCCCGAGCCTCATTCGGGGGGTGGATCCCGGCTCTTGCTACCAAAGACTTCGTTCTGTAATTATTACAGCTATGTTCTGTTGCTTTTGCTTGTGCTACTATGCTCATGTTGCCTTAGAGTATGATGTTCGACCGATGAATCACAACACTATCAAGGAAGAATGCATTCCCATAGCCTGTGCACTCAATATGCTGGAAAAGACCAGGATCTGGAGCTTATGGTTGTAGCTGTTGATACCTGGAATTCGCTATAGGCCATACTACTGTTGATGATATAAATCTTGCATTACCTTAATGATCCTAAACTATGAGAACTATGGTATATTCCTTATTATGGGTAATGCAGGATTTATATCATCAACAGTAGAACAACGAAGCTTAAAACTTCGACAATCATGCACGAATGTGCCAGAGACTCGGGCGGCGAACCTTGGACGTCGTGTGTTAGACTAGATGAAAGTGCGTTCCCTTGCAATGACTAGATTCGATTCCTGAGTAGCCCCAGTATAATAAGAGTACCCTTTTGCTTACTATTCGGCTTTAATGAGGGGACCCTAAACGAAAAGGGGCCAAAGGGTACTACTCACTAGATGGGTGGTTGTCAAAATTATGGTCCCTTTTTGGGTCCCTTATATAGTACGGCACCTAGTATTTAAGGAACAAGGGACCCTAATTTTGACAACCACCCAGATGAAGACTCCGTCAAAACAACCGTAGCCTGACTTTTAAAGCTTCGAGGTCCTGGGGTTTAGGGTTTAGGGTTAAGGGTTTAGCATACGAGAGCTATGTAAACCCTGAGCTGTAAGTATATAGGGGTGGAAATACAAGCACTGAATTCTTCCGACTCCCGTATTTCTTAAACTAAATCCTACATGAAAATTATGACATAACATAGGGATTATGGAATACCCAAAAAACGTAAAGGTTAACTACTCTGCTTTACATATGTTACTCTGATGAAAGAACGACGGATTGATGAATCACTGACTGAGTCAACGACGAATTGCTTTGCTTGACCAGGCTGGCCCAGCACCCAGATTTTCTAAACGGTGGGTGTAGGGTTTAGCAAGGTTTCTTCCAGGATTTTGCATATGCATTAGATGTACTGCAATCTCTTGTTAGGGACCCAAAGGATTTAGAATGCCTCTTGGAGGGTTCCCTCTTGGTCTTGCCTCTCAACCCTGGGTTCTTGTTAAAGGATTTAATTGAAGTTACCATAATAGAGATCTATACTAAATAATATGGTTTCCTTACTATGGTTTGAACTTACATGGGAGTTTCCGAAAATTAGGGGTACCTTTGCGGGGTCCTAAGAATAGGGATCCTACTATTTAGGGTACTCTATTAGGGTCCCCTGTTTTCGGAAACTCCCAAATATCCCAACCCTACCCAACCCAACCCAACCCTACCCAACCCAGCCCAACCCCACCCAACCCTACCCAACCCGACCCTACCCTGCCCTGCCCTGCCCAAGAACCCAGAACCGTATTTCCCGGCATCCCATCGGCCCGAGGCCCACCTCGTCTGCGCCGCCATCCACGCAGACCAGCACGAACTTGCAGCGGTCGTTGTAGCTCTCTGCCAGCTCCTCTGGCAAGGGTACATGAAGGGTTTGCTAAGGGGTGAAGGTACACGAGTAGAATATGGGAGTTTCCGAAAATAGGGGACCCTAATATAGTACCCCAAATAGTAGGATCCTTATTATAAGGGCCCCAAAATACGGTACCTCGACTTTTCGGAAACCCCCATATGTGGTTAAAAGGAAAAGATACACAGACACTGAAGAGTCGAAGGCAGCAGCAGCAACAACAACAACAACAAGGTGTGGGGGGGGGGGGTTGTCTTTTTTGGGGGGGGGTGGGGTGGGGTAGGGGGGGGGGCTGGGGTAGGGGGGGTGGGGGGTGGCAGGGTGGGGGGGTGGGTGGTACTACAGCAGCTACTCTGCTCATCCTCCTCCTGCTGCTACCGCTGCTACTGCTACTACAACAACTCCTACAACTACTACTACTACCACCACCACCAGAACCACCTGTTCAGGCAGGCCATCAGTCTTGGAGGGGCGCTTTCGGAAGCCTGCGGCTGAGGGTTGGTGAAGTGGGAATACTCGGTTTAGTAGTTTGGGGTTTAGGGCTCAGGGGTTTAGGGCTCAGGGGTTTAGGGTTTAGGGTTTAGGGGTTTAGGGGGTTAGGGTTTAGGGGTTTAGGGTTTAGGGTTTAGGGCTCAGGAGTTTAGGGTTTAGGGGTTTAGGGGTTTAGGGTTTAGGGGTTTAGGGTTTAGGGTTTAGGGTTGCAGGTTCAGGACTTAAGGTTTGCGGGCTGCCCGTGGACTTGTTCTGCGACGACTGCGACAGTCGAGGAGGAAAGTAGAGAGGGCCACGGCCAAGGTTTACCGCGGAGCCGCCTGCCTGCCAGTAACAGGGTTCAACGTAGTGGTACTGTTGATGGACAAAATCCTGCATTACTCTGTTTCAGGAATATACCATAGTTCCCATAGTTTAGAGTCCTTAGGGTCATGCAGGATTTCGTCCATCAAACAAATGCATACCTGAACCCCAACTACCAACACCCTAGTTCCCTAAAGCTCCATGCGTAGCAGAAACCATAATACAGAGGCCTTAATGATTAGAATAGGGTTTCGGGGGCCAATATGCTTTATTTAAGTATAATAAGGAGCCGCCAAAATAGGATTGGTAATTATTTAGGCCCCTATAGAACCGTGCTCAAGAAATGCAGGTCTTGTGAACGCCCTTTGCAGGATCCCGAGAGCCTCGATACAACTAGTTCGGCTACGCCCTAAACCCCAAACCCCTGACCCCAAAACCCCTAACCCCTAAAACCTGAACCCTAAACCCCTGAACCCTAAACCCCTAAACTCTTAAACCCCTAAACTCTTAAACCCCCAAACCCCTAACCCCCAAAACCTGAACCCTAAAGCCAACCCCTGTCCAAGCAAGGTCCGATCCTCGAGCTTCTTGGCGGCTGCAGGGCAGGCCTTTCTTGACTTTGTTTAGGACTTAAGGTTTTGGGGTGTGGGTTCAAGGTTTAGGGCTTTGGGGTTTTGGGTTTAAGAATAGGGTCTGGGTAAAATTGCAGGATACTCATAAAATGGAAACCTACGGAACAGCATTCGATGCCTTTGGGTCAAAAGTCAGTAGTAAGGTCATGGCTTGGGAGCTGTGCAAAACCGATGGCTGGGGTTTAGTGTTTAGACCCTAAACCCTAAACCCTAAACCCTATTTGGGGCTTGGGCTCGCTGGAAAGCCCATCAATACCTGTAGAAATCAAAAACAGACTCCGGCAATGTCAGAAACAGAAAGTCACATCGCGCACTTTAACTCCGGGGTAGCAAGAAGCGAGTGATGCCCCAGCCTTGCACCAGGGCGCGAAGAAGTCCACCACCAACGCCTGCTCAGGCGTAAAATCCCCAAACATATCGGAATTTTAGTGTCCGTGTCCATAAAGGACAGATCAGGTGGGGCTTCCGCAGTTTTCGGGTTCAGGACTAGTTTCGAGCCGTCACGTCGGGTTGTGGGATGTCCAGCCCAAAACCCTAAACCTCAACGGCCTTTTGCGAGCTCGACGATGTTCCCGGAACCCTCAAACCCTAAACTTCTCAACCCCGAATGCCGGAACAGAGCCCTGAATTAACAAACCTTGTGGAACCGCGAGACAACGCTTAGCAAACCCTAAACCCTGAACCTTAAGCCCTAAACCCTAAACCCTAAACCTTAAACCCTAAACCCTAAACCCCAAACCCTAAACCCTGAACCCTAAATAAGAGCGCTGTCTGACGTCGCTTCGCCCGAGCTTTCGCCTGGCCAGGCTCGCGCAAGGAGAGGAGCTGCACGGTCGAGGTCTTTCCTGCTTGGGAAGGTTAGGGTTTAGGGTTTAGGGTACCAAGCATGATGTGGGACATGAGGATGTACAGGTAGATATGCACATATATATATATATATATATGTATACAAGTTTCTGTGCATTTATTGGTTATGTATTCATGTGGTCGTTCATTTATGTAGGAACTTGTTGGTTTCTCTTAACATGTTAAGTACTTAACCCTTTGTTTCTATTTGTTTACCTGCTTTCCTGTTGATGCTACTCATTCGTTTCATGTCTTTTCGCTCCATCCCATCCCGTCCCATGCTCCATGTCCATTCCATCCCTTCATTCCTTCATTCATTTATTCCTTCATTCCTTCATCCCTTCATTCCTTCATTCCTTCATTCCTTCATTCCTTTATTCCTTCCTTCCTTCCTTCCTTCCTTCCTTCCTTCCCTCCTTCAGTCAGTCAGTCAATCAATCAATCAGTCAGTCCTCACTCACTCACATATACTTGTTTGCTTTCCGATGATGCATCCATCTGCTTAGGTTCTTTTTGACCTGTTAGTGAGTAAACATGTTTGTGTGTCAATGCATGCATGTAATGTGCGGACCCAGAGATCCCAATACCCCTTAATTAAGGAATATACCTTAAATCATAATATCAAGGCCTCTATAATTTAAGGTATATACCTTAAATCATGATATTAAGGCCTCTAGAATCTAAGCTATATTCCTTAATTAAGGGGTTTTGGGCTCTCTGGGGAGTTGTCAAGTTGAGGCCTCACAGTTTCTCCCTTGGTCGTCCCGAACCATCAGGCCCTCCCCAGAGAGCCCAATACCCCTTAATTAAGGAATATACCTTAAATTATAGAGGCCTTAATTTTAATATTATGATTTAAGCCATATTCCTTAATTAAAGGGTATTGGGCTCTCTCAAGTCCGACATCCTCAACAAGCTCTACCTGGACCCTACGGAACCTACCTTTTTAGGGTTCCCTAATATGATTTCTTTATATAAGTCCTTAAAAGGGTAGGTTACGTGTGGTATAGGTAGGGCCTCATGCAGGGGCCTTAAGTGAAAAGTATACGGGCTTGAGATTATATCTGAGAAAATGATACAAGGCACCATGCCAGACTTTGCCATAACCTACCATGAACCCGAAACACCACTGTTAGGAGCCATTAGGCAGACCTGGGCCGCAAAATGACACAAAACCGCGCAAACCCCCAGCTCAAAGGGGAAAAGGAGGGACCCTTAATGGGGACCCCTACCCCACAATGGGCTATATAATGGGCTACCTAATGGCGATATTAAGGGTATATACCATTAAGGGTCCCTCCTTTTTACCCTTGGACCAGCCCCTGGAGCTCTTCAGAGCAACCCTCATCCCAAGACCCGAAACCAAACCCGAGGTCTATAAGGGTTTCTGCGTTTAAAAACGGGACCTATGGTAGAGTTCTGTAATAGAGGGGCCGTAATAGTTCGAATAGGGTTTTGGGGGCCGATTCTAAACTCGAAACCCTGAGGCCCTACAGTCAAAGCCAGAAAGTTGGAATATGATTACCCTAAACCCTTTATGGTAAATTATAAGGTATCCTACCCTGAAACCATATTCCAACTTTCTGGAGTTCCCTTTAAGCCCTGATCCCGAAACCGGAGCGCCTCCAGAGCTCACCTCCAACTCCATGTCGGTGGCCACCTGCCCCACCACCTGACGGGTCGGCCACCGTTGGGGTATAAATTCGGGTTTTCGGCTTTGGGGTTTTGGTGTTTGGGTATTTTTGGGGGATTTGGGGTTTAGAGTTAAAGTTCGTTTGTAGGATTCCTGTAAAGGGCTGATGCTTACAATAACGTTCCTTAAGGATTCCTTTGAAGGGCAGCTACATACACGATGCTACAGGGCTAGCATCCAGGCCTCGAGAATTGAAGCAAGGTGAGACACGCAAAAGGCCCTTGAAGTCGGCCGCTTTCCCTTGGTCGAAGGCTTTGAATTCGTGCGTGATCATAAGCCTCCCCTTGGCCCGGGGAAAGGACTGCTGCGCATGCACCACTGCGATCTGCCAAGTTCACATATCCCCTCGGCTCAAAATATTTGAAGCCGAGCGGGAACTGGATGAGACCACGCAAAATTGCCCTCCGTTTCGAACTCCTGCATGAAGCGCATCCATTGGTTCGCCACACTGCTCCGCTGGATTTCCCCTACGAGCTGTGCAACAGCCCTCTCATCTTACCAACTGGCAACCCGTCCTTGATAGAATCTGCCAACACCCTTACCTCCTTCTCCTTCTCCGCCAACTCCTTGGCCTTCATCTCCTCCTCCGCAAGTTTTGTGTCCTCTCTTACCTGGTCTCCGCCTTCCGCGTGTACCGGGCTGTCGACTCAGGCCGCCGCCTCCCTCTCCACGGCTTTTATTTTGCCGGTCTCCTCCTGATAGGTGCCGGGCTCTCCGCGTGGGACCTAGCCATGTTGCCCCCCAAAACTCACGAATACACACGGAAAACCTTTGCGCTACTCTTTCGCCTCCACGGCTATTTGAGCTTTCGAATCTTGACATCAACATTACTATACAAGCGTCAGCCCGTCGGGCGACTGTGAGCACACGCCATCACACGTTTTCCCTACCTTTTCTCCACTTTCTGCCACAGCCTCCACCTCAAAGCTTTCTCTGTATGGCAACGCGGCCATCGCCTTGGCATCATTTGCTTTGCAACTCGACAGTGTTTCCACGTAACTCTGAGATAGGCGCCGGCACGACCCGTGTCCTGCTGTCTCCAGCTCTGGGGTGCTGCAAGATTGCGAATCCATATTCCACTGCTACCATCCACTCCAAACACGGGAGAAACCGCTTCGGGCACTCCAGCACGCACCTTTCAGCTAACAGTGACCACAAAGCCTAAGACAGCACAAATTTTGCAAAGCCGACGATCCTACATTGTTTCCGTGCAAGTGGCCGAACAGCTCCCGAGATCCCAGCTGCCAGAAGTTCACGACCAGGTGAGCAGCACATTTGCGCGCGATGACTCGGAATCGGTTGCTCGTCAGCGGGGCTGGGAGAAAGGGTTCAGTCACATCCGCTAAGCATTGAGCCGGCTGGAGAACGCCCGTTTGCACCTCAACAAACGGCCACCTATTTCAGCGCCTCTAAAGATGCCATGGCGCAAATTGCCAAATGCACATTGGCCGTTCTTGAAAAACTCTATATATTTTGTGGGCCCCCACCCCCCTCCCTGCCCCCAACTTCCTGCACCCACCCTTTCCAACCACCAAGCCCTTCACCCACGCACCCATCCACCCACCCACCCACCCACCGCGCTCACACAGGCTCGATCAGAGAAACCATTCTATGTACTATAGATCCCTGTTATGGTAACTTAAGACAAATGACAAAGTGGGGTTTCAGGTTTTCGGGTTAGGGTCCGACTGAAGTCACTCTGAGAGTTTACCACTAGGGAGATAGTCCAAATTAGGGAGAACTGTACACCTCCGCCAACTCCCCTGCTCTTAGAGAGTGGATTCCAAACCAATGTAATTACAGGGGTCCCTCCCTCCCTCCCTCCATAGCTTCCCTGAACCCTACACATCGCGCTGGCGCCTTAGCAGCTGCTGCGTTGGGAGCCATTGCGATGACTCGGAGAGGAAGATGGGAGATGAGCACGATGTAACTACAGACGGTCGCTGCAGAGCACGGCACGCCGAACAGCGAAGGTTCAAGAGTAGGGGCTGCGGAATGGGGTTCGAGGGTTTGGGGTTTCGGGGTTCGGGGGTTTAGGGTCGGAGGTTCGGGGTGTGGAGTCTTAGCTGAGGTTGTTCTTGCTGTTAAGCAACATCATTCCAGTTACCATATTACGCGCTATAGTGACTTAAAATGAGTTCTTTACTAACCCTAATCCATAATACGCCTTATGGTAACTTAAAATGAGTTCTTTACTAACCCTAATCCATAATACGCGTTATGGCAACTGACAATGAGTTCTTTACTAGCCCTCATCCATAATACGCCTTCTGGTAACTTAGAATGAGTTCTCGACTAACCCTAATCCCTGTTAACAAGAACCCAGGATATCAGATCTTGGGCTTGCGGGTTGGCTCGAAGCACCTGGGCAATTCGGCTCACCATCGCCGGGGTGCCGGCTTAGGCTTCGGATGTAGGTGGAGAGGCTTTAACATCGGGTTTAGGGTTTAGGGTTTTTCAGGAGTTGGAAAAAGCAAGACTTGCAAGCTTCAGAGGCTCTTGACGTTTATGCTCCTAGAGTTGGGGACTTACTCTTGGGATTGGCTTACAAACTCTGCACAGGCGTTGCAGGGATCATGGGCATACCATTTGAGGTTTAGGGTCAAACTAGGTTAAGCTAGGGTTCAGGGTTTAGGGGCCGTAGCATCCTGACAAAACCACTCACTTCCTCAGGCCCCTGGCCTAACATAGAGGCCTTCATAATTAGACTAGGGTTTGGGGGTAGATTATACTATAACCATAATCAAAACCCCCAAAAATCGTATAGGTAACTATTGAGGCCCCTATACCATAGAACCCTACTATAGATCCCCCATAGGCCCCTTTTGAAGGAACCCTCTTCTTTAAGGGAACCCTCTTCTAATAATTAACTCTTAAGCTCTCAACCATGAACCAGAAGGTCGCCCCCCCTGAGCCGTATCAAATACCCAGACCCCTGGGAGGATCTAGAAAGTTGATCCCCCGCTTTGGGGCCTATATTATAGGAACCCCCATTAGGGGATCTACTTCTTGGATCCTCCTGGGGGTCTGGGTAGGAGTTAGGATTGGGGGACCCTTGGGAAAATGGGTTTCCGGTTTAAGGTTTCCGGTTTAGGGTTTCGGGTTTAGGGTTTAGGGGTCTAGGGCTAGAGTGTAGGGTTTTGGATTAGGGGGCCCCTTGGGGATATAGACCCTCTCAATAAGGTCTCTTTCAAGAGAGCCAGAAGTAAGGTCAAGAAGAGTCCGCGCTATGGGGTCTCCCTAATACTATAGCACAATACGAAACGGAATGAAATGCAATACAAACATGTTCAACGGCCGTGTAAGCCGGTATATACTCAAACAGAAGCCCTGATACGCGCGATGTTGAGCCTCGTCGACTCCCGAAAACCCACCCCTAGACCCTCAACCTGAAACCCTTCAATCCAACAAGCCTGAACCTCCCTCCAGACTATTACTTGGTAGTTATAAGCAGGATTATAAGGAAGGTCTCTATAGTTATATGCCCTGTTAGGGGACTTATAACCCTACTTATAACTACCCAGAACCTCCAAGTAGACTGAGGTAGGGGCCAGCCCGGTTCCCGACTCAGTTGTGATGTAGTCGCCTTCGGCTGAAGGCGTTCAGGGCGTTTACGGCGTCGGCGGGGTACGGAGGTTGCGAAGAGCTTTGCACGCAATATCCTGAACTATAGACGAGCTTTGATAGGACCCAAAAAGACCACATAAGCAAAAATTAGTGTAGGGATGTCCCATATAAACCCCCTTATAATGGAGCCCAACAAGGTAGGGATATCCCTATAAAATGCTTATGCTTATGTGGTTCTGAGGTCCCTAGCTTGATCAGGACTGGACAAGCCAACATCCAGAGCTCCTCGCTGAACGGAAAACTGATCCAACCACAGAAATCTCTCACATTCCCATCTCTAGAACCCCCGACACCTGATATCAGCAAACACAAATCCCAACATGCACAAGTGCCCGGTTCAGGGTCTCGGGTTTAAGGTTCAGGGTTTGCGCAGTCCATTTCCCCAAACGCCCAAACTAAAACCCCCAACCTCAAACCCCAAACCCCTAAACCCCAAACCACAAGACGCCCCGTGGCGGCTCCGCGCGCCTCCCATGACCTCAGCTGGCATACTTGGAGGTTCGTGGGTAGTTAAAGGTGGGGTCATTTGGGTTGAGGGTTCCGATATAGGGTTCCCTAGGGTTGAGGGTTTAGGGTAGTTGTATAAGTTGTTTTTGGGGGGTGATCCGTCTGTTCCGCAATGTTCGACAAGTTCCACTCGCTCCATTCGCTCCGACCGTTCCACTCGCTCCACTCGCCCTGTGCCACCTGTTCCACTCGTTCCTATTGCCTAGCTGCAGCGCGAGTGGCGTGAGTGGCAAGTGGCGCGCGCGTTCGAGCGGCGCGGACGACTTTAAATTCCGCCCCCCCCCCCCTCCCCCCAACCCGCCGTGCGGGAAAAATGTATAAGTGTAATTGCGATAAGGGGACACATGATCCCACTTATGACTACCAATGAACCTCCAAGTAGTATAGGGGTCTTCATCATTAGAAAAGCACCTTTTTTCGGTTAAACAATCTTAGAGTTAGGATCCTATAAGGTAACCCAAAAAAGGAACTACAATGGAGACTTATAGGTAAACCCTACACTATACCCTAATCCCTAAACCTTAAGTAGCCAGGATCGCATGCAGGTTTTCGGGGCTTCAGCCGTGGAGGTTTTGAGGTATAAGAGAACGTAGGGGCCTTAAGAATGAAAATTTAGAATCAGCTTTTGGGGTATGTACAACCGTAAGGAATGATATGGATATTTGTTCAAGCTTCTATCTTAAGGCTTTTGCAGCGTTTGGCGACATCTGGAAGTCCTCAACATGACCCTAAGCTCTACGCAAAAACCTTGTAAACAGTTTGGTAGGAAGTTGACAAACGGAACTCTAGTCAAAAGCTTGAAAAACGTGCCCCTTAGCGCTCTTTTGGGGCTCTGGCTTCGTGGTGCTTAACGAACCTTATTTTGGGGTCCCTTAAAGGGATCTATAAGGGTTCGATAAAGGGTTTAGGGTTTAGGGAGTTTCCGAAAATTAGGGGTACCTTATTTTGGGGTCCTTATAATAAGGATCCTACTTTTTAGGGTACTATATTAGGGTATAAAGGGGCCCTATAGGTAGGAGGAGAATTTGTCGGGACCCCTACATCGGAGTTTTGGGTTTCGGGGTAAGCCGGAAAGACCCTGCTTACCCAAACCCGTACCAAAGCCATGGCATCATTCCCCAAACCCGATTCTACAAACCCTAAACCCAAACGGTGTACAAACCCTTTCATGGAAAACGATCGAACAATGAACTAAACCTTTAACCTTTCAGCAACCTTGTCATGTAAACACATCCTAAACCCTGAAAGGGCCCTTGTAGAAACCCATGCTATAGGCTGTTATACTAAAGTTATCCCCGAAAAACTATTGGTAGTTATTAAAGTCCCTGTATGACACTCCGACCTTTTCCAGGGCAGCTGCCAAGGGAGTGGCCTTGCCGCTGATGGGATGCTCGTAGTGGATGCCCTCGAGGTCACCTTCTTCGGCATTCTACTTAGAGGATCATGGGACTTAGTAAGTAGGTTATAATGGGGGTTATAAGTCCCCTAAGTGGGGTTATCCTAATTATAACCTACTTATAACCTTACTTACTAAGTCCCATGAGCCTTCAAGTAGGGTTTAGGGTTTAGGGTCTCCCAGGCCCAGGTTTGTTTAGGGCCGGGTTCATGGTTGGAAGCCGGTGATAGAACGGTCACCTCCACCGCCGTCACAGCCGGGACCCGGCACCAGCAGAATCAAACAACAAAAACAGTTGCCACATCGTGACGACACTAAACACAGCCGAAGCAACAGCAAGAAGCCAAAGGGAAAGAAGGAGTCGCGTTCCGAATTATTACTACCTTTTGCTGGAAACTACTGGGCCTGTTCTGAGATGCTCCAACATTACAAGCATCATAGTGTGACCAATATCACAAGAATCAATCATGATCACCTCAGCAGTAACCTTCAACACGAACATAGCGCGCGACAAAGCTACGAATAATCACAGTGAGTCAGAAACCTTTGCCCCTCAAAAAACAGCGCAAAGCTAAACCGTAAAACCCAAAACCCAAGTCCTAAAGCCTAAACCCTGGACCCCAAAGCCCCGAAAATAAAACCCCAACCCTGAGCCCAACCAAAATATGAAGCCCCAAACACCTCAGACCCCAAATAACACAACAGACTTATGACGCCAACTGAATTCGTCGAAGTCCCAACTCCCACAAAGGCTTGGGACGCTTAGGCTCTTGGAGAGCCGAGAAACCCAACAGATTCTATAGAGCCGTGCCTCCGTCACATTCCGTCTCGACCTCGGCCGCTGCAACTTCGAAAGTTGTACTGGGATTCAGGATTTCTGTCAGGGTTCCTGAAGGGTTTAAACAAGGCACTGATTCTTTAAGGGCGTCTATTAAGGGCTTTTGAGATAGTGGCCTTTCGGGTTGAGGTTTTTGGGTTTGGGGGTTCAAGAACCGCCGGGCTAAGGAATCGGCAGCTCACGTCGTCTTCCAGACCCCGCCCCAAATTCTGAATCAAGGCCGGCACGTTGCCCATCCCCAATTTCGTCGATTCGTCGGTATTGCGGGCGAGCCAGCATATCCGGTCTACAATGCCCACGAATTTTTGCAAAATACCGACGAAGTTTGGAGGGGATTCGCACACAACACCGGCGAAATTTTGCAATGTGCCGACCAATGCGTTATAATGCATTGAGAGGTATGTATGTATGTACACAATATATATATATATATATATATATATAGATATAGATATGTATTTGCATGTGTGTGAGGGGGAGGAGATTACGGGTTTAAACGTGCAGGGATCAAGTTGCAGGGCCTGGGGGTTTGCAGGGATTGCTTTCTCGAGGATACTGCTGCCTGCCGGCTACGAAAAATGTTTCCGTGTTTGGGGTTCAGGGTTTAAGGATGTGACCGCAAAAGCCCCATCCAGGCTGCCCTAGTCAACGAAAACGGTGTCTTTGAACCCCTAACACTTCAAGAGAAACCACTATTACTACTACAACTAGTGCTACTACCATTTTTACTACTACTACTACTACTACTACTACTACTACTACTACTACTACTACTACTACTACTACTACTACTACTACTACTACTACTACTACTACTACTACTACTACTACTACTACTACTACTACTACTACTACTACTACTACTACTACTACTACTATACTACTACTACTACTACTACTACTACTACTACTACTACTACTACTACTACTACTACTACTACTACTACTACTACTACTACTACTACTACTACTACTACTACTACTACTACTACTCCTACTTATCCTCATTGGGCCTAAACCACAGCGGTGCTGCCGGAGGAAGACTGGGCTCCTCGCAGTGAGCGATGCACCGAGCACCTCCTTCCAGCGGAGTCCGGGGTTTAGGGGTTTGGTTTTAGGGTTTTAGAGCTTTCGGGGTTTAGGGTTTAGGGGTTTAGGGGTTTGGTTTTAGGGGTTTAGAGCTTTGGGGGTTTAGGGTTTAGGGGTTTAGGGGTTTGGTTTTAAGGGTTTAGAGCTTTGGGGGTTTAGGGTTTAGGGGTTTAGGGGTTTGGTTTTAGGGGTTTAGAGCTTTCGGGGTTTAGGGTTTAGGGGTTTAGGGGTTTGGTTTTAGGGGTTTAGAGCTTTGGGGGTTTAGGGTTTAGGGGTTTAGGGGTTTGGTTTTAAGGGTTTAGAGCTTTGGGGGTTTAGGGTTTAGGGGTTTAGGGGTTTGGTTTTAGGGGTTTAGAGCTTTAGGGGTTGAGGGGTTTGGTTTTAGGGGTTTAAAGGTTTAGGGTTTTAGGGGTTTAGGGGTTTGGTTTTAGGGCTTTAGGGCTTTGGCGGTTGAGGGTTTAGGGGTTTAGGGTTTAGAGGTTTAGGATGCAGGGCTTAATCGGGCTTGGGATCTATACAGACTTTCGGGGCTGATTTGGGGCTGAGGGTTTAGGTCTGGGATCAGGCCCTAGGGCCAGGGTTCAGGGTTTAGGGTCTAATATAAGGTCCTTCATAATAATCGTAGGGTTTGGGGCTCATTTATGGTATACTTATAATCAGGAACCCGAAGCCATAATAATATTGGTAATTATCTATCTGGTTCTTAGTAGGGAATGAGGGAATGGGCTATGGGGACTACTGTAGGGGACCTTGAGGGACTGTCATAGGGATCCATTCCCCCATTCCCTAGGAAGAACCAGTCAGACTTGTGGGTTTAGGGTTTAGGGTTTAGGGTTTAGGGTTTAGGGTTTAGGGTTTAGGAACAGTGAGGCGTTAACAAGGGACCTTGTTAATTAAAATAGGATTCCTTTACAGGGCTCCTTCAAAGGGTCCTATAAGGGATCCATAACAGGATTCTATGGTATAGGGGCCTTAATAAGTAGAATAGGGTTCCTTTAAAGGGCTCTAGAAAGGCTACTATAAGGGCCATAATAAGGATTGAATATAGGGTCCTTAAAAAGTAGAACAGGGTTCCTCTAAAGGGCTACTATAAGAACCAGCCCCTGTAGTAGAGCCGGCGGATGCTTGCACAATGCGGGAGGCTGCCTCACGAGTGGAGCTATGACAATTTCGGGAAAACTGACTGGGGCTCAGGCGAGTTTAGGGTCATTGAGAGTCATTTAGGGGTTTAGGGTTTAGGGTCTAGGGCGGGTCATTTAGGGTTTACGATGTTTTCGGGCGAATCTTCTAAGATCCGAATCTCTCATCTTCCCAGTAAGCTAGCTGTCCAAAGTGCCAACATGGCGGATACCTGTACAATCTTACAAACCACTGGTAGTTTCACACACAGCAACTTATGCAACAGTACCTTGCACTGCGTAAGGTAGAATCTGACTCGCTAAGGTAGAAGTCTGACAGGGGACCCTAATATAATACCCCAAATAGTAGGATCTTTTTTTATAAGGACGCCAGAATAAGGTACCCCTAATTTCGGAAACTCCCATATTGAGTACTTAGGATCCCTTGAAGGATTGGGACTCCCGAAGCGACCCCACCACCTAAGCTCGAGAGCCGGGCGCGGCGCTCTTCGGGTTTGGGGTTTAGGGGTTTAGGGGTTTAGCGTTTAGGGTCAAGGGTTTAGGGCTTAGGGTTAAGGATTCACGGGGAGCCCAAGATTGCTTAAAGCAAAGATGCCCAACGCAACTTGCATGGCATACTCCGCGACTAGGAGTTAGAAGGTGTCGGCCATAGTTAAGATTTGCAGGGCATGGGACATTCCTGAATCAAGACTTGAGTGGAGAGTTCCTGAATCAAGGCTTATACTGATGGTATATTCCTTAAGTGAGGGGTTATTGGGCTCTCTGGGCAAGTAGCTTCTCACCAGGGGGACGCAGGATGAACAGCACCAGCCCCCAAGCGGAGAGGATTCGGAGCGGATCCCAACGGCAAGAAAATGAGTCGACAATGTGTGCAAGGCCCTCAATCTCTGAGCTGACGATTCGGGTATAGGGGAGCGACACAAAATAGACCCAGCAATTTTAAAAACTATTCAGCACAAGACTCAAAGCCACCCCGAAGCCCAAAAACCCTAAAATCCTAAAACCCGAAACCCTAAAACTCTAAACCCCTAAACCCTAAATCGAAGTTTGCAACCCTTCAAGGAACCAACAAAAAAATCGGCTCCTTCAGCTGCTCCACGAGACCCGAGGCCACGATGAGGGTGCGAGGCTTCCTGCTCACGGGGATTTGGGGGTGTCCCAAAATAGAGGGTACCTTATTTTGGGGTCGTTATAATAAGGATCCTACTATTTAGGGTACTAGATTAGGGTCCCCTATGTTCGGAAGCTCCCATTTGCTTTGGGGCACTAGGGTTTAGGGAGTTAAGGGTTTTAGGGGTTTAGGGATCTAAGGATTACTGTAAGGGGTTTATGTAAGGGCATAGGTCGCGGTGGATGGAAGCAGGGCACTAAGCCTCTGTAGGGTCCCCAGCCCAATTGTGTCTGACCAGAAGAAGAGTGGTAACCAGACCTCGGGTTTTATAAGGGTTTCTCCAAAGGTTTCTGCAAAGAGTTTCTTTAGAGCTTTTACCAGGGTGTCTACACAGGGTCTTTACGGGGTTGCTAGTTTTACAAGGATTTGTATGGACTGGGCTTTTTGACGATTAAGGGTGCAGCGGTCCAAGGTTTAGGGTCTCGCGAGCTAGGGCTCAGGGTTCAGGGCTTTAGCGCCTTTTCTAAAGGCTTCCCGTAAGGGCTTCTGCAACACTACAAGGGTTCGTATCCTGGTAGTTGAGGTTTAGCATAGAGTCTGCAGTGTGGAGTTTAGCATTTAGGGCTTAGGATGCAGGGACTTGGCAAGGATTTAGGCTGCAGGGTCGGGTTGCCAGTGTAGAGTTGGAGGTTTGGGGTTCCACTGCATAGGCAATGTAGGCAGAAGATTCAAAAACCCTTCCCCCCTATCAGATCCCAGAATTGCTACAAACCGGGATTAGGGATTAAATTGAACCCGCTGTAGACCCAATATTAGCCTGCCCGGAAAGAGGGACTGACTACACAGGGGCCTTAATAATGAGAATAGGGTTCTGGGACATATTCTACTATTATATAATTCTCATAAGGAACCCCAACATAGAAAAGGTAGTTGTTTAGGCCACTATATTTGGCTCCAACAGTGCTGTTCAGGACTACGTGGAGCCTGTATATGGCGTTTCTTCTTGTGCCTCACGGCTCCGAGCTTCCACTCTTGAGGCGTCTGGAGAATCGGTTTAGGGTTTAGGGTAACTTCTCGACGAGGTTCGGGCTATCCAACGGTAGCGGAAGACCCCACCCACAAGCCAGCCTAGCACCGGGCTCTATATGGGAGCTTCCGAAACTCGGGGACCCTAACATAGTACCCTAAATAGTAGGATCCTCAGTGGGGTACCCCTAATTTTCGGAAACTCCCTTTTTGCGCCTGAGGCTGGCCCCAGAGCCGCACACTCGGCTCAAAGCAGGATCTGTCAGGGTTTAGGGTTTAGGGTATCAGTCTGCCCAAACTCGGACGGGCTTCCTGATAAGGGCTTGCATTCACGGATCTTCTGCTTGGATAGCAACCTTACAAAGAAAACCCTACTCTAATCCTTCAGGTCCCGATTTTCCCGGAACACCTTCAAGGACCCCAATAACAGAACATTTAACGTACCCCATACAGAACCCTTAAAGGACCCCTTGTAGATCCGTTCGCTACGATGCCCACCTCCTTGTAGAATCCCTATAGATCCCTTTAAAGGGACCCTTTTTGAAGGGACCCTTGAAGGAACCCCTATAGATCCCTTAAAGGACCCTCCGTCGCTGCTCACCTGCCATCCTCCTCCGGCCACTCGGCCTTTACAGCTGCGTACCTTGGAGCGTCGGGTCAAGGCTTGGGGTGGGCAGGCGGATTTAGGGCTTACCTGGACCCTAAGGAACCTGCCTTTTTAGGGTTCCCTTATATGATTTCTTTGTATAAGTCCTGAAAAAGCTAGGGTACCTGGGGTTAAGGTACGGCTTAAGATAGGGGGCCCTAATACTTCGAATGGGGTTTACCTGGACCCTAAGGAACCTGCCTTTTTAGGGTTCCCTTATATGATTTCTTTGTATAAGTCCTGAAAAAGCTAGGGTACCTGGGGTTAAGGTACGGCTTAAGATAGGGGGCCCTAATACTTCGAATGGGGTTTAGGGTTTAGGGCCTTTAGGGTTTTTGAGGCTTAAGGCTGGGGCCCTGATACTCAGAATAGGGTTTAGGGCTTAAGGTTTACGGCTTAAGGTAGGGGCCCGCATACTTAGAAGAGGGTTTGGGGGGCTCCTTATCTTAGTTATTGTTTGCTATGGCCCCAAATCCTGGGGTGGGCAGGGGAGATACAAGATTCAGGGCTTAGGCCTTAGAGCCGTTATGGGCGGGTTGGGACTCAAAGTTTGAGGGAAAGGAGCGTGCTTAAAGGATCATGGGACTTAGTAAGTAAGGTTATAAGTACCTTAATTGGGGTTATAAGTAGTTATAAGTATAGTTACCCAAATTATAACCCTAGTTACTAAGTCCCATGATCCTTTAAGTGTCCGGGTTTTGGGTTCAGGGCCGTTTTTAGCGTGCGAGTTTGGCGGTTTGGGGACTGCAGCGCGTTTGGGGTTGAAGGCTGACTTAGGATGTCGCGAGGCAACATCGAAGCCTATCGTCATGGTCAGGGTTTAGGGTTTATGGTTTTGGGAAGGAAGGCTGTTCACGTGCACCTTCAGGCGTCGGTTTTGCTATCATCGCGGCAAGTGCTCATTACCAAGGACCTCCAGAGCAAACAAAACCAAAGCTCACTCGACCCCAAACCCTTAGCCCGGAAGACTTCAAAGGCCTGGAAGGCCTTGGGGCGATTATGTTTAGGGATCCACTAAACCCTAGCCACGGTTTAGGGTTTAGGGTTTTAGGGTTTAGGGTTCAGGGATCCTAGACACCCTGAACCCTAAACTACACCCTGAGTGCTGAATGCTGCACCCCTAAACCCGAACAGCAGGAATCCTGAACCCTCTACTCGGCTCCTGTTAAGGCTTCAGCTCTCTTCTTCAATGACCGGACCCAAGAAATGTTTAAACTTTGAAATACAAACCAAACATATATAGTCCAGTTGGCTATCTAAAGTTTGGGCTACCATGAAGGGATGGTAAACGAAACAAGGTTTTCTTGCAATGGTAACTTAGATTAAGGCATGCTACACCCTAAACCCTTGAACCTTATGGTGCAAGAAGCATCCTCATGAGCCTCGAAGTGAAGGAGTTTGAATTGGGTTTGGGGTTCAGGGGTGTTCGGTTTCGGGTTGAAGGGTTTGGGGTTCAGGGTTTTAGGTTTCGATGTAACCTGAAGTGGTTTACGGTTTAAGACGTCTTTGACCACGACTTAGTCTGGGCCGTACAGCAGAGGCCTAGATAATTACCAACGTGATTCCTTCGGGTTCTTTAACTCCCAAGCCCCATTCTGAACCATCAGGGTTCTATATTCGGCGAGCAATCTTACCATAGATTGAGGCTGCAACCCTGAAGCCTCAAGCACCTTGCGTCATCAAGAAGCCGAAAAATGAGCAACAAGTCACACACAAAGCCCAACCGGAAATCGCCCGAAAAACGCCCGAGCTCCTCAAAGAATCGCTACTACCAGGCTGTAACAAACCCCCCTACGCCCCAAAAGAAGCCGCAACAGCACCCACTACCCGATCAACGAACCCTACACCTTGAGTTTAGGGTTTAGGGCTTTGGGTTTTGGGTTTCGGGTTCAGGGGGTTTTTGAGTTCAGGTGCTTGGGTTTGGGCTTTAGTGTTTCAAGGTTTTGGGCTTTTCTAAGGCCTGCGCCTTTGGAGTCAAACCCTTTTCAGGCCTTCTGGGCTGTGTTCAAGAGTATTGTGCCTACGGCGTTCGCGAGCCGAGGATTTAGGGTTTAGGGTTTACAGTAGAAGCCGAAAAGTTGGAAACCCAATAGCCTCAATCCTTATAAGAGCAATATACGGGGAATTCCAGCACTATTTGGCCTTAATCCGGTTTCCAACTTTATCTAGGTGGGGCTTTTAAAGCCTTTGAAAAATATTAGTAAATAAGATACTCCCAAGCCCAATAAGGGAAAATATAAAATGTCCCAAAGCCCTACCCAGTTATGGGGCTTACTGTAGGGCCGAGCATTTAGACTCTGCTCCCCTCCAGACTCGGCCCAGCAGCTTCAAGCCGGGATTCACGGCAACTGCCTCGGAGGGTTTAGGGTTTAGGGTTTAAGGTTTAGGGTTTAGCGTTTAGGGTTTCGGGTTTAGGGTTTAGGGTTTAGGGTTTAGGGTTTCGGGTTTCGGGTTTAGGGTTTAGGGTTTAGGGCGTGCGGGGGCTCAAGCTTTCTGGGGAACGTTGGGGCTCTAGTTTAGGGCTTTTTGTCGGGCACCTTTTCCCGTCTGCCTATGGGTCATAGGATTCAGGAATTCGCTTTGCGAGCTTAGGGTTTGTAGTTTAGGCGTAGAAGATTTGAAAAATCTGCTAGGGCTCACAGTTCCGGATGGGTAAAAGGCACGGTAACAAACCGTCCTCAACAAGAGGCCCTGAGCCTAAACCCCACGCCCTAAACCCTAAACCCTAAACCCTAAACCCAAACCCTAAACCCCAACCCTAAACGCTAGCCCGAAAGGGCTGACCGGCAGCGGGGGATTTCGAAATTTAGGGCACATCGCGGATTGAAAGATTTGAAAGTTTGGGGTTTGGCTTTTAGGGTTAGGGTTTAGGAGTTAGGCTTTAGGGCCTGTGTCACAAATCGATTAAGATTGGTGCGACAATAATTAGAAGAGGACTTCGGAAGATGTTATAGTTTTTATACTGGGAACTACAAGGGAACAACTTGCGCTGAATATTGTTGCTGTCTTATTAGGGGACCCAGGATTTCTCTAGTTTTACAAAAGCTTGCATCGAGATTTATAGGGGGTTCTGGAGGACTTCGGGCTCCGAATCGGAAATCGCGTCCACAACTCGAAAACTAAGGAAGCCAAAGGAAAGAACGTCATACACCATGAATCCTAAACCCTAAGCCCAAAGCCTAAGCGGGCACATGTCAGATGGGAAGGAAACCTGAGACCCTGTCTCCAGGTTTAAGACTTTTAGGGGTTAGGGTTTAGGGTTTAGGGTTTAGGGTTTTAGGAAGGCGGGAGTGGGTTGAGATTTACAAACAACGAGACCATTCGAAGCCATATTCTGCATCCGTCCCTCTCTAAACTCTCCCAGAGATCCCAAAACCCCTTAATTCGGGAATATACCTTAAATTATAGGGGGCTTTGTATTATGATTTAAGGTATATTCCTTAATTAAGGAGTATTGGGTTCTCTTGGCTAGTGGTAACCTCCGACTAGCCTGAACTCCATTCAGGAAACTGTCAACCCCCCAAACTCGACCCGAGGCCCGTGCGCGATTGGCCGGGATGGTCCACGGCGTGGTGGTCCAGATCGCCAGCTGTCGCAGCGTGTGAGGAGGAGCAGGAAACACACCGATTTTGTTACATGATCATCCCCTCACCGTAGGATACCTTGCGTATGGACCCTGAGTAGGAATCACTGAGAAGTCGTCAAGCCCCAAAAAACACCCGAAAGACTACAACATGAGACCAACGAACCCAACTCCTCCCATCCCAACAGCCCTGAATCCTTATCACCTGGCTTAACAACCAGCATCCCTAATGGAAGACCCTAACTCGGCCCAGACCCCAACCCCCTAGACAACCTATGTGCGTGTTTATGTTTATACATACACTCACACACACACACACACACACATGTATGTGTATATATATATAATACACATAGGTACGGGTAGCAGGCAAAGGTAAAGGTAAGAGGGAGAGGTAAAGGTAGAGGTAGAGGCAGAGCTCGAGGCAGAGGTAGAGGCACTAGGTATTGGGTGTAGGCATTAGGTATGAGTATGAGGCATAGGTATAGGTACAGGTACAAATACACATATCCATTTAGAAACTTAGATCTAGAAGTAGAGTTAATTAAATCTTAGATTTCGTTACTAGCAATAATAAGCTATAGAAATATGGAGCAAAAACCTTTGAAATCCTCCTCTTGAGCCCTGAACCCTAATACCCTAACGGCTCCAACCTCTTGAGCCCGACAGCCTGGCAGCCCTAAACCCTGATTCCCTGAACCCCTAAACCGCCAAACCCCTAAACCTCTGAACCCTAAACCTGTAAACCCTAAACCCCTAAACCCAAAACCCCTAATTAGCCTAAACCTCGAAACCCTAAACCTCTAAACCCAAAACCCCAAAACCCCAAAAACCCCTAAACCTCTAAACAACGCCATTCTGTGGCGACCTCGAGGTCTTCGAAGGCCGCGAACGCCTCAGGCGTCCTCGGCTTGCTTTGGGGTTTAGGGTTTAAGGTTTGCGATATAGGGGTTTGGCGGGAGGGGGTTGGGTTTTGGGTTTAGGGATTCTTTGAGGGGAAGGCAGAACTCTCTAGCGCACCAAACAAGGTTTAGGGACTAGGGTTTAGGGATGTCTAGGGTTTACGGTTTACGGATTAGGGGTCAGGGTTTCGGGATCAGGAAAACTCCAACGAGTCAGTACAGGGGCTATGCGGGATTCTGTCACGCCGAGCGAGGGTCTAAGGTTCAGGGTTTTCTTACCGTTGGTTAGGGTTTAGGGTTTAGGGTTTAGGGTTTAGGGTTTAGGGCATGAAAGAATGGTAGTAATAGTAGTTGTAATTGTACCCCATTCCTCCATTCTCTACTAACCAACGGAAAGTTTTGCGTCTTGGGAAGCTTGGTTTCCATTTCTTCGCACCACCAGGATTCCGCGAGGGGTTTAGGGTTTAGGGGGTTGAGAGTCCAAATGCCTTTGAAAACCGTAGAGAGGCCATACAAAACCCTTGCATTCCCACATGCCCCCCCCCCCCGCAAGTTTCAAGGCGCGCAGGAGTCGGAAATTCGGGCTTTAGGGCTCGAAAAACAGGACAGGAGCTTTGGGGCTTAGCGAAGTCTCTACTCTACAATGAGCCCTTGGGGATCCAAGCCCGATTTTCAGCGTCAGAAAGGACTGAATATCAGGGGTTTAGGGTTTAGAGTTTAGGGTTTAGGGTGCAGGGTCTAGGGTTTTGGGTTTAGGGTTCTGGGAAGGATATGGTCTGCGATGCTGCATCGTCCTGCAGCCCGGCCAGTCAGCACGAGAGAAGCGGTCGAGCACATTATGCAGGTCGAGCACAACGACCCCAGTCTCAATCTGCTCTGAATGATGCAACTTCCTGATATTCACCCTCGCGAAATTCTCAGAAGGGTTGTAGAAAAAGGATATTTCGCCGCAGCTCGACTAAGGGCGCCGTCGCCTGCGTAGTGGCGCCAACTTGTCATCTTGAAACCCACCACCGAAAGGTCCTGGTGGCTATAAGGGTTCCTTTTAAGGGTCCCTTCAAAGGGATCTATAGGGATTCTACAATAATAAGCGCATAGGGGTTAGGGCCTACTTGGAGGTTCATGGGTAGTTATAAGTGGGGTTTTATATGCAAGGTAACTATAGTAATTAGCCCTATTAGGGGACTTATAACCGTTACTTATAACTACCCATGAACCTCCAAGTCGGCCCTAAACCCTATGCCTTTATAGAATCCCTATATAGACCCCTTTAAAGGGACCCCTTAAAAGGAACCCTTATAACTACCCATGAACCTCCGAGTAGATCCTGAGCCTTCAGAAAACCCAGGCATACGTCAACCCTCATCTCTAATCGAGGCCCTGGTGCCCTTCAGCGAAAGCCTAAAACCCTAGGGTTTAGGGTTTAGGGTTTTAGGGGTTTAGGGGTTCAGGGGTTCAGGGTTCAGGGTTTAGGGTTTAGGGTTTAGGGATTAGGGATTAGGGTTTAGGGCACCAAACTGCAAACCCTATCTACCCCCAAATCGCTAACCAACCTGGAAACTCCATGCCCTCAAACCCCTAAACTCTGACCCCGACGCCCTAAAACCCTGACGCCAAACCCTAACCCCTAAACCCCTCAAACCCTAAACCTGATCGAACCCTTAAGAGGATCCTTAAAGGAACCCATGGAACCCCAGAGATACCTTTAACGGAATCCGAAGCCCCAAAGCCCAGGCCCCGCTTCGGAAGCCACCCACGGGGACCCGGCTCAGTGCAGCGGAAGCCGACGTAAATCGACGGCGACACGTGGCCCTGCTCGGTTAGGGTTCAGAAATTTAGGGGTTTAGGGGTTCTGGGGTTTAGGGGTTTAGGGGTTTAGGGGTTTAAGGGTTTTAGGGATTTAGGGGTTTCGGGGTTTAAGCGTTTAGGGGTTTTAGGGGTTTTAGGGGTTTAGGGCCAGGCTTAGGGTTCCTCCTTAAAGGGACCAAGAAGGGCTATACTAAAAGTTGATAGTTCGGGGTTTAAGGCTTAAGGTTTGGGCACAGGGAGGGGCGAAAAGAGGTTCAGAAGAGGTTCCGTGATAGTTCAGGGCTTAAGGTTTAGGGCTTAGGGCGTAGAGTCTAGAGTTGGAAGCCTCTGGAACATGTTGATTTGCAAACCTTGCCATATCTCAAAAGGAGCTTACGGGGGCAGGGCTGGGCAAAAATATGAGAGAACTTGCAAGATCTATATACTACTATACTACTATTTGGGAGTTTCCCAAAATAAGGGGACCCCAATATGGCACCCTAAATAGTAGGATCCTTATTATAGGGACCCCAACATAAGGTACCACCCGATTTTCGGAAACTCCCTGAACCCTAAACCCTCTATAGAACCCTTATAGATCCCTTTAAGGAACCCTTAAAGGATCCTTTTAAAGGCACCCCTAAAGTTCTACGGCTGACAGGCTTGGATTCAGGGATCTTTGAGCGTTCGGTGTTTCGGCTTGAGGACAAAACTCGTCGAGCTGATGACTCAGAATGTTAGGGTTTAGGGTTTAGGGTTTAGGGTTTAGGGTGTAGGGTGTAGGGATGAGGAGGAAGTTCATGATGATCATGATGACGATGATGATGGTGGCGACGGAGATGATGACCACAACAATGACGATGCTGATGATGTTGATGATCGTGATGATGCTGACGACGATGGTAAGAACTGCGACGATGTTGATGTTGATGTTGAAGATGATGAAGAAGATGATGACCATGACTGTGAGCATTACAAATATGATGATGCTGCTGATGAAGATAATGGCGATGCTGAGGAAGAAAATGTTGCTTATCATGATTATGATGACAATGGTGCTGCTGTTGATGGTGATGATGGTGATGCTGATGTTGATGCTGAATCTTACGCTGAAAGAAGACCGTGTCGTTCCAGCTCGTTCTGCATACGTTGTTTTTCATTACTTGGGGTTTAGTTTATACAGGGCTTAGGGTATATGGGGTTTAGGGCTTTTAGGGTTTATAGATCAGTGTACTTCCAAACACACACGCCAAACTAAACTTCCATGGCAAACTACCGAAACGAGCCTCACCACAAGCATCGGAGACGAGAACAATGCCGCCGTTTCGTATACCCGTTCTGCCTGCAGCCCCCACCCTTCAAGCCTACTGCACAGGAACCAGCACAACCATTGCACAACCCAAACGTGAAGTAGACGCACACTACGGTTTCGGAGTTTGTGCTTTGAGGGTTAGGGTGGAGGACTTGTCAGCCCATAGATGCCCGTTTGTAATGGAATTCCTGCAGCCCGATCTGCCAGCCTCGAGTGTGGTGTGCAAGACTGGAAAGATTTCGAATACAGCGCCGAAGCTTCTGAAAACCGGCAACGCCAAGCCTCAAATTACCTTACTGTACAACAGAAGCCTCAGGGTACTCCAGCTCGGCTTCGGCGAGCGCCGTCCGCGTGGAGGGAGACCAGTAGACAGGCTTCCTGGAATCTGGTTTGTTGGACTGAGGGGTTTAGGGATAAGGGCTTCCTGTTTGTTTTTTCCGGGTCGACGGCTTCAGAATAAACATAAACATTCCTTATCCCGAACCCAAAGCAAAGTTTTGAGATTCAGGAGCCTGGACCTTCTAGGGTTTAGGGCTTAACGTTGAGGTTGCGCCCTGGGGGCACCAAACTCTGGAAGTTTAACATTCGGCCAGGCCTGAAACCGAACACCGGAAACATGACACCCGGAAACCCGAATGTACAGGTCGTAGTACGTCGAATCCGGGTGATAAGGAACCTCAAGGACAATGTAGACGCCAGTAGGGTCCAGGTAAGGGCCATTATTGCTGGCTAGTGGAGAAGAAGCTTCATGATGATTGTGATGAGAATGATCACGATGATGTTGATGATGAACATGATGATGACGATCATGTGATCGTGATGATGATGATGATGAGAACGATGGTGATGATGATGATGATGATGCGGAGGAGGAGGAGGAGGAGGAGGAGGAGGAGGAGGAGGAGGAGGGTTACGGACGATGACCACGTTGTTGTTGATGATGGTGGTGTTGGTGGTGATGATGATGATGATCATGTTCATGATGCTGATCATGATGACCATGATGGTCATGACGATCATGATGATGATGACGATGACGATGCTGGCGCTGTTGGTGCTGGTGCTGGTGCTGGGGCTGGGGCTGGGGCTGGGGCTGGGGCTGGGCTGGTTCTGGTGGTGATGGTGACGGTGACTGCGATGATGACGATTCTAGGTTGTCGCCCCGTGCCTGTGGAAAGAGATTGGTGCAATCAATCATCCCTTGCGCAGCGATTTTCTTGCTCTGTGTAGAGGGCGGAAAACCCGGTGATCTAATCAGTTGAGAGCATCCCACACGGCACTGCAGTTCACTGTTTGTGAGTTGTCTCGTAGCGAGCCAAAGTTCAGTAGGTGTCAGCAACGGCAGACTGTTGCTTACGTAAGCATACTGACATGTCTTTTTGCTAAGCAGACGAAACGAACTGGAGCCCCGTACAAAAAAAAAGATGTAATAAAGCCACCGGGGTTGCAAAATGTCAACGATGGAAAGACCACACAAAGGCGATGACCCCTTAAATTCCTCCCGAACAACGGCAAATCAGACCACACACCCCGAAGGTGATGGTGAGGGGGTGTTTAGGCCAACCGGCACTTCTGCAGCTCCCGAACTTGCCAGGGCCAAGGAAAACGGCAAAGAAGCAGAACAGTCGCCAACGTAGAAACGACTTCAGAAAATCCTTCTCTTTTGGGCGCAAGCGCGCCAAAAGGTGCTAGGATCCAAGGCCTTGAAGCCTGCCCTGAGGGCGCGCCTGCCGCGGTAGATGTGCCCTCCGCGCACCATCTCCTGGCTAGGATGGCAATGTCAGAGGAAAGCTCCCCATTCAAGATTCACACCCTGTCTCCTGAACCTTAATATCCGATACCCTATCCAAAACCCTAAACACGAAAGTCCAATACCTGAAACCCCAAACCTGAACCCTGGCACCCTTCCGTGGTCGGAGGCACTTTCGCACGGCAAGTCGGACAATAGTTGTAGCTGTTTATCGCGAATGCCTGAAAAGAGCTCTATTATCAATGCTTTCCCTCCGCACGAGCTCATATGGGAGTTTCCGAAAACAGGGGACCCTAATATAGTACCCTAAATAGTAGGATCCTTATTATAAGGACCCCAAAATAAGGTACCCCTATTTCCGGATACTCCCATATCCTGACCGGTAAACCTTTTAAAAACCTTAGGCCTGCTGCCTTCTCGAATGCTGCATGGTCTCCCCGAGCCCACGGCTTTGCGCAATCTGTCCCTAAACTTCCCAGAGACTCCAATATCCAGTACACCTTAAATTCTAGTAGGATCCCGACTATAATTTAAGGTAAATTCCTTAATTAAGGGATGTTGGAGTCTCTGGGTGTAGGCCCCAGAAACCATGGCTTAGGGTTCCGGCTAAAGGAGGCCCCTGTCTCGAGAGCCCAATAGGCAAGCCTCCAAAACAGGTCTACCCAAAGAGCCCAAAACGCCTCAATTAGGGAATATGGCTTAAATTATTTAGGGCTTCATATTATGATTTAAGCTATATCCCTTAATTATGGGGTATTGGGCTCTCTGGGTAGGCTTCAGGGCTCTTTGCGTCCAGAGACGGCCTTTGAAGGTTTTGGGGTATGTAGTTGTTTGCTGTTTTCGCGCTTCGCGGGTTAGGGTTTCGAGTTTGAGGGTCTAAGGAAAAAGGCGGCGTTAGCATGCAGGCTGCTGGCTCTGGCCCTACATCACATCGAACCGTTGAATTAACGCACCGACGCAGAGCCTCTCCGGACTCTAGCGTAAAAAACTCCCGAACCCCACACCACAAACCCTACAGCCAAAATCCTGAAAGCCTCAAGCCCCAAAGCCCAAAAGCTCAAAAGCCTAAAAGCCAAACCATCCCAAACCCTACACCCTTGCCCCAAGACGGATAGTTCTCTACTTTATTAGGTCTCGAAAATACCGCGGCACCCTCATCAAAAAAGGTACCCTAACAGGGAGCCCGAAAACCCTATTCGTACCCTTATAGAAACCCGTATAGACTGTAGATCCCCTAAGAAGGTCCTCAAATCCCCAAACCCTCAACCTTCAAACCCTAAGCCGACCCTGAAAGGAACCCCAACCTAGAGAACTACTCACAACCTTAAACCCTAAACCCGAAACTTATAAATCCGAAACCCAAAACCTTAAATCCGAAACCCCTAATCCCTAAACCCAAACCCCGAAACCCTAAACTCCAAACCCTAAAACCCCCGAAACCCTAAAACCCTAAACCCCTAAACCCTAAACCTTAAACCCGAAACCCTAAAACCCCGAAACCCTAAAAACCCGTGCTCTGAGGTCCCAAAAAGGAAGCCCAGGCCTCGAAGATCCGGAGCCTGGAGGGCCGTGGCTTTAGGATTCGTTTAGGGAGCTTCCGAAACTTAGGGGTACCTTTATAGGGTTCCTTTAAAGGGTTACTTTAGGGGTACCATAGAGGTTCCTTCAAAAGGGCTCTATAAGGGTCTAGGGTGTTCGAAAATTAGGGATACCTTATTTTGGCGGTCCTTACGATAAGGATCCTAATATTTAGGGCACTATATAAGGATACCCTATTTTCGGAAACTACCACTAGGAGGCGAAGGGCTACTTTCAGGGCTCCTTCAAGGGTTCCTTTTCAAGGTTCCTTTAAGTGCTCCGTTTTTTAAAGGCTCCTTGAAGGGTTCTAAAAGAGGTTTAAGCCTTAGGTGGTTAGGGTTTTTGTGTTTAGGCTTTAGGGTTTAGGGTTTAGGGTTTAGGGTCTTTGGCTTAGGACTTACGGTGTAGGATTCCTTCAAGAGCTCTAAGAGGTTTCCTTGAAGGCTTCTATGGGGGGTTACGGCTTATGGTTTTTTGTGCAGGAAAGTCTGTGCAAGGGTCTTACACGCGGCTTTTTGAGGCAGTTAAAGGTTTATGCGGCCTGTTCCGCCCTCATGGAATAGAAGCTTGTTAACCTCTGTGGCACTGTCCTGGTTTGTCGTCCTGTATAATACAGCATGACGATTACTACCACCCCTCCTGCTGCTGCTCCTGCGGTTTAGGGCTGGGGCTCCAAACCTTGCCCACCATCAACATTACTACCACACTGCCCCCGCTAAACCTGCTACTTCGAAGACGCTAAATTCCAAACCCTTGTAGCCGCAAACCCCAACCCTGAACCCACAACCCGAAACCCGAAACCCTATAGCCCTCAACCCTAAACCCCTAAACCCCTAAACCCCTAAACCCCTAATTCCCGAACCCTGAACCCTACTAAACCCCAACCCCTGAACCCTAAGCCCCCTAAACCCTAAACCCTAAACACCCTAAACCCTAAACCCCTAAACCCTAGGCCCTAAACCCAAACACCCTAAACCCTAAACCCTAAACACCCTAAACCCTAAACCCCTAAACCCTAGGCCCTAAACCCAAACACCCTAAACCCTAAACCCTAAACCGACTGCCAGGGCTTCGGCTGGGCAGACTCGTACTTCGGCAGCAAGGTGAGGTAGGGCTCCTCGAGTCTCTTGGGCCCATAAGAAAGGGCCTCATGTAGGGCCCTACAGATGTCCTATACCTTAACCTACCAAACCGTACTTTTTTGTAGGGTCCCTATAAATCCCATATTAGGGTTTATAATGAGAACCTACAGAAAAGTAGGGTTTTGTAGGTTAAGGTAGTCAGCAGAGGGTTCAAGGGGCTGTCGCTCAAGAGGAACAGTGTTACTCACCTTCTGGCGTGCAGGACGCAGGCTTTTGCGGACCAGAGCCGGGCTTGGATGATTTAAAGGGATAAGGCTTAGTGTTTAGGTTTAGGGGTTTGGGGCTTCCGGGGAGCCCTTAAAGAAAACTCTATAGATGCCTTCTCTATTAGAGGAGCCCTTAAAGCGTTAGGGTTCAGGAGCTCTTCAGGTTTATATAAGCATATAAAGGAACCCCCAAAAGAATATAGGTAGTTGTTGAGGCCTCAATACTATCTCCGAAGCTTCCTCCGGAGACTCGCAAACTCCATCACCCCTGAACCCCTAGGACGGCGCAACGCTTTAGGATTTAGGGTTTAGCTTGAACTCTGAACTCTGAATATAGTGTCAAAAAAGTAAACATGCAAAGGTCCTTAGGTTTGGAAGGGCGAGCCATAAAGCCTTGAGCCAAAATACCCTTCACCCAGAAACTCAGATACATAAACCCTCTGAATGCTAAACCGCAAGGCCTGAAACCCCGATACCACCCGATGCTTCTCCCTTTATCCGAAACCCTTCACCCTGAAACCCCGATACGCAAATGCCCGTAGCCGTAGTCCTAAATCCTAGTCCCTGAAGCAAATTTCGGATTGAGGGCTGTGGATTGCGGACAAAACTCGCACCCAAGACTTTTCGATCTATCTTGGGGGCCTAGGGCTTAGGGTTTAGCAGTTCAGGGTTTAGGGTTTAGGGCTTTGGGTTTAACGTGCTAATTCGGTTCGCCGACTTCGGTCTGCGTAACTGACGGGAGGCTCGACACTTCCAGGTCCTGGGTGCCCCCACCCCAAACTTGACACTTAATATAGGGTCCCTCACGATTAGAATAAGGTTCTGGGGCCCATTATACTACAAACTATGACAAGGAACCCCTACAATATTGTTGGTAATTGTTTAAGCCCCTATAGTAAACTCTCAACTCGACACTGACGCTGAATGTTGTGCAGCGGAGTCTCTCCAACAAAGGGACCTTCATAATTAGAATAGGGTTTTGGTGTCCATTCTACTATAGATATAATAAGGAACCCCCAAAATACTGTTGATGATAGAAATCCTGCATGACCCATAATAAGGAATATGCCATAATTCCCATAGTTTAGGGTCCTTAAGGTAGTGCAGGATTTATATCATCAACCGTAGTTCGGCTTTGGGGCTCTTCTCTATCGGAAGTTGGTGGCTGGGGGAGTTCAGGGTTCACGGATCTTGCCTATAGTTTCCATTGTCGTTCTTTTTGGGGTTACGTTATGGGATACTTAAACTATATAATTGGTTCAACCCAAAAAAAGGAACTACAATGGAGACTATAGGTGGGGACCTGAAAAGCTCCAATAGGGTCGTAGTTTCGTACATTTTGCGGGTTGAGGGCTTTCGGGCTTTGTTTGGGGCTTACGGTTATAGCGGTATGCATTGGGAGTACATTACGTAGGTACCGCCCCCTTACGGCAAGAGTCTATAATCGGGCTACTATTACGGTCCTGATATATCTATATTATGAATATTATTCAACTATTACTGAGTCGGGGCCGTACCCAACGTCTAGATGAGCTGCCTGGACCCTGAGCATTACACCCTGCACCTTGCACATCGAAATGCATGGCTGCCGTGATCTTACCTTTGGTTAGTAGTGAATGGAGGAATTTGGTATAATATCCTAAACCCTAAACCCTAAACCCTAAACCCTAAACCCTAAACCCTAAACCCTAACCCAAGGAGTACAAACCTTCCTGGCTTCGCTCCTCGAAGTCGCCCCAGACACCGTATCTCTCGAAGGAGGACCTGCGAAGGCCGGCGGGATGAAAACTTCCGGCTCAGGATCCCAGGTCGCCTTGTTTTGAAGGGCTTGGGGTTTTGAGGGTTTAAGGATTTAATGGTATAGTGCTTAAGGGTTTAAGGGTTTAGGGTTTAAGGGTTTGGGGCAAAAAGGGGACGACAATCACCACGCAAAACCACAACAACGACAGCTGAGCTTCCAAAACTTACACACCGCCTTCAATCAAATTCTGCCGGGCGCACTTCTGCTCCTCCACTGTCTCGAGGGCAAACTTTGCTGCGGTTTCACGGAGCCTTGGCAACAACATCAAGTTGGAAGTCGCAAAGCTGTAATAGCTACTCTCCCCGCGTGGTTCTCTTCAGGCTTGCGCACCGACACTTGTTGTAAAAGCTCTTGGGGCATACGATATTTCATGGCAGATTCATCGTGAATAACCGAGGGTTTGGGATTTTAGGGAAGTAACCTTACCTTACCTTGGCTGCCTAAATACCTTCCTGAAGCCCGAAAACAACCTTGTAATAGTTGAGGGCGTAATCAAATCGGAGAGCCCTGAATAGGGCCTTAGTACTTAATGGTACTAGTATAACTAGATAGTAGACTAAACTGGTCACGCTGTATTCTTACTATCTTTCATACATCCAGACGCTATGGCAGTCTAGCCAGGTACTTGGAGGTTCATGGGTAGTTATATGTGGAGTTATACCAGTTGGGTTACTACAAGTCTGACTCCTAGTAGGGGGACTTATAACCCCACTATTAACTACCCGTGAACCTCCAAGTAGGGACTCTGGGTCTGGGTTCTCTTACAAAATTTTCCAGAGCTTTCTACAAACCTACATAAACCCGTACGGGATCCTTTAAGAGACCCTTTAAGGGGTCCTTCAAGGGATGCTTTAAGGGAGCCCCCGGAAGGGAGCTACAAGAACCCTGACAAGGAATCCCCCCACGGCCCACGGCAGACAGAGAGTCTGTCGCAGGCCAAAAGGTGGGATAAAGGTAGGCAAAATTCAGGACCCCTTTCAACAAGAGCTCTTGTTTGGGATTACCCCTCCTACTTTCATACCACCTTGAGAGCCCTCCGATAAAAATCCATCAACCCTAAACCCTAAACCCCAATCCCTGATGCCCAAAACCCTAAAAACCTACATTTCGAGCCCGTTGAATCTGGGCCCTTTGGCGTTTATGCCACTTTGAAATTCAACTTTTCACAAGCTGCCCACTGAAAGGAGCCCTTAAAGAGTAACCCACAGCACGGAGGAGTCGGAGCCCCGTGACTAAACCCTAAACCCTAAACCCTAATCAGTAAGAACCTAAGACCTTTCCTTCTGGGCCCTGTGACTTCAGAGGCGTCAGACCCCGCTTCTCCTTGGACTTCAGGCTTTGCAACACCTGCCAAGAGGGGCTAAGGAAGTGAGGTTCAAGCTTTAGGGTTTAGGCTAGGATACCCAGTAACCTAAGAATAAAAAGGCCTCTCTTTTTGGTATTGGGTAACTGTATAAGGAACCTAGGACTACAAAAAAGGAATAAGGGTACTACTGGGCATCCTAGTAGGGCTTTGGGTTTAGGGTTCAGAGTTTAAGGATTTGCAAAACCTTGCCAAAAGCGGTTCAGGGATTGAACCTTACCAAGCTTATGGTCTTAGGTCTCAGACAGCTTGCAGGTTAGTGGTTCATGATTTGGGTGGTTGTCAAAGATATGGTCCCGCTTTGGGTCCTTATTATAATACGGCACCTAATATTTAGGGTACCCCAAGAAGGGGCCATAATTTTGTCAACCACCCATTTCAGTCCTTGTTCCATTTGCTATATTGGGGGCGGGACCTCGCGCCTCGGCGTCAAGGCCTTTAACGGTTTAGGGTTTAGGGTTTAGGGTCTTCAAGGCCTTTAGCACTTCAGAACTTCAAGTTTGAGGCCCGAAAAGTTAGCAATCGAAAGGGTTTAAGCCTATTTAAAATTGGACTGTTACAAGGTCGGGGCAGTATCCAAAGTAAACTCCTACAGTGATCCCCAGAAAATTGGAACATGGTTTAAGGATGATTAGTGGTGGGATTCCCTATAGTTTACCTCAAGCGCATGAGGATGGTTTGGGTACGGCCCCCATACAGTAACAGTCTATAATAGGGCTACTATTAAGGGCCTTATATATCTATATTATGAATATTATCCAACGGGGGGGGCCGTACCCAAAGGATGGTGATGTTCCAACTTTCTGGATTCTACTAGCCCCTGAAGTAAGGGTTTAGGGTTCAAGTTTCAGGGTTTAGGGCTTTGGCTTTAGGATTCAGGGGTTTAGGGCTTTGCAAAACCTCCCAACTTTCTCTAGACCCAAGAGTAACCTAGGAATAAAAAGGGCGCCCTTTTTGGTTTAAAGGGGGCTTATAAGGGAACCTGAACCCTAAAAAAGGGAATAAGGGCCTACTCTAGGTCCTAGTTCTGGATTCTACTAGAAACCCAGAGAGCCCAATACCCCTTAATTAAGGAATATGGCTTAAATTATATAGGGCTTCATATTATGATTTAAGGTATATTCCTTAATGAAGGGTACTTAAAGGATCATGGGACTTAGTAACTAAGGTTATAATTAGGGTAACTATACTTATAACTACTTATAACCCCAATTAAGGTACTTATAACCTTACTTACTAAGTCCCATGATCCTTTAAGTATTGGGCTCTCTGGGAACCCCTGAAGCCCTGAGTTGCGGGGAAGCCTTGAGCTCGATGGGAAGCCCGTGGCAGTCCCATCCTGGCCGGAAGTCGTGTGTTATGCTATCTTCTCAAAGAGCATAATTTTTTTAGGTACAGTATAGTATAGTCACATAGCATAATTTTTTAGGTACAGTATAGTATAGTCATATAGCATGAATTTTTAGGTACAGTATAGTATAGTATAGGATAGTTTTACTATACTATAGTATAGTAGAATAGAGTGGCAGGGCATGGCATAGCCATGGCAAAGTATAGTATAGCGAAGGGCACTGTATTAGTTTGGCTAATGCTACCGCTGGGGTCTCAGCTTTGTGGCGCAGGTGCTCGGTCTTTCTTTATAAAGGGGGGGCCCATAGTTCATGGTCGAGGACTCAGGGGCTGTTGGTGGAAATCAGGGGGCCTCTTGCAGGGATACCCACTTGACATGGTAGACGTTTGGCTAATGCTACCGCTGGGGTCTCAGCTTTGTGGCGCAGGTGCTCGGTCTTTCTTTATAAAGGGGGGGCCCATAGTTCATGGTCGAGGACTCAGGGGCTGTTGGTGGAAATCAGGGGGCCTCTTGCAGGGATACCCACTTGACATGGTAGACTGATCTTACAATCCACACCTCCTTGAAGCCCTGAAGGTACAACATCCCGAGAGCCCAGCCGGGGATGTATTTGATCTTGTGGCCGGTAACCTCGCAGGGCGCTTTATGGAAGCTAGAGTTTCGGGCAACAGAGCCCTGTAACCCGGGTTTATGGTTTACTAGCTTTCATGGTTGGGATAACATTGAAACTTTCGCCTTGATTCCTTATTGGGGTTACCCATACATATGTAAAATGGAAACCAACTATGACTAAGTTTAGGGTTTAGGGTATACCAACTGCAAACAGGCCCGAAACCTAGCATCTGCATTCCAAAACCCCAAGCAGGGTTTGAGGGTTTAGACTGCAGGGCCCTGTAATGTAGGGATCGGACTTATGAGCTATCCCTGTGTAGCTATAATGGAATACAGTATACCCCCCAAACCCTATTCCAAGTTGTAGCGCCCTTGCAGCCACGCCACGGCTTTGAACTTGTTGATCGCATCCTTCAGGATCTTGTTCAAAGCATGCCCTGGTGCAGGGCTCGGAGCCCTAAACCTTAAACCCTAAACCGAGCTTTTCGGATCTGGGAATCAAGGGTTTAGGGTTCGGGGTTTAGGGTTTAGGGTTCCAGGATGTCTGGGATTTTAAGATCTTGGGGCTTAGGGTTTGGAGCTTAAGGTTTAAGGCTGTAGGGGAAGAATGTCTGTCGCTTTGAAATTTCAGGCACTTCGGGGTTTAGGGTTCAAAGGATCACGGGCTTTGGGATTGGGATGTTTTGGTTTCGAGGCTAGGAGGGATTTACCGTAGTTGTGGTGGGTGGATGTAAGGGTTGAAAAGGATTGAAAAAAGATTTGTCGTGCTGGGGATTGGCACTTGGTTGTTGCAATCCGTGTTGGCCGGAGGTTCTTGTCAATTTTCCAATAGGAAGCCTTAGTGCAGGATTCTTGGCAACAAAACCTGACTTGGAACACGCCGCATTTGCGAATTTACTCCTCGCGGATATGGGGTGTGCTTTGACAAAAACAACGGCTACACAAAGCGGCTTTGGCAAAGCTGGACCCAAATGGCACGAAGATTTAGAGGCTTAGGTTATCAGAGCTTAAAAGCTTCATGTTTACATCGTACATGTTCTGCACAGCAGTCACGTTGTACAGCAGAGGGTCTTCAAAGCAGGGCCTACTACACTCATCAACAACCGCTGCAGAACCATTGAAGCCCGAATCCGCATGATACGGGGCACGTGGCTACATCTGGAGCCAGGAGGTGTGCTAAATCAGGCTTAGCCATCATCGGAAATCAGAAATTTAAGGCCGTTTCTGTCACAATGTAGCCGATTCCCAGGGTGCGAAACAAAACGAATGTTCCAAAGCCAACATTCTCAGCCACCTCAGTAGTGTATAGCATAGGATAGCATATCCTAGTACAGCATAGTAGATTGAAGAATAGTATCTTAAACTAACTAAAGTGTTGTGTATCGTGTTACAGCTCAGCTGCAATTGCAGTCCCAACCGCAGTGAAGAGACTTAGGCATGTGGCAGAACACTCAGGGGCCCTTGCATAAGACCTTGAACAATAGCACTCGTATCACAAGTAGCCGACATTGTAACCCCCGGTTTCAAGCAACCCACAGCTGTAGCTGTGGAGACCCGGATCGGAGCCCCTAAACCCTAAACCCTAAACCCTAAGACTAAGACAGCCTCAAGAATCGACAGCCGAAGCCGCTTGCCTTGATCCCTTGAACTCTAAACTCGACACATCAAGGTGTAGGGTGTAAGGCGCAGGGCATTTATGGCTTATGGCTTAAGTTTTAAAGCGTTCCAATGCCCAAGGCTTTGAAGAGCTGGTTTCGGGAAAAACCGCTGAGGACCGCGCCCATGTGCAGCGAGCCGTTCGCATAGGGCGGGCCGTCGTGCAGCGTGAAGCTACCGTTCGGGTGGTCCATCTCCTGAGGAAGCGGCAGGTGGAGCTCAGAGGGCTTAGGATCAACTACTATAGCAGAGTATACTGGAGCACTACAGTACTACAGTACGCTACGGTATCTTGTAGCATGCTGTAGTATGGGTCGTAATATGTCATAGTATACAGTAAGGGTTCTAGGCCATGAACTTCGGGCTTTCTAGGCTGAAGGCTCCAGCGTGATACACAAGCCAATAAGCAGGAAAACGTAAGATTTAATTAAGATCATCATACTCGTAGTGATAATCACCGTAGTAACAATCTTCATCATCATCGCAGTACCGGTTTGCTCCTTGGATGGTCAATGGTCGTAGGGCTCCAAAACAGCCCATAAGCAAGAATTGGAATAAGGATATCCCATATAGACCCCCTTAAAATGAAGCCCAATAAGGTAGGGATATCCCCATAAAATGCTTATGCTTATGTGCTTTTGGGGTCCCTAAGGTCAGGGGCTGTCTTCGGGGTTTAAGACACGGGGCAGGGGATGCCGGGAGCCAGGTCTTTAGGGTTTAGGGCTTAGGGTTAAGGGCTTAGGGTTTAGGGTTTAGGGTTTAGGGTTTAGGGTTGTTTTACTCCTGGCGACTAGCATCCCGGATTGTAGAACCCAAGATAAACAGCCATCAAAAAATCCACCCCCCTTTTTCGCATACATCCGCATACACTCACCAAAACGGTGATGTGATCCCTACCGCAGCGTCCGCTCTTGTGCTTCAGATTGGAATTCCAGACTCGTAAAGCTGTAGCCCCAAACCCAACCCCCAAACCCCGTGGAACTCCCCAAAACACAGGACATTCAACCGTTCATTCTCGATCCCGATATCTACACTTCACACGAAGGTCATCATAAACCGTAAACCGCTAAACCCCAAAACCCTAAACCCCTGAACCCTAAACCCCCAAGCCCCAAACCCCCAGACCCCTAAACCCTCAACACGCAAACCCCCAAACCCGTAAACCCCTGAACCCCAAACCCCCAAACCCCCAAACCCCCAAACCCCCAAACCCCCAACCCCCAAACCCTAAACCCCTAAACCCAGACCCCTGAAACCCTAAACCTCCAGGTCCTGAAGCTTCTCGTAGATCCGCTCCTTCTTCCAGAACTCCTGAATCTCTGGCCTGGGAAAGCCGGGACGATCGGAGAGTAGGATTGAGGGTTTTCAGGGTTTTGAGTTTTTAGGTTGGCTGCGGTTTTTAAGGCGTAGGATTTGGTGTTTAGGGTTTAGGGCTTTCAGGTTCAAGGCTATTTTTTGGGGGTTTCAGGTTCAGGGAGGGTCTTGGGCTTAGAGCTTTAAGGTTCAAGGTCTTTTTTGAAGTTTGAGGTTCAGGCTTTGAGGTTTAAGGTGGTCCTCTTTAGGAACATGCGGTTTTACTGTCCGGGTTTCGGGGATTCACGGTGCTTCTGAGGAAAGCCGAAGAATAAATAACCTCAGCGAAGCTCCCCCATGGATCTCTGTCATCTTCCAGGAGGGCACAGTAGCTTGGCGTTCCTTTTCGGGGTTCATATCTGGAATCCTATAGGGTAATCCCAACAAGGAACTCTATGGGGCCTCTAGGTATTGGGACTTTCCAAGATTCGGGGTACCGGAGAGCCCCAAAACATAGCTTACCGTTGTCGATTAGAGAAAGAAAAAAGAAGCTGTAAGGCAACAAAGGCCAACCGTTTAACCATAGTAGAAGTATGAAAGCACCCAAGACGTTGAAGGTTATCAACTCAGGCCCTCAATCAGTCATGCTTCTGAGATAACCTCTGGGAAGGACAACCTTGCTGGTTGGTGCTCCACTAAACCCTAAACCCAAAACCCTAAAACCCTAAACCCTAAACCCTAAACCCTAAACCCTAAACCCTAAACCCTAAACCCTAAACCCTAAACCCTAAACCTGGTGCTCCACGTTTAGGAACGCAGGGCTCACGGTTGAAAGCTGTCGGGGTTCAGGCTCGGGCTCTGGCAGGTGTAGAGTTTCAAAAGGGGGAAAAAGGGGGGGGCACCCTCAAAAAAAGGACCCCTAGGCATATACCCTTAATATTTTTCCTGTCCCTAAACCCTAAACCCTAAACCCTAAACCCTAAACCCTAAACCCTATACCCTTAATATAGCTATTATATACACATTGTATAGCCCGTTATAGGGTCCCAAAAATCCCCATTAAAGGGGTCCCTCCTTTTCCCCATGGTAGAGTTCAGGATTTAGGGGCTCCAGGGCTCGAAGCTTTAGGGGCTCCGGGGCTCTAAGTTTCAAGGTTCGGGGTTTAGGGTTTAGGGTTTAGGGTTTAGGGTTTAGGGTTTAGGGTTTAGGGTTTAGGGTTCGGGGGTTTAGGGCTTCAGGTTTTGAGGCCTCGTGGGTTTAGGAAGTTTCTGCGGTCCGGTGCTTTCGCGTTTCGCCGATTTCTGGCCTAGGGCTTATGGTATCTCAAGAAACCGAATACAACTTGAAGTATGGCTGAGTTTAGCATCAAGATTTCGGGTTCAGGTCCTGGGGCTTGCGGCTTGGATTTGGGTCCTGGGGCTCTGGACACGACCTGACCTAATGACTTACATGACTTACCTTTGGTTAGTAGGGAATGGAAGCATGGTAGTAATGGTAGTTTTAATTGTACCCCATTCCTCCATGCCCTACTAACCAAAGGTGAGTTAAGCCCTAAATCCTAAACACCCCGTCACTCAGGCGGCAGCTCACGCTTCTTGGCCTCCGCTCGCGAGGAGAACTCCGTCGAAGGCAGCATGCTGAGCAGTGGCAAAGGTTGCTCAAGGGCTCCAACCCGCAGACACTAAACCCTAAATCTTGGGTACCCCCACTCAGTAATAGTTGAACAATATTCATAATATAGATGCATTAGGGCCTTAATAGTAGCCCTATTATCGACTCTTACTGTCTGGGGGCAGTACCTAACCTAAATCCTAAATCCTGGACCCTACAGAGCCACCAGGTCTCGTGGCAAGTGAAGGTCACCACGTGGGCACAGGAATCCTTATGTTAGTTCGCTTACAAGATGACCGAAAAACACAAATGACTGGAATCGTAAAAGTAAGCCGCAACGAACAGGATATCGCGATTAGTAGCAATCCGAAAAACGGTGAAAGGCATCAGCAATAAAGACTGATCCAAAAAATCTCATAGTGATCACCAGAATCATCACTATCGGTAATGCTGTCCTTCCTACTAACGTTCAGTCAACCCTACAATCAATCAACCAAATACAAGCCCTGTAGTGCAGAGAATTGCTAACATCCACTGCTGAACTGACTTACGACTTACTTTCAAGATACAACGACTTCCAACTCATAACGAAAAATCCTGAGCTCCGGTCGCTTCAAGGCGTGAATACGGCTCAGTGTTCAGAGTTTAAACCTTATGCCGCAAGAACCCCAAGCCCTAAACCCTTACCTTAAACGAGTAGTTCTTGAGATCTCCGAACCATGTTAGTTCTTGAGATCTCCGAACCATGTTACTATACTGTATACTATATACTGTATACTAGACTACATACTACATACTACATACTATATACTGTATACTCTATACTCTATACTCTTAACTATATACCATATGCTCTATACTGTATTCTATACTTTCCTATACGATACGATACCAGAAGTGGCCTCGACGAAACTTTTACTATGCCTAAGCCGACGCTGACACAAGCTCCAGAAGGCCGGTCCGCTCAAAATTGATAAACCCTAAACTCCTATAATTCAATTTCCGGCCCTAAACGGAAGCTCAAAGGGCCCTGAAAGAACCCTTAAAGGACTCTTGCAGTTCCCTTTATAGAGCCCTAAAGGGAAGCTTCAAGGGACCCTGAAAGGATCCCGAAAGGAAGGAACCCTTCAACCTCTTATAGCTCACTTAAGGCCTATAGGGAACCTTAAAGGAAGGGAGCCTTCCAGGATGCCTCAAATCTAACCCCTAAACCCCTAAACCCCCCCTAACCCACCCCAAACCCCCCTAAACCCCCAAACCCACCCCAAACCCCCCTAAACCCCCCTAAATCCCCCTAAACCCCTAAACCCCCCTAAACCCCCCTAAACCACCCTAAACCCCCCTAAACCCCCCTAAACCCCCCTAAACCCCCCTAAACCCCTAACCCGAAAGGAACCCCTGGAGAAAGCCCCAAGGGGCCGAAGGGACTGAGGGCCCAGCACGGAGTCCTTGTAGACGCTGTCATCACCGCCTGCATAAGATCCCAGACCCCCTGGAGGATCTAGAAAGTAGATCCCCTAGTTTGGGGCCCGATACTACTAAGGGTAGTTTATAGGAACCCCCATTAAGGGATATCTACTTTTGAAGGTGAGAGGAGCCTTGGGTTCAGAGTTTCGGGTTTAAGGGTTTGAGGGTTCAGGGGTTTAGGGGTTTAAGGTTTCGGGTTTATGGTCTAGGGCTAAGGTGGAGAGCTTGGTTTGGCGTTTTGGGCTTTGTGTTTAGGGTCTTGGGATATGTAAGGTGGGCCTCGCGGCCCAGGGCTTCGTAGCTTAGGTTTCAGTTCGGGTCTTCTGAGTTATGCTGGATGGGCCGGTTTCATGCTCCGAGTTTCCTTAGCAAAAGACCCTAAACCCTAGACCCGAAATCCCTAAACTTCAGAGAACCCCTTTGGAAAGCAAGGAATCGATGCAACAACAGACGATTAGGTTCTGTGGTTTTAGGGGGTGCAGGTCTGGGATTTAAGGTTCGGGTTTAGGCTTTGGGGTTTAGGGTTAAGGGCCCTGTACCAAGAATGCACATCGCCTCCACCCTTCTTTTGCTTCTTCTTCTCGGCGGCCTGCTGAACCTCAGGGTCTGCGGCATGTGCGGCATCCCTTCAAGGAACCTGACCCTGAGAAGCCCTCTGAAGGAACCCTTTAGGGTTTAGGATTCAGGGGTTTAGGGTTTAGGCTTCTGAGAGGGGGTTGGGGATTCTGTTGTGCTAGTTTGATGCGCGCAGACTCCGAGTCTCGAGCGATGCTCGAACCTCCTATTCGGGATTCTTGAGCTCCGTGCCCTGAACCCTTCACAAAGCCAAATAATCGGACAAAAAGTAGCAGTTGATAATAATCTCTGCCATCTCTATCCCTCCTGAAACAACCCCGAACCCAAGAAAACTCCCAAACTCTGAACCCCAAACCCCAAACCCTGAAACCCCAAACCTCTAAACCCGAAACCCCTAAACCCTATAGATCCCTTGAAGGAAGCCCTGTAGTACCCTTTTTAAAGGAACCCCAAACAGTCCCGAAACTCCCACACCCAAAGCTGACACACACCTAAACCGAAACACCCTGCAAGGGCTTTGGGTCCAGGATTTGTTTAAGGTTTCGGGGTTTAGGGTTTAGCATGTAGGGTTTCAGGCTAACCCCCTAAATCCTAAAACCCTAAAACCCTAACTTAGTCGCTGAGTTCATAAGCCCCAAAACGTGTACACTTTCAGTTTTGTAGTGGGTAGTACTATCCCAAGACGTGCAAAGTGTATCCACCCAACTACTAAACCCTAAACCCTAAACCCTAACCCCTAAACCCCTAAACCCTAAACCCGAAAGTAACTACTAAGCTCAAGCTTTAGACTTAGGGCACCCCGAGGGCCCGGGCTCGCACCACCACAGCAGCTCGGGGCTCTGCTGGGCGCCTTCGCCGGAGAGCCGGGGCGTTGCTCTTTATTGGGTTTTCCTTGACGGGGGGAGGTTGGGCTTGAAGGGTTCTTTAAGGTTCAGGGTTTAGGATTTAGGGTTTAGGGTTTAGGGGGGAGAAACCACAGCAACGGCAACAAATCGCATTGAAAGTTCGGGGCCTAAGCGCTTTAGGGTTTAGGTTATAGGGTTCGGGGGCCTAAACCCGAAACCCTGAAGCCTAAACATCCCTAGACCTGAATCTCGCATCCTCGAGCTCCAGGCCCCCCCACGCCCGGCCTGCGCGACGCAGCACACACGGCCAGCACTGTGGCCGATGCTGCCAGGGTGGTCGAAGTGCCTGGAGCTGCTTGGCCACCGGTTTAGGGTTTAGGGTTTAGGGGTTTGGGGGTTTGGGGTTTGGGGTTTAGGGGTTTAAGGGTTTAGGGTTTAGGGGTTTAGGGTATGCGCAACGTTGTGCTTTGCAGCTTTGCATGTTCGTGTTAACTTGCAATGGGCCTGCTGGTAGGATATTCGACTACAAGGGAATCGAGAAGAAACAATCTGAGCCCTCAAGTGCGCCTTTCTCCGGGACCTCGTGCACTCTAGGCGCTGGCTTCGTGACCAACCTGCATGGCGCGCAGGAGTTGGAGTTTCGGATGCTCCGGCTCCTGAGTCTCCTTCTGGGAGCCTCTTCGTGTCTCGCGATGTCGGCATACCATAAGGTACAAGCCAGAAAGTTGGAATATGATTATCGTAACCCCTTTAAGGTAAATTATAGGGTATCCTACCATTAATCCAATGCTTCACGCTTGTTGAGGGAAGGGTAGAGTCTTGCGAGTTACGGCTCTGACCCGTCACGACAAGCCCTGTCACAAATGTCACAACCAGACAGGGCTTAAAGCTGAGATCGAGCTATGGGTCAAGCAACAGCCCCAAGATCTCAGCATATTTGGTATACCGCATTCCGGTGTAGGGTTTAAGCTTGTATCCTTCCCACCTCCCAAATGGCTTTAGGGCTCGGCAGCCTCGGAACCCGCAACCCCGAAGACGCCTACACAGACAGGCCCGGATCCTTAAACGCTCCCGTCGCCGCCCACATCCTAAACTCTAAGGCCTAAACCGTAAACCCTAAACCCGAAACCCTAAACCCTAAACCCTAAACCCTAAACCCCTAAACCCTAAAGCCTAAACCATAAACCCTAAGGCCTGTAGACCCTAAATCTTGAACCCTGAACCCGGATCCTTCATCCTGAACCCTCCACCCGAAACCCACGAATGCTCACCCCAAAGTGCCTGGTCGCTGCAGGCGCTGGCGCTGAGGCCCCAAGAGCAAAAGCCTGGCTGCTAGCAGCAAGGCTTTGGGTCTAGACGGTTGAGCATCAACCCTAAACCCTAAACCCTAAGCCCTAAACCCTAAACCCTAAACCGTGGCATCCAGGCTTCAAAGTTGTCGGCGGATGGGATCGAAACCGCTGTGTTTGCAGGACTTTGGGCTCAAGGGGGCCTAGGCCTGCAGCTGCAGACCAGAACCCTCCTTGTACCCTCAAATAGGGGTATATGGTCCCAAATTAGGGTCCAATAGAGGGTAGATGAAGGGTCTAGGGAAGCTACTTTTTGACACCGCGGCTTGCACTGCGGAGATGCGTGGCTCGTTGGCACACGTAAGTATTGCAGATAGTCGGTTCCTGAGCAGCCCATAGTAGCCCCGTTATAATAAGGGTAAGTAACCTTTTGCCTACTACTCGGTTTTAATGAGGGGACCCTAAAACAACAAGGGCAAAAGGGTACTACCCAGGAACCCAGGATGTCGCTTGCCCAGCCCTGTGGGACGAAGCGAAGATGGCGGCGGCACAAGCGCCTCTCAGAAAGAAGATTCGTCTCAGCGTCGACTCGCTGAGCTCATTTGGCTGGCGTAGAGCCAGAAAAGGACCGCTACAGTACCTTCGAATTCTTGTGCATCTCCAAGCAAGGACTTTGGGCTCAAGGGGTCTAGGTCTGCAGCTGAAGAACCTGCTCTTTGACGCCCTGATTTTGCAGTGCGGAGCTGCGTGGCTCGTTGACACACGTAAGTATTGCAGATGCTAGGTTCCTGAGTAGCCCCTTGAGAAGAAAGGGCACACTTTTTCCTAAAATTCAATTTTCTTTCAATAAGGGGACCCTGAAACAAAAAGCGCAGAAGGGTACTATTCAGGAACCTAGGATGTCGATTGCCTTCAGAAGCGAAGACGGAAGATTCGTCTCAGCGTCGCTGAGCTCATTTTGTCTGGCATAGAGCCAGGAAAGGACCATTACAGCACCTTCGAAGTCTTATGCACCTCCAAACATATCTTCGAGAGCTTCCGGGCCAAATGCGGCGGTAGAGCCATGCTCTCCTCCAGCACCAATTTTAGGTCTAGGTTTTAGGGTTTAGAGCCCTTGGGGCTTATAGGTTATAGGGTTTAGGCCTTATAAGGTTGAGGGTATATAGGGCTTCGGGCTTATAGGGCTTGGGGTTTAGGCTCCTCGAGTACTGCTTGAGCCCGCTCAATAGTTTGCACCATGACGTCAACATCGTCTGGGACACTGCCCACGTCCGAGAAGCTCGTCTGGAGCATCTTCAGCTCCTGCTGTGGGCTCTAAGTTGCGGTTTAGGGTTTAGGGTTTAGGGGGTCGTGCGGGCTGTAGTGAATCGACAACTCTATGACTTTCTGACGCTGCCATTCCGACACTATTGATAGATGCTACTATACTACCCCTTGTACTCGGATGGTACTGGCTTTGAACCAACCCAGATACATCCAAACTCCCCTAAACCCTAAACCTAAACCCAGCTCCTGCATGAGGACCAGCAGCTGTTGCACTGTCTGGCCTGAAAGCCCGGCAGCCAAACTAGCGTCGAGCCGCTGCGCCACCAAAGCCTGGAGCTCCGTCCCATTCTTCGGGAGCCTCGCCAGGGCACCCAAAAGTCTAGGATTTAGGGCCCAGAAGACGAGGCACTCTTGCAGACAAAGTCGCTTGCTGCAGAAAAAGAAAGTGCTAGACGTATCGCGTACGGTGCTACAGCATACTGTCGTACAGTAGGTCTGGTGCAAATTCGGTGTAATAGAAGGTCATGTAGTATGCTAAGACATGTTCTATTGTGTCCCAGTAAAGCAATGGAAGAACGCCGTACCCCAGGCCCGAACAGCCAGAAACAGGAGACTATAGTATACTACGTGTACTAGAGCGTAGTATAGTATGTTTTAGTATACCAAAGTTTAAAGTAAACTATAGCATACTAAAGTATGCGGTAGTAGGCTCATATAAGCCCTTAAATCTAAACCCTAAACCCTAAACCCTAAACTCTAAACCGGGCTTCAGGAGGGCCCGCTCCTTTGGCACACGTTGTCTTGCAGTAGCTCCTCTCGAGCAACCTCCGCGTCCGCTAAGCTGAGCTTCACCTGTTTCGGGTCCCCATACATGTATAGTCTGCTATAGTCTAGTCTTACTGTAGTATACTAACGTGTACTATACTGTACTATACGATAATATACGATACTATACGAGAATATACTAAGGTAAACTACTTCGCATACTCTAGTCTGTCGTATACGAACCAGAACACTATAACATACTACACTCCACTCTAGTCTCCTTTGAAATTTAGAAAACGAAACAAAAAAATCTGCGGACTCCCACCAAGGCGTTGCTGTCCACGAGTTTCGAGACCTAGTGCATAGAGGGGATTGCATTGAACAATCTCCAAGGGTAAAAGGAGGGACCCTTAATAAGGACCTCTAGGTACATACCTTTGATATAGCTATCGTATACCCATTATATAGCCCATTATAAGGTAGGGGTCCCCATTAAGGGTCCCTCCATTTCCCCTTTTGATTATTGGCTTTAAGTACCCATACCCCCTAAACCCTAAAAGGTTTTAAGTACCCATAACCCTCAGCCGTAAAATGTTACCCAACTATGACAAAGAGACGAGGAGGCCGGCAGAGGGGACCGCCGCAGCCCAGACCTCCTTCAGAGCTTTCCTCACAAGGCGAGCTCTTCTGGGATTTTGCTGTCCATTAAAGGGATCCCATGGTTCCTATAAAGGCTTTAAGCGTTTGGCGTTTAATGGCTTTTGGGATGTTTGGCTTCGGGCGTATTGTGGTGTTTAGGGCTAAGGAGAATTTCGCGTTTAGGGATCAAGATTTTTGGAGGAGTTTGGGGTAGGGTTTTCTTTGGGTTTGGGGTTTAGGGCTTTTTCCACTAGGGTTTGGGAGTCAGGGTATTTTTCCATCCGCTACCTTAACCCCGAATAACCTATCTTTTTTAAAGACCTATATAAAGAATCATAATAAGGAACCCTGAAAAGGTAGGTCATTCAGGGTTGAGGTAGGGTTTGGGGCTCAGGGTTTGGTCACCCATTCGGCTTTGAGGAAAGTAGGAAAGGCCCCGGGCTGATACTGCCAGGACCTTGTTTAGGGATTAGGGTTAGGGTTTGGGGATTAAGGTTTAAGCTCAGTGGGGATTACGGTGCAGGGTTAAGGGGCGACCTTGTTTAAGAATTAGGGGGGATTAGGGTTTAAGGTTGGTGGGGATTAGGGTGTAGGGTTCAGGGTGTAGGGTTCAGGGGCTACCTTGCTTAGGGATATTGAGTCTGCCACATGACAACAAGCCATCATCTCAAGCACATAGAAGCACAGCACGTATCACGTTTTTAAGGTTTAGGGTTCAGGGTTTAGGGTGCCCAAAACCCTAAACCCAAAGCCCTAAATCCCAAAACCCTCATCTTCGGCCAAGTCTCAAGTGCTCCTCTTCGGCTTTCAGGAAGTCCCTGTAGAGCGTCTGCATCTCATCGAAGCGAGCGGAGCAGCCGACGTAGCCGTGAAGCATCTGGGCGTTGCGGGAAACAAGGGACGCTGATACAGTACCCTAAACAGTGAGATTCGTCATTTGAGGGCTCGAATGTAGAACCATAAATCGTGGGACACTTATAAGGACCCCTAATTTTGTACCCCTTCCTCTCACCTTGGCAGCTGCCAGGTAAGTTTTGGCATGGCGAAGGGCTTGGTTCAAGTACTTGTCCAGCGAGGCCCGGAGACTCCACCAGGTGCCGTCCAAGGACACCAGCACTTGCCAAACATCACCAGGGTTTACAGAGCTTAGAGGGTTGATGGGGCTTAGAATGCTGTCGGATTCCAGGAGGCTTTTGCTCTCCGGCCCTCGAAGCAGCTGCTTTTGGCGATTCTTCCACTCCGAGGAACGGTGGCTGTAGACGCCGAGGAGGTTGTTCCGGGAACGGGCCACCTCCTGCATTCTAACTAACTATCAAGGCCCCTATCTTATAGAAACCCTACTACAGATCTCTTATAGACCCCTTTAAGGAAACCTTTAAAGGAACCCCGAGGCTCCTGCATGAGCCTGGCTGCCTCAACTGTGAGCTCACCCACCGCACGGCTCTTCGAAGTCTTGCGACCCCTTGCAAGCACTGCGACGGCGTGTTCTAGCGCGTCGGTCCTGCCGAGCACATACTCCATGCCTTCTTCCATGGAAGAAGAAGCCCCGGCCTCCGAAGCTGTGGCGTTCTTCAGGTTCTCAAGGTTCAAGCGCATATCTAGTAAGAAGTTTCCCAGGGCCCGATGGGAGGCGGTGAGGCCCACCGTGTCCAGCTTTCCTTCCGACAGGAGCTTGCTTACTGTCGCCAAGCGTGAGCTCAGCGAAGCTCGCAGATCCTCAACTTGCAGAGTGGGCTTCTGACTTGTGAACTCATCCAGGCGTTCGGAAAGCACGTCAAGCTTCTGATTCAGAAGGCCTGCATAGTATTCGGTGAGCGCATCGACATTCTGATTCACAACCCGCACAGCTTCTTCGAGGTTCGTCCTCATCGCCGCATTGCCCTGCAGGACAGCATCCTTGACGCAGTGGAGGTCGCACCACAGCCTGGAGAATGCAGCCTGTTGGCCACCGCAATCACTGCTGGACGCGACTGCAAGCTTCTTTTCTTTTGCATACCCGGCGATTTTGAAAGAATTTTGGGTGATTGCGGTGGCCAAATGCGCCCGTGCTTCGCAGAGGCCAGAAGCTGAATGTTTGACACCCGCACCCCCGGGGGCAATAATTTGATTACCAAAGAGTTCACAAATCACGTCTAAACCTTTGCCAACGGAGTTTATGGTCCAGCCCGCAATCGAAACATCGTCGGTGTAGACCGTGGCAAGCGTGTCACGCGCCCCTTGGCGCTTGAAGCAGCCCAGCACCTTGTTGTAGTCGAAGCCAGACTGAAACAAGAGTTCGGTTGGATCCTCGTCCTCGTCCTCGTCCTCCGCAGACCTCTTCGAGACCCAGCTGGCCGCGGGACCGGTCACGTAAGAGCATGGGTTCGAGCTTGGCAAGAACTGGCCCACGGTTTCATAATCGGGTACCAGCACCTTGCACTCGGGAGCCACTTCTTGCGTGCGGCCGACAAAGGTGAGCAAGGTTGGCTTGGGCTTTGCCTTGAGGCTGCCTTTGGCCACAGCTGCCGCCATGCCCTTTGCATCCCCTTGGACGAAGATGCCATCGAAATCGTCGACGGGTACCACAGCCCAATCAGGGCCCTGCAAGGGACCCTCTTGAAGGGGCTCTAGTGCGGAGCTAGGGATGCAGCTGCCGCTGCCCAGACACCAGGCGCCGGTAGAGAAGTTGAAATACAAGGCCATCTTTGGGGGCGGCAGAGCAGGATCGAGAAAGCTGAGCTGCTGCCTGTACGTGAGCCGCCCAGTTCCGTCGCGGGCAACGGGACAATACACGCCATTCTCCACTGAAAACTGCCCCCAGACGCCGGGAAGTCTGTAACCAAGGGGGCGCACAGCCGTGGACAAGGGGACAGTGTAGCAGCAGTGTAGCCTGAAAGAAATAGCTCCTTCGGCGTCAGTCTCATCAATCTGCACACGCTGCAGACCCATTCCACTGCTGGGGCATGCCAAGGGCGCCTCACGGAAGGCTCTGTCGCTGTTCTTGTAGCTTGGGGGGAAGACAGGCTCGCAGGAGCCAAGGGCTGCCATTCTGCTGCACTTGTAGAAGAGAAAGGCGCTCCAAGCCTTCTTTTGCACGTAGCTGATCAGGGAGCCACTGGGACATTCGAGCACGTTGAGGTCTTCCTGCCGCTGCAATGGTGAAGCATGGCGGTCAGCGGTAGCATAGTATTCGGGGACACGATCACACTCCACCACTTCGGGAATTGGGCTCCACCAAAAGCCCAGACAAGAAGTGCAGTAGATCAGGCACTTAGTGGCCAGGCGGTTGGAAATGCACTGCAGCTCCGGATTCCATTGTGCATCTTCACCGTTCTCCTTCCCACAATCCTGAAATCTGTAATGGTTTCTGCCTTTCTCAAACTCGATGCACTTGCCGGGAAAGAGCACAGATTCGAGCCGGGTGCCGTTTTGATACCAGTCGCTGTAGCCTCTTTCACAGGAGCTGCTCCAAGCTAAGTAGGTTCTGTTGACCACAACCACCAAACAGGCGGAGCCGTTCAAAAATCTCATGGTGGGCAGGGCGAAAGTAGACTCAGTTGTGGAGGGTTCGTCAGCCGCAGCTGCAAGATCGCAGCCTTCGAAAGTGGACGCATTCGCCTGGAAGCTGAGGTTGGCCAAGCAGTAGGGTCCACAATCTTTTCCGAAGCTCAAGCGAAACAACGGATGGGAGCTCTGCTGCTCCTCTTGAAGCCTCTTCCCTCCAGAAAGGTTAGTGCCCGACAAGGCGACCTGTTCGTGCAACAAGCCGTCCAGTGCATCCTGGTCAAATCGCTGTGTCAGCTCGTCACTCTCGCAGGGCGATGACGTCAAGTCCCGCTGCGTTGCCGTCAAACACTGTCCGTTAATTTGATTTCGAAGCTGGAAGGTGCCCTGACCGGCGTGGTTGCCATGCCGAGCGGCCCAGACAAATAGATCAACAGCCTGGGGCGCTTTCTCGAGCGCCCCTTGCGGCCAGCCTGTTGCACAAGCCGACACAGGTGATCGCAGCTGCAGCAGGGCCGCGTCCTCAGGCAAAGCTGCGTCCCTTGCTGTGGATCGCATTTGGGCAGGAGACCTCCTTCCCGTCGCTGAGAAGGAGGTGGGGCAAAATCTACCAGCGGCATTCAGCAGCAGCTTCTGAGAGCCCTCGGAGTAGAGACACTGAGACCGGTCGTCAGCTCGGCAAAGAAAGAGTTCCCCTGGACGAGCCTGGCAGCCTACTGCCGTAGTTGTGGGGCACCATAATGGCTGGCACTCCGGGCTGATGACCAAGCTGCCGTTATGACCGCCAAGCCAATTCAAGCAGCCCGCACGCTGAGGCAGAGAAAGTGCTGCACCACCCTCCATGAAGTCCACCTGCACGGAGTCGGGGATGAAGAACTTCTGCAGCGTGCCGTCAAAATTCAGCACCAGCGGCATGAGCTGGTCAATGACAACCTTAAGTGCCAGGCTCGGCACAAAGTAGAGCTCCTGCTTTCTCTCCTCCTGGTACCTGTGGGGAGGGTTTAGGGATTAGGGGTGTAGGGTTTAGCCCTATCGACAGATGTTTAAAGAGAGTTACACCAATTGACCCGGTGCAGACCTGACGTAGTCCGGGGGAACCACTTGCACACAAGCGCCACAGGCAAAGCCGCTCAAGCCCAGCTGCCCTGCCGGGCCCCACCACTTGCCGCCTGCGCAGGAGAGGTTGTAGCTGGGGCTTTGCGTTCCTGGCTGAACAACCGTCACGGCCGTGTAGCGCTCTGCCCAGCACGAGTAGCGGAGCTGACTGCCAGGCGAAAACAGGCGGGGCATGCGGCGTTTCTCGGGCCATGTGTCGCCTTCATGCACCAGCGCATGAGTGCAGCCAAAACACTCCTCCACTCCGAAGCCGCCGAGCAGCAGCTGAAAGTCGCACTGCTCCACCAACCTCGAGAAAAGGCACGGGCTAATCGCGGGGAGAATGCCAGCATCAGCACCGCCAGCGCCAGCATCTTCTTTGCCAGTTTGCAGGAAAGTACGGCGCTTGCTGATGGCCCAGCACTTTGCAGGATCTGCTCGGCGGCACACGTGGCTTCTCAGAATACCTCCTAAGACGCCACTGCTGCCATGCTCCTGGAACAAGGCCTTGCAGTCGCTGTAGAGTCGGCACTGCTCCAAGTTCGCAGCCGAACCAAACCAATAAAATGAGCAAGTCGACTGCACTTGACAAGCCTTGCGGCAGTCGAGCTCACTTGACGGGAAAGGAATCATGGCCAAAACAGGCTGGAGGAAGCGCTGGTCACAGATCAGCGAGCCCCGTGCGATCTCAATGGCTTCAGGCACGAACTGGTTTTCGCCACCGGGCACTGACATGAAGCTCTCGTCCGTGACTGGCGGCTCAATGCCCCAGGACATGGGGAAGCAATCGCAGGCGTGCAAGGAGTAGTCATTGAGCGTGGTGGTGGTTGGATCATCCACGAGTAGAGCCTCTTGAACAAGGCCGTCATCCCCATCTTCGTCCGTCTCCGGAAGTGGGCAATGCTGGCTCTTCAACGTGAGCCTCAAGCCTTAATGAGCAGGCAAAGATGACCGTCTTTGTTCATCCGCCGCGGATTCGGCGTCTAGATTGAAGTATTACCTCTCCGCCAGGCCCGCGACACTTTTTTGTCCTAAATCGTCACGATGTTGGTGGGACCCGGGCGGATTTGGTGAGGGTAGTAGAGCGACTGGCAAAAGTTTTTGCATATCCATTTATCATGCTGGCGAGGGGTGCACGAAAATAGCGTGGAAGCCCAGACCCCCAACCTCGGCACGAGAAGGGCGGTCTGAGAATTAAAATAAAATTCTAGCCAGGGCGGCGTAGCATTGTTGCCCGACAGACTTTGGTGCGACCGGGCTGCGGCGCACGGCCAGAGTGCTGTGCATATCACAGACAAACCAAACAGTGGCTTAGCAACTTTCTGTGGCAAATTTGGTGATATTGGGCTGCGATGCTGCTAATTAAAGTGCTGCAAAAACACCACACCAGGACCAAAACCGAATAGGGGTTTAGCAACTTTGCGTATCAAAACTTGGCTCAAGCGGGCTGTGGCAGCGAACACCCTGCAAAAACCAAACGGTGGGTGTAACAATAACAACTTCGTGTGGCAAGATCTTGGCGCCTTCTGGCTGCGACCCTGCCAAGGTGCTGTGAATGTCGTGCCCTAAACCCTAAAAGCAGGGAGGGGATGAGGGCGGGGAGTCGGCGGGAGCAGGGCTTCATTAACCAGCCAAATCACGCACAAGCCACGGTCAGAGCCACATGGACAATGGACAATAACCGCATTTTCTAGCGTGGGTGCTCTTTCAGGGGGTATGAAGGAGAGAAACGGGGATTATCGGGCGGTATGTGGGTGTCACACACACCAAAATAGCACGCCTTGTTTTCGGCAGTACAGAAGCTTATTCCGCGATTATGAGCTTTTTCGAAGTTCTGAAAGGGTTTGGGGGATTATCGCATATGGGGGGGGGCGTTATGGACACCAAGAAGACATACACATGTATACTCGGCAGGGATATGGAAAGCTGTGCACACCAATTTACCGCAAAAGTGGGCGGCGGGATAAGTTTCGGCAGTGTGTGGGGCTATAAACGAGGGGTACAGAGAGGCTTGTCATGAAGCCAGGGAGTCGGGGTGACTGCCAGGAGGGCCGAGGCGGGTTCGCGTTGCATTAAAGTTGCAGTCTGATGCCCGAAATTGCCCGAACTATCCCGCCCCACAGCCAGTCGTTGTTTGCTCAAAGAGCCTATGCCCAAGTAGTCCGTCTCGTTCTGCCCAAAAAGGCTCACTTCTCCGCGCTCGAAGGTGGCTGGAACCACTTCTGCGCCGGACACACTGACGAGGCATGCGACGTGAGAGCCGAACAGCTCCATGTACTTGGAAGTCGCGTTCTCAAAATCCCATGTGGCATTACTCCTCCGGGCCTTAATAATTAGAATAGGGTTTTGGGGCCCATAAAGCTACATACTATACTTATAATAAGGAACCCTCAACATCCCATGTGGCACTACTCCTACCAGGCCAGTACCGACCCTGCCACAGAAATCCCGAGAGACCTCTTCAAGAGTTTTAGGGTTTAGGGTTGATAGGATTCAAAAGTTTTCGGGTTTAGGGTTGATAGGGTTCAGAGTTTAGGTGCAAGGTCCTGGTAAGAAGCAAATTGCCAGAGCCGCACGCGACCTCTGGATCCATCTCGGAAGCTTGCAGGTAGAACACGTCCAGCGCGCTGACAACCGGCTCCTCTTTGCGATACACCCAGCTGAGCTTGTCCGTGGCTGGCTCCACCCCAAATGCCACCGGGCAGAAGATGCCACTGTACCTAGTTCATGTTGGGATAGTATTAGAAATGTACATTTTTAGTCCTTACTGGTTTTAAGTACCCATAAAAATGTAAAATGCTACTGAACTGTGACAAAGGTACAGCCACACTGGCTCAGCAGCCGTCAGGTTGAGACACGTGTGTTCCATGCTGCAGTTCGCAACCTTCTCCACTGCCTCAACGTAGGGCTGACACTCGTCTTTCGGATGTGGGCCGCACGGTGCGAGGGAGACGCAGAGGCCCGGGGAGTAGCTGTAGACAGCGCAGCCTGGATCTCTCCTGGGTTCTTGTTAAGGGACTTCATTTAAGTTATCAGAATACGGAAACCTTATTACTCACTATAGATCCCAATTATGGTAACCTTGACAAGGTCCTCGTAATAAGGATCCTACTATTTAGGGTACTATTGTTAGGGTCCTCTATTTTCGGAATCTCCCAAAGAGCCCAGCCTTAATATTCACTATAGATCCCTATTATGGCAACTTAAACTAAATCCCTTAACAAGAACCCTAAACCCTAAATCCCTGAACAAGAGCCCAGTCTCCTGCAGTTCCGGCGGCACTCGCCATGGCCAAGGGAGCTCCCTCCGAGGCTTCGCGCGAGGCTCCAGCCATGGCCCGTGTCCAGTGCTCGCTTCCAGCAGGTGGAATCCTGCACCGAGATATGAAGTTCCTTTGAAAAGGGCCCTATAGTAGGGGCTTTTAGGGTTCCTTGTAAAGGGGGCCTTTAAGGGGCATTTAGGGTTCCGTTAAAAAGGGCCTATAGGGGTTTAGGGTGGAATCCTGCACGGAGATGTGAAAGCTTCCCTGAATGGGGATTTGCGGTATGCCCACTTGCCATTCGAAGTGGCCCAGGATGATGCAGGACACGTCCAAACGGCCTCGACGTGGAACTGCTTTGCCGGCGGTGCTCTCTACGTCGAAGATGTGAGACAGGTTGACCTCAGGCGAGACCTGCACGGCACCTGCTGGGTTCTTGTTAAGGGACTTAATTTAAGCCACCATGATACGGAAACCTTGTTATTCACTATAGACCCCTATTATGGTAACTTAAATCAAATCCTTAAACCCTAAACCCTAAATCCCTTAACAGGAACCCAGCCTGTTGCTGTGTTCAACTGGAAAACGACATAGCCTGCCACGGTCGCCAGGCCCGTCAGGTCGTCAAACTCAATCCTTGGCTAATGTGGATACCCTAAACTGGGCTCTTGTAAAGGAATTGTTTAAGTTACCCAAACAAGGAACCAGATTATTTACCATATAGATCCCGAATATGGGAACTTGAATCCCAGCAAATTACCCAAATAAGGAACCGTATTATTTACTATAGATCCCGAATATTCCGAAGAGTTGTGTTTTTCAATGGCATTCTCAGTCCTCCTGTTCAACCCGTCGACTGCGGTGTCATTAAGATTAGGAAGGCTCCTATATCTTCAGCAGCATGTCAAGCATTCTGTAGTTTCATATGTGATGGTCGTTGGAAGTGGGGGACTAAGCATATGCAAGATAGGACCTGCTGGGTTGCTCTTGCAGTTGAGTTTGTAGCGTCCTTTGGCCTGTTTCCAGGACTGTGTGATCAGGAAATGTCTGTAGGAATCCTTGTCCGTAGGTTCAAGGATGTGTTTCTTCAAATCATCGACAAGCATCATGTCAATGCTGATCACATAGTCGGCATTAGGCACATGAAGTCATTTGGGTTCGGAAATCAGTCCGGCCTCTCGTGTTCGAGGCAGTTTCGTCATCATGATAAGCTTTTGGCTTGGATTCTGAAGGTTTCCAGGGATATTTCCTGTTTAGACCGTACCGTCAAGATGAAGCCTCTTGCTTCCATAGTTCCATGCTGGGATGGCATAACCCGCGGCAATTGATGTCCCAATAACAGCGCGTTTCCTCCTTTTCCGTTTCCACCCTTCGGCTTGCACGCTGATACCAGTGAAGATTGGTCCAATTCGACTCGCAGGAGGCTCGTGAGGCCGATTGCAGTAATGCCCAAAAAAAACTATAGATCCAGAATATGGTAACTTGAATCCCAGTTAAATAAGTAAACCAACCCAATCCATGGCTTGGGATCCCCCAGCTCAGGGACCGGACCCGGGGTCAATAAGCGCGATGGTAAATCTGCTATGTACCCTACCATACTACGGTTGATGATATAAATCTTGCATTACCCAAAATACGAAATGCACCATAAGTTCGAATAGCTTAGGGTCCTTCAGGTAATGTAGAGTTTATATCATCAACAGTACGATGTGGTGTACTCCGGTATGCTCCAAATTCACCCACCAAAACCTACTTTACTGGAGGGTCCCAGCAAGCTCAATATCAGGTTTTATGTGACAGTTTATATCAGGACCCTACGTGCAGCAAAGTAGGTTCAGGTAGTACTATAGGGGCCTTAATCATTAGAACACTGCTTTGGGGTAAACGAAAAATAATGAGTAACACTTTAAATGGCATAGGTAATTCCTAAGTCCCCGATACGATGGAACCCTACTGTAAATGGCCCTGATTGGCCCCTTTTAAAGGAACCCTTTGAGGGAACCCTGGTCTAATTATAAGGGCCCTGTGTTGCAGGCTGGCAGCTCCATGGAGCCATTGGTGAAGTTGGAGCTGCAGGTGGCCGAGAAACGGGTTGGAGACACCTGCTTAGGGCTTTAGGGTTTAGAGTTTAGGGCTTTAGGGTTTCGGGTTTAGGCAGGCGAGCAAAATCGGCTCCCTCGTAAGGTTTAGGGCTTTAGGGTTTTTTTGAGGCTTTAGGGTTTAGGGGGTTTAGGGCTTTCGGGTTTTTGGCTTGGGGATCCCAAGATTCCCCCAGAATCTGGCAGAGTCAGCGCAGAAGTATTCCTGACCCTGGGTGACTGGGACCGCAAGGGCCCCACAGCAACTGGGAGTTTCGGGTCTGGTTTTCGGTGAGGGCCCACCTGGCCCGTGGTCAGAGGCTCCAGGGCCGGGCCAAGGGATGCACCCGGTGCCACAATCACGGAGGCCTGCGGATAGTGGATGGAGGTCCAGGTGTCCGGCACCAAGACCTTGATGTGACAGCTTCGTTGCGTTGTGGGGTTTGGGGTTTAGGGTTTAGGGTTTGGGATTTTCGTGCATTGTCAAGGCATCCCTGCGGCTCAGCAGATTTGGGTACAAGCCGCAGCCAGAGCCGTCACGTTCTTGCCCTGCTGGACGTGACCTGGGCTTTTAAGTTTAAGGTTACTTTAAGAAATCTATAAGGGTTACTTTGAGGGTACTATAGGGTTTAGGGTTTAGGACTCTTTTTCATAATGGTTCCCTAAAAAGAAAAATTAGGTACTCCAAAGCTCGGTGACAGAGGCTGCCGCTGGCCGCAGTGAGCCCCGGGAGCTGGAGGTCCGTGACTCCCGGGAGCCCTTCCTTCGCCTTAGAGGCTGAGTACCCTGGCCCCCAAAGAAGGATAACCTAATGAGTTATATTAGGATAACATATCGAATTATATTAGGATAACATAACGAATTATATTAGGATAACATAATCCCAAAAGGTTAAAGGTTACCTACTTAGCCCCTAAGTCGCCGTGGCGTTCACTGTGAGGCCGCCGTCGTCCCGAAGCCGCAGCCAAGCAGAGGACCCGGACACGAGCTCCGGCGCACAGCTGAGCTGGAGATCCCTGGGCGATATCTCTGCTGCAAACCGCGGAGTGAAGTCTGTCGCCGATTTAGCAGCCGTGGCGGCCCTGGCCACGAGCACCGAGTTCTCGTAGGCAAGGAATTTCGAGGCGGTGACGACGAGCTCTGCAGAGAAGTTCAGCCGGCCCTCGTAGGCGGTGATCCTGCACGACACCTCGAAGTCTTCCCTTAGTCTGGCCAGTTTTTGTCTATTCAGAATGCTTCGGACTGTCGCTGCTAAGCTGCATGGCTCCACCGCACCCGACGGACTCACAGCCAGGCTTCAAGCGCAGCTCACCTCAGCCATCGGGCAAAGAGCACGGAAGCCCAAGAGGTGCAAATGTGCCCTGGGCCACAGGCCTGTGCTGCCATCGATCGTAAGGTTGTACTCTAAGAGCTTGCAAGCGCTGTCCAAGGAGTAGCGCGAAGCCGTTCGCGGCAGCGGATGGCCGTTCACGACACCTCGGGCCGCAGCGAACTCCCATTTGACTATGTAGTAGGGCCTTTAAAACGGGTCCCAAACCACCTAACTCTGGGGTCCTTTCTGGGCCCAAATCGGGCATGACCAAGGGATTCTGCTGATTCTCAGCAAAAGCCGCGTTCACCCAAAACCATGGGCTCCGAGTAGTAGGCAAATGCTGTTGCCGTGCGCAAGCCGCCCGAGCAGCCGCAGCATGCCATCGCCGAAGAGACGCCGTGGAAGCCTCGGCTGCTTTCAGGGTCGGGTAAATAAAAATTCCTAGGGCAGTTGGTTAGAATAACTAGGGTTTGGTTGCGGTTTGGTTTAGAATAGGGTTTAGGGTGTGGAAATCCGGTAGAAAGCCCATAAAACCTAGCATGCTTCGCTACTCTCAATCTCCACATTTTCGCCGAGCAGCGACCCGTGCTGCAAGCTCCTGCCTCCACAACGGCATGGCAATTTCTACCCTGCAGGTCCTGCCACGCAGGGAGGTCCATGCAAGCGCTGCAATGCCCATCCTTCAAGATCCAGCCGCCACGGCACCTGGTTTAAAGCTTTTGGGGTTTATGGTTTGGGCCTTGCGGTTTTGGATTTAGGAGTTTTTGAACTCCAGGCTCATGCCCCCTCGAATCGCCATGCTTTCTCGACTAGACTGATGGCCTTGAAACAGAGCTTTGAGAAGATAATGTATGCTCAACTGCGCCGCAGCAATATGAGAACTTCTCAAAACACCATCAAAACACCTCTCCTTCTGACTGGCATAATCTGAGACCACACAAGCCCCTACGATCGCTGGTGGCACCTGCCGCATGCTTGTGCGTCGCCATCAGCTTCCGCACAGCCGCGACACCAGGTTGCGTTCGCAGGGCAGCAAAATCCAGCGAGTGAGCCGTTGGGCAACGGATGCCACACGGCGGTCCCAACGCCTCTTTCGCAGAACTCCTCCGCCTTCTGCACCTGGGGGTTTCCGAAATAGGGGGCCCCAATACGTACAGTACCCTAAACAGTAAGATCCTGCTTATAAGGACCCCAAAATACAGTAGCCCTATTTTCGGAAACCCCCACCTTGCTGCGAACTCGGGACGGAACTGAATGCAGCCTCTGTAGGATCTGGTTAGCCTGGCACGTCTCGAAGAAGCTGTCTGCCTCCTTCCCACTCAACTTGGGGAGAACTCGGGTCCTCCTTACAGCCATGCCCGACTCAGACGTGTGGCTCGAACTGCCACGGGTCAGACTATGCGCCCAGGCCAGCCAAACAATGCTTGGAACCCACATCTTGGCAGCTTTCTGCAAGAGCTTTGTTGCAGAGTTTGAGCCAACAGCTGAAAGGGTTTGAAAAATTAGAGTTTGTAGTTGAGGGTGTGTGCTTGGGGCTCAGATATCGAGCTTTGGTTTGCCGGTTCGCAAATAAACATTTGGGCATCAACGTTGGGGCATAGATTTGGGGCTCAAACTGGTACCCTACAGAGTATAAATTCAATCAAGTAACGTAAGCCTAAGTGTAGCCAACATCTGAAACCATGAACACTGAAGTTCGACAGGCTGAACTCCACCGCTTCCCCGTCAATAAAAAAGCTGAAACAAGCTTGGAGGTGCACACCCGAATTCTTGACGAGAGGAGAGGTCGAGTTTAGCTTCCAGCCCGCGACTCGGAACAAGCCTTTCGATTTCCTAAATCTATGCCCGTGTCGGAGTTCGAGGCAGCTGTGGTGGACCAAGCAATCGTGCTCCAGCAAGCCTCTGGGAAAAGCGCCATTGCGACACTCCGCACCGGGAAGCCCAAAACTCTCTACCCTATGCCCTCAAAGAACTGACAAGCTTGAGAAACCCCCTGCAAACGTCTCATAGCTTCAGAACACACTCAAACTGGCTAATGTTAAGAACGCAACTGTCGAAACTTATCGGGTTTGGCGCTGAGATCCAAACGAGTTGCTGGTACATCGCTGCAAATTTAGCTCGAAGAAGCCCAGGTTGTAAAACTAAGTAATGTTGAGCCGAAACCCATATATTGCAAAGAGTGTGGTTCTACATCTTGACGGGCTATCGGGATCGGTCGAGCGCCAGCAGTAGACTAAAGACAAGCCCAACCTGACGAAGAGCATGTGCCAGTGTGAGCCACACACAATGATCGCAATGATACCACAAGGATACCTATAACAGTCATGCTTTTGATAGCGAAAAACGGAAGAGGCAATTTCCATGGTAATTGTCATGCTGGTGGTAATGACGACTATGAGAAAGAGGATGACGATGATAATGATGATGATAATGACAATAACAATGACGATAATGACTTTGGCGATGATAATGACAGCAACGACACCGGTAGTGGTAATGTCAATGATTGGCACCGTCATAACCGCGATCATAATCAGAAACATATAATCCTTAAACGAATCATCACCATCATCCTCATCATTACGACCATCACAACCATATTCATAGTCATAAGCATTCTTTCAAACTCATGAGCACAAATATTCATAAACGTCGTCATAAACACATAAATACAATCGGAAATAACGACAAAAAATAGGAATAAGAATCATGACCACAGTCATCATGACATAATGATGACGACAATGCTTATGACGGTTATGATAGTCGCATTTTTGAGAATCATAGCCGATGGTGATGATGGTGATAATGACAATGAAAACGCTGTTCATGATGGTCATGATGTGAGGACCTGGCTCGGAGCATCTTTGGAAACGTCACGACACGCGACGAATACACTGCTAAACAAGGAGGAATCACATGCAAGCAACTGGACTGCTTCTCAGCTTTGCAATCATGCGGACGACGGCATACTGTTAGACTGAACCTGGATTGAACTGCTGTTGTCCTTCTCCAGAAGCTCAAGCGCTGGATTTTGTCCATTGAAAGCTCTGTTTGCTCTGACGTCTAATTAACTTTCTTCGCTTTTGCCCTCCGACAAGAAGATGTCTGGAAAAGATATGTTGTTTTGTTCTCACCTTCCTACCCATCGTACCTGGCTCTTCTTCTCCATGCTTCACGTAGTTTCCTACTGTGACTGTCTGCTCAGCACGTTGAGTTCTGCGGAGTTCTATAGTTTCTTGTCCGAGTTGCGGCAACCGCCGCCCAGGCACTGCTACAGCGACGACGAGGGCACATAATATCTGCATTTGGGATCTGCGTTTTGGGATGTAGCCGGGTCGGAGAGTCTAGGATTTTGGATGCTGTTTTGAGACATCAGAAGCCGCAGCAAGGAGGCCACGAATAACATGTTGATGGCGATTGATCACTTACGGACCTGTTTCTAACCCGGCTCTGGGTCGCCTGATCAGAGGCAAAGCGCTCACCACCGTTATTTTAAATTTCCTGCGGCATCGCATCATAAGCAGAGCGCGTTGCCGGTCGCCCCTGGCTGAACCCCGGCTACAGGCCTTTCCACACACAATTGGCATGGACTCACTCGGAAACTAAATCACTGCTACAATGCGCATTCACTTTTTCTTCACGTCGCTTTTCGCGATGTAGTCCATTCTTGCACTTCGGCAATCTGGAAACTTCTGTCGGACTTTCTTTCACCAGTCCATTCTTGGCTTTTCAGCCTTGTAGACATTGACTTTTGAAACATTCGTGGTGCTCGTAGTGCTTTGACGTTGCCGTGGGACTTTCGTCCACGTGGCTTTTGCTTTTGTCGTTGCCGTGGGATCTTTCCATCCTCGTGGCTTTTCTCTCAAGCTTCTAAAGCTTTCTTGGTGAAACGTTTTGCCTTGGCCACTTTCGCCCTCACGCTTGTTGCTGGGCTGATTTCCAACCCTCACTTCTTTTCTGCTGGGCGTCAGCAACGCCCTCACGGTTCCTTTGCTCTTGCTTTAAACCGTTGTTACATGTCACCTAGCCCCAAGGGCCCTTGGGTTGCTGCTTCTGTGCTATCCGGCGTTCCCGGACTAGCGGGTCTTGTCATTGTAGCACTTACGGCTTGGACTCGACGCCTGAGCCTTGACCTGTCTTCATCACTATTGTCGCTACGTGATCTGAACCTTAATCCATCACTTGTGTGTCCTCGCTGACGAAGTCTTGACCTTTCTTCGATCAATGTATCAAGACCTTGATCTTCCTCTTGTTGCAACTCTTCAAGTAGTGTCGGGCCAAGTTCTTCGGCTGCTTGTCGGCTTCCTGCGAGGTATGCCTCGTAAGTTAGGCGTGCTGCCCCTTCTAGCTCTTGCTGGCCCATAGTGTCCAGTGCATTCCTTCTTTCAGCAAACGTCATGCTATCCCACTGTTCTGCCGTAATTTCATCCGGCCTTTCATATAACACATTTCTCACTGGCTGTTGAGTTTCTTCTTCTTCGTGGTACTCTTGTTCTCCTTCACTCTCGTTGGTGTCGTACCACTGCCGCCAAACACTTTCCGTGTGATCGCGAATGCACTCCACGCAACTATGATTTGTGTGGTTCCTTTTGTTGCGCGCGCAACGGCTTTCATTGCACCAAGTGCACATTGCGGTGCACACTTCTGTATTCTGCCGTCTTGTCGAACTTGAAGGTCTTTCACCGCGGCTTTCTCTGTCCTCTGGGTGGCATACCCAGCATGACCTGCATCCTTTATCTCTTGCAGTTTCGATAGACATTTCTTGTGTAGCCGGCGGTGGGCTCCACCATTTGCAAGACCGTTTATGATACACATGTCTTGTGGGGTAAACGTAGACTGGCTCACCAGTCTTCTTGAATTTCAACTTGTTGTACAAGCTCTTACACCCCTTCATCACTTGTTGGATGAGGAAGATTACTCCCATAACACTTAACGTGGTCATCAGGATGTCCATCGCTTCCTCCATCCTTCTGCTTGTGTCTTCAACTCCTTGGTTCCCTTCGCTGTGGGCCGAAATGCCTGCGGTTGCGGTTATTCCATGGATGCACAACATCCATACAACGGTACCCACATAAGCTCCTGAACCTTTCTTGTTCATCATTCTTCCTTTTTCTTTTCTTTCTTTTGGCTTTTCTTTTTCTTCTTCCATTGCCCTCTCTTCTTCCTGAGGCTTCTCTTCTTCCTGAAGCTTCTCTTCTTCTTGAGGTTTCTCTTCTTCTGCCTTCTCCGAAACTCTATCCGCTTCTGCTCGTACCTCTGCTCTTCTTTCCTTGGCTGCTGCCTTCATCTCTTCCAGCTGCTGCAGCTTTTCATCCATGATCTCTCCTTGTTCTCTTATCTTTTCCTGGATGTCTTCAGGTATCCGAACAGTTCTTTGCTCCAACGCTGCGAAGTTAGCTTCCTTCGACTTCTTCAACCTTTCAGCCTCTTCTGCCAATTCTTCTGCAGTTTTCTTGAACGTCTCCAAATCTTCTTCCTTCTTGTCTTCAGGAGCTTCTTCTTCATCGTCCTTTTCTGCTGACTCGCTTTCTTTGGACTCATCGGACTCTGGATCCGACGCTGCTTCACTTTCTTCCTTTTTCTCTGACTGCTCTTCTTTCTTCTTGTCAACTGACCTGACTTCATACTGCTGATTAAGAGCTTGCACCTCCTTCCAGAGGTCGTCAGCAATTGGCCTTTTCGACCGTTCTGTTTTGAGCACTTTTTCGAGGTAAGTGGTAGCCTCGATGCTTCTGCTGCACTCCATGATCATATACTTGACTGCTTCATCGTCTGCCATTGCTCTTGTCCTATCTTCTTCTTTTTCTTCTTCTTTCAGGACTTCTTTCTTGAGCAAAATGGCTGCGCTTGCAACTTTATGCATAATCGCTGATATGAACATGCACAACAGTATGCAGACTACACTCGCTCTTCCCAGTCCTTGTTCACCTTCTTCACCGAATCTTCTTGCTTCAGCCAACGATAACAACACTGCGGTCGTAACCGTCTGGATAATCCTTGTAATCATCCTTTCATCGAATCTTGGAACACTTCTTGCTCTTGTCCTTCTCACTTCAGCTCCTTGTACTTCTTGATCACTTGGTGTCAAAAATTCACCTGTGTATCCTAAGCCTAGCATGTACTTGCGTATCTTCTCTCGTGTCAGGGATTTGGTCCCCAAGTCTGAGGGATTGTCCTTACCTGCTATCGCCTTTATGATAAGCTTCGGAATTCTTTGGATCCATAAAAGGTCTACTTGTAAATGGCGTGCTCTTCCTAAGCCTTTTCTTGAGATCAACTGTCTTGAGCTTGACGAATCACTGTATAACATCAGTCTTGGCTCAACTCCTAGGATTCTTGTCAGTAATCCTTTCAGGAATACACCTTTGCTTAAGATTGATGTCGCTGCGATTGTCTCAGCTTCGCAAGATGACAATGCTACGCTTTTCTGCCTCTTGCTTTGGAAATGAATCAGGTTTCCATTCACCATGATCACTCCGCATGAAACACTTTGCCTTGACTCTCGATCTGCTGCCCAATCACTGTCGCTTATCACTTCTATGAGCGCGGGAACTTTGTAGTTGTCCCTCTCGTCGTTTCCTTCATTGCTTCTGTTCTTCACTTCGAGGAAACTTTTTCCGGGATAACTTCCTACCTCTGGTGATCCCTTGAGATACTTTCCAACGTACCTTAGCAGTTCCATGTCTGCTTCAACGGGTGATGCGAGCTTTGTTGACAACTTCTTCAAGACATACATGATATCTGGCCTCTCGGGCGCGAGATATAGTAGGATCCCTGATCCTTTTCTGAACGTGTGGTGATCCTCTGTACTCAGCGGTTCCATTCCACCTTCTTTTGTTTGAAACGACCTTCCATTGTCCGCTGGACACGGTAGCTTCTTCGGATATGCTCCTTCCAACTTGAGCACTTCTACCAGTCCTTCGATGTACTTTGAGTTCATCGTGATCTCTACGTTTCCATTTCCCATTGACTTGAAACTTCTTTTCAAGAAACTCATCGATCCTTCATTCTCATCCATTGGTCCTTCAACTTTGATCTTCAATCCTTTGCTTCTTAGGAATTCGACCAACTTCTTGAATTCTTCTTTTGATGCGTACAGCTCCATGTCATCTACATGACTCAGCACGATTATTCCGAATCCTTCTTTGTCTGGCATTCTTGAGAATAGTGCCGGGAGTCCACCATCACTTGTTAACCCGTACTCCTCCAGGTAACTTTTCAACTTCCCGAACCAAGCTGCACTTCCGATTCGTTGACCGGGCAACGTGAATCCCAGTTCATAGTATTCTCCATCGACTTCAACCACTGTTGGTTCTTCTTGTTCCACCATCAGGTAAGCATCTCCCACATCAATGCTTCCAGTGTATATCCTTCTGAAGACGCGAACAGGGCTGATAGGATGTCGGCCCTTTCCTTGGCTCAAATACAGCTTATGCAAACCAGCTTTCTTTGCAGAAACAATTGACTCTTTTCCGTGCATTTGTGAAGGAGTCGAGGCATTGGCGACTTATTAAGAAGGTGCTTGATGCGGCCAGGCACTTCTGAACACAGTTTCGCTCTGGCTTGTCTGAAAGCATTCCACCATAGATGCATTTCGTCTGTTGGACCTGCTTCTTCCACTCCTGCATCGACAAATGCTGCATCCAGAAGTGGTGCTGTGGCCTCCATCCTCTTTCTGCGAAGTTCAGCACTGAGCTGCCTTTTCTGCATTCTGGTTTGCCCGACTTGGCGCATTTTTCGTTCGTACACTACATCGGCTTGTTTACATTGCACACTTTTTGGCAATGTATGTGGATGATCTGCTTGGCTTCCAATCCGATTCAGTTGCCGAGATAAGTTTTTGCACTACATTGTGCTTTTGTGGCGCTTTCTCCATCTCTTTGTCGTGGAAAAAGCAACAGTTCGGTTGCTTCATCCGTTGGACAGGATGGAAGCTTGCTTTCGGTGTGGACTGTGTCTGCATTCCTGCCGACAAGCTCGAACGTTTGCACTCAGTTCTTTCGGCGGCACTTCGTGGCAAATACACGGACAGAGTTACATTGAGAAAATTGTGTGGTTTGCCACAATGGCTTTTCAAGCTTTTTCCTCTGGCGAGGTCTTGGCTGAGGTCTCTTTACCAGAACCTTAACACACCACGTGCAACTAACTTCAATGACTTCAGTGTTCGTCAGAACGATTGGCAGTCCTTCATTTCCTGCCTGAATAACTCGAATAACACCTTGCATTTGGTTCGGTTGCCTTCTAGTTCGGCTGTAACTGTGGGCAGTCGAGTGCTACAGTTGCACTCCGCTGGCTGCAGCACCATTAAGGGCAAGCAACACAGCTGCTTTGGACAAGTTCCGACCTTCCAAACGGTCCTCCACCAGACGCTCCCCAAAGTCAATACAATCAATGACATGCACAGCTGACGAGATTCAGCCGCTGTGGGTGCAGGAATCAAACTTGCGACCCCAAAAATGGGGCCGTCTCGCGGCCCCAGAAAAGGAGCCGCGAAATGCAGCCAACCTCCTTTAACATATTTTGACTGGCAACTAGAGGACCCCAAAATCGGGGCCGCTTGGCGGCCCCTGTTTTGGGGTCGCGAATTTCGCATGTTGGGGCCCAAGCCAAGCCCGTGCATTCCACACACACTGCTACATCAAGGCGACCGGCCCACAGGCAGGCATCCAGTGTGGAAAAATCATTCTCCAAGAACAAGAATTTCCAACAGACAGCTTGCCTGTAGAAGTGAAAGACATGAGAGAACAGAGGGGGGCCACTCAAGCGAAGCCAAATTGCTTGCTTGTTCGACCACACAATTGGAGCCGCGTGTGCTGCAGTTGGTCTGCACCCAAAGTGGACATCGGCGGCACCGGTGGCCGAACAGGTGTTCCAGACACAGCAGCTAGAACACTTCCACCTTTGAGCTGCAGGCGGACTTTTCGGACAAATAGAACCTGGTCCAAACAGGTAACCTTTGATGCTTTCTTGGCACAGGTGCCTTCCAGAAGAACTTCTACCTTGCACAAGCGAGACCGAAGTCCGCTTCCAAGAAAAAACAGAGTGTGCATCTTTCACTTGAGCTGAAAATATTCGAAGCAAAACGAAACGACAAAACGAGTGCGGTCACTAACCTGATTCAAAAGCACTTCTAACAGTTGCATTCCGCTGGCTGCAGCACTTTTAAGGGCGAGCACAAAGCTGCTTTGGACTGCGAGGCCTTCGGAGGATGTGCCCGAGTAGTTTTAAGTACGTTTTCACAAGTTTTCCGAGAAGGTTCTCGTTGACCGCTCCCCAGATGCCTCGGTGGTCCCTTGCTGTAGGTTCTCGACATGCTTATGTGTTTGTGGTTCTGTGCTGTGAAATCAACATGTTCTAACAAAACACCAACAGGCATGACCCTTCGATCACATGTGCCAGGAAGGTTCACACAGACGCAGGGCCACAGGGGCGACAAAGGCAATCACTGCCCATTCTGGAAGTTTCCATTGCCTTTGCTCAGTTCTGTGACCCGGTGCCACGGCTGCCGGAAGGTCGAGTCTTTGATCTTTCGTGGTATGAGTTGGCGCGTCCGGAGATATGGTGGTGGTTGTTATTGGACGAACTGGATGGACTCCGTTTTCTCGCTCCCCAATGCCAAAGCGGGTATCAAATGTTCGTGAATTGTGGATGTGAAAGTGCTTGTAGGTACATGGGTTAGTACGACAACTCTTACGCTCAGAGACTTCAACATCTACTGTGTATGCCTTACACAAACTCACTGGCAATCTGCCGCAGGCACGCACACAAAGCCTTGAACACTGTGTTCAAGACGTGCAAACTCAAACCACCTCTCGAATCTGGTGAGTGTGTTGGAGCAAAAGTTGGACACGGTGGTCCATGCTTGTTTTCTTGTTTCAAAGAATTTGCCACGTCTTAGTTTGGCCCATAATGTTGCTGTGCCGTTGTGCTTGTTGTTGGCGGCTTTTGTGAAGCAAGTTCCGACCTTCCAAACGGTCCTCCACCAGACGCTCCCCAAAGTCAATACAATCAATGACATGCGCAGCTGACGAGATTCAGCCGCTGTGGGTGCAGGAATCAAACTTGCGACCCCAAAACTAGGGCCGTCTCACGGCTCCAGAAAAGGAGCCGCGAAATGCAGCCAACCTCCTTTAACATGTTTTGACTGGCAACTAGAGGACCCCAAAATCGGAGCCGCTTGGCGGCCCCTATTTTGGGGTCACGAATTCCTATTCTGGGGCCCAAACCCAAGCCCGTACTCGTTCCAAACTGCAACATCAAGGCGACCCGCCCACAGGCATCCAGTGTGGAAAAATCATTCTCCAAGAACAAGAATTTCCAACAGACAGCTTGCCGGTGGAAGTGATAGACATGAGAGAACAGAGGGAGACCACTCAAGCAGTTGGTCTGCATCCAAAGTGGACGTCGGCGGCACTGGTGGCCGAACTGGCGTTCCAGACACAATGCTTGCTGCATTTCATGACATTCCATGTCCATTGCAGCAGGCTTCGCCAGCTGGCCTGCATTGCAGGCTGAAATTCTGTTCCAGCCACCTCTTCCCTTTTCTAGGGGTGCAGATGTGGGCATCTCGCATGTGCATTTTTTTTCAGTCATGATGTTTGCATTGACATCACTTGGGCGAAATTTTTCGTGGGCCATCTTCCAAGAAGAGCGACCATTCTGCATTCCTGGTGACGGCTCGGTGCCTTTTGATGCACCTCAAATCACCGGAGGGAAAACACAAATACATTAACCGAACTTAGACCGGATGAATATTTCATAAATTCTGTGGGGGTACTCTGATGTGTCCTACGTTTTTTGTTGTTTTCCGGGCCCCGAAAATGGGCTCGTAAAGCTCGTCGAAAGTGTGGCAGGGTAGGGAAGCCCTGGACGGAGGTTTTCAGGCCTGGAGAAGTGTTGGGAGGGACTTGGCAAGGCTGCGGTGCATGAATAGTAGACGCCTTCAAATAGTGCCCGAATAGTGCCCGAATAGTGCCCGAAATAGTGCCCGAACTAGTGCCCGAATGAACCCTTCATAGTGCCCAAATGATTTTTCGCGAAGAAAAAGGAGATTTTCCTTCCTTTACGAAAGGAAATGTATTTGGGCACTATGAAGGGTTCATTCGGGCACTATTTCGGGCACTATTTCGGGCACTATTCGGGCACTATTCGGGCACTATGCCAGGTGGAGGCTTGGGCGGCATTATCTGGAGGGCTAAGGGTTGGGAGGCCTGCAGGACCACCAAAACACTGGAAATGCGCACGAAGAATAGGAATTTGTGCTGCAGGAGGCATTGGGGAGTGATCTGCGGGGCAGGGTTTGGAATGCAAAAGGGGGGGTTTAGGGAAGGATCTGCAGAGTTTAGGGCAGGATCTGCAAGGCAGGATTTGGGGGAGGGTCCGCAAGCAAGCGTTTGGAGGAGCATACACGAAAAACATGAGGGGTGGCATGTGCAAAAAATTGTAGGGTAGTCTATCTACAAGTTTACGGGGGCCTTGGCCATGCGAGGGTTTAGGGAAAGATCAGGCAGGACTTCGGGGAGGATCTATAACGAGACTTTATGAAGGAGTTATGGTTTTTATCGAGTGCAGCAGCAGTCAGTCATTGACAGTCTTCTTGTTTGCATATTCAGAAACCTCCCCCCGCCCCCTCAATTTCAATGTGTGCCGCAATGTGTGCCGCAATGCTCATTGGGCGCTTCTATGTAAACATTTCGAGTGCAGCAGCAGTCAGTCATTGACAGTCTTCTTCTTTGCATATTCAGAAACCTCCTCCCCGCCCCCTCAATTTCAATGTGTGCCGCAATGTGTGCCGCAATGCTCATTGGGCGCTTCTATGTAAACATTGAATTTGGGGGGAGCGGGGGGTCTGGAAGGTTTCAAGATTTGTGGACAAACAATTCCAAAATTGTACTATCGCGCGAGGCCATTTTCAGTGTTCGAAAAACCACGAAAACTGTAGGACGCATTAAGGTACCCCCATAGTCAGTTGCCGCCTTGCTTGCCATGCTGTGGTATTTATGACAAGTAGTTGTCATGACATCATGGTCAACAGTCTCAAGCTGACCACGCACAGACCCCGCGCATAGCTACAAGGTTGTTTTTCGAGCAAAGTTCCAATCCAATTGGGAGCGTCTTTGTCCAAAGGTTTTCGATCCATTCTAGAGCCCATTTTCGAGCTCCAAAAACGAAGCCCAAAATGGGGTCTCCCCTAATAGTTTCCAATCAGGCGGTCTCAGCTTTGGGAACCAATTTTTGGCCTCAAAATGGGGACCAACCCGAGCTCAAAAACTGCGGAATTCTGCGAGGGAGACGTGTTTGAAGCTTTACCAAAGTTTTGCCCGACATGCGGCGACCAGTGTCGCGAGCGACCGCGTCTGTTGAAATCAATCAAAACGCTCCGTTGCTACCCTGGTGATTGGGCTTGTGCTGCTTAAGCACCGTTGTTTGCCACTGTAACTGTGGGGGTACTCTGATGTGTCCTACGTTTTTTGTTGTTTTCCGGGCCCCGAAAATGGGCTCGTAAAGCTCGTCGAAAGTGTGGCAGGGTAGGGAAGCCCTGAACGGAGGTTTTCAGGCCTGGAGAAGTGTTGGGAGGGACTTGGCAAGGCTGCGGTGCATGAATAGTAGACGCCTTCAAATAGTGCCCGAATAGTGCCCGAATAGTGCCCGAAATAGTGCCCGAACTAGTGCCCGAATGAACCCTTCATAGTGCCCAAATGATTTTTCGCGAAGAAAAAGGAGATTTTCCTTCCTTTACGAAAGGAAATGTATTTGGGCACTATGAAGGGTTCATTCGGGCACTATTTCGGGCACTATTTCGGGCACTATTCGGGCACTATTCGGGCACTATGCCAGGTGGAGGCTTGGGCGGCATTATCTGGAGGGCTAAGGGTTGGGAGGCCTGCAGGACCACCAAAACACTGGAAATGCGCACGAAGAATAGGAATTTGTGCTGCAGGAGGCATTGGGGAGTGATCTGCGGGGCAGGGTTTGGAATGCAAAAGGGGGGGTTTAGGGAAGGATCTGCAGAGTTTAGGGCAGGATCTGCAAGGCAGGATTTGGGGGAGGGTCCGCAAGCAAGCGTTTGGAGGAGCATACACGAAAAACATGAGGGGTGGCATGTGCAAAAAATTGTAGGGTAGTCTATCTACAAGTTTACGGGGGCCTTGGCCATGCGAGGGTTTAGGGAAAGATCAGGCAGGACTTCGGGGAGGATCTATAACGAGACTTTATGAAGGAGTTATGGTTTTTATCGAGTGCAGCAGCAGTCAGTCATTGACAGTCTTCTTGTTTGCATATTCAGAAACCTCCCCCCCGCCCCCTCAATTTCAATGTGTGCCGCAATGTGTGCCGCAATGCTCATTGGGCGCTTCTATGTAAACATTTCGAGTGCAGCAGCAGTCAGTCATTGACAGTCTTCTTGTTTGCATATTCAGAAACCTCCCCCCCGCCCCCTCAATTTCAATGTGTGCCGCAATGTGTGCCGCAATGCTCATTGGGCGCTTCTATGTAAACATTGAATTTGGGGGGAGCGGGGGGTCTGGAAGGTTTCAAGATTTGTGGACAAACAATTCCAAAATTGTACTATCGCGCGAGGCCATTTTCAGTGTTCGAAAAACCACGAAAACTGTAGGACGCATTAAGGTACCCCCATAGTTCATACTTTCTTTTGATTCTGGAATACATATCCTTGGATTTCCTTTATGATAATTTGAAAGCTTTGCTCACCGAATATCTGGTCTATTTCCTCGTGGTGTGCCGACGGCTGTTGTGAAACAAAAAACGACTCTGTTCGAAGCTGAGGGTGTTTTTTTCTCTGTCTCTGGGCCAGAGGGCTCTAGTTTTTATTTCACGGAGCTTCACTAATGTTCAAGGTGGCTTGTCAGTGTTTGCTGCTCCAACCGCGTAGCTCGCCCACCGATCTCGGTCTGCCTTAGGTTTGGACACCTAGCAGCACCGATTTTTTAAGGGAATCGAATGCTCAGCGTGCTCGTAGCTGGCTAGCGGCTAGGCTAGCGGGTCGGTGTCAGTGAAGAGCCACACCGTGTGGGATCGAACCACGGCGGGCTCTAGGCAGGTCTCAACTAGTAACTAGATCCACGGGAAAAGAGGGGCTCACAAGAGACCGAGTCAACCTACTGACAAACAGGGACCACAGTTTCCGAAACCCAAAGGCTGCACTGGGTCCCAGAACATTACACGAACAAACACACAAAGACAGCAATGAAACGAGAAATCTAGCGAACGAGGTTGTACAAGCCAGTGAAAGCTGTTCAGCCGGTGAAAAGTTCGGCCCCGCTCAGCGACAACAAGCTGAAACAACAGCGACTAACGGGGTCAAGGCTGTGAAGGGCTGACACTTGGCCAAGGATTGCACGGCCCCGGGCACTGGTGGCGCTGGTGTTCCTGCAGATATCAATGGAGCAGGATCTCGCAACTTGAGCCATCCTGTATCTGCCTATTGAGTCCTTCGGACCGACTCCATCCATGGTACAAAGTAGCCAGCTCGCGCGCGGGGAGTGTATGAGACTTAACTCTACTCTCCTTAGGGGGCTAGAACTCTAAGCCCTGAGTTCGAACTCCGAGAACTGTGAGTTTGGAATACTTTGAGTTCCAAAGCTCAGAGTTCAAACACCTCTCACGGGGGGTGAAGACTCCGGGCTTTTTTCAATTAACATGTCTGGGCCCGTGGCCAGTGCGGCGGGGATCCGTCCGGGGCAAAATGTGCCTGCTGAGCTGTTAGCCAACGCATTTGGGTTCTTCCGAGAGGCCATACTGGTCCCTGTCACAGTAGGAAGGGGGATTCGTGGGCTCTCCAACGCAATTCTACTCTCGAGAACAGATTTAAGAGCGATGAAGGACTATTAAGGGCTATTGAGTGCTATTGGGCTGTATTGAAGGTGAATAAGCCCTAATATACAATGTGGATCTATATTGCTCAGATTCAACACAAAGCTCAGGCTGAAGGCTGTGAAATTTGATGGAATTAGTATTTCTAATACTGTGAACACAAGGAGTACTATTCACACCATGACACTACCTCTAAACTAATACTACTGAAAAAGAAGAAAGCCACGAAAACGCTTTTTGGGGTTAAAAGCGAAGAAAACAAAAGAAACTCTCAAAACCGAACCACCATGTTTGAACCCTGGGTTCGAACGCTGGTGTTTGAACTCAGCTTGGAACACTGGAATTTGAATTCTAGGTTGGAACACTGTTCGAACTCCATTTTCCGAAGTTCGACACACCAGTGTTCGAGCTTCGAACTTGGAGTAACTCGAGTTCAACTCAAGTTTGGGAAGCTCCGAGACGAGTGTAACTCAGAGTTCGAACTTCGAGTTCGGGGATTCGGGGAACAAATATGTTCGAACTCTTTTTAATCGGAGAGATGCGTTGTCTCAAGAGGAAGTACGTATTCATTCCTGAAGGGATCGTAGTGCAGCCCAACGAGGACAGGATTGATATTCAGCATGCCTCGAAGTGCTTAGCATCGAGAATGTCGAAGCCGACAACGCAAGTTTGAAACCACACAGTCTCGCTCCGAGATAGTGGATTCTCTTGAGCCCGGACGAAGGCCCTCGCGTGGGCCGCCTTGGACCGATTTTGAAAAAGTTTGCTTTACTTCTTGCGTTTTCTTCGGAGGCTTTTTCCTTGAGACAACAACGCGACAGAGCATCCCTCTTTTGTCTTGCAGTGCGTGAATCACACTCATGCCGTTCGCAGTGCGGATGCTCAAGCTGAGCAAAATTTTTGAGGCTCCTCTAAGGTCCCGGTAAAGTGCTGTCTACGAGGTTCCGGGTGCTAAACCCAAGGCTTTCTAGTTCCTCGCGGCCTGGGGGGGCGCTTTGCATGGTGTCAAGGACAGAGCTTGAAGAGTTCAGTCGGTACATTCAGTCTTCGCTTCTCAGCTTGGTGCGTGGGGCTTCGACCGAAGCCCGCAAGGACGTCGATAGTGCTAGAGCTGATTTCCTTGACGCTTTGCAATCCTTCAGGGACGAGACTCTTGAAGCCTTGACAGCTCTGCACGAGCGCGCCGACCTCTTGCTTGAGAATCAGTTTAGGCTGCAGACCCAGTTTCTGATTTTGCAACAGCGCATCACTTGGCTTGAAGGGGCGCCGGAGTGCACTGACGGTCCCGATTTCCTTCATACCTTAGACTAGGACTAGGATGGAATCACCGAGAGGCGCCGCCGCACCTGCCCATGCGAAGGCTGCAAATGTTCAAGTTGGGGTTGGTGAGTTCACTTTCCCGCCTTCGCCGCCTGTAGTGGTCAGCGACTTCACAGGTGATGTGCCATTACCACAGGATTTCCCAGGCTTTGCTGAATCGTCGGACGGCAGCTTCAGTCGAGTCAGCCTAGGTAGCGAGCGTGTCGGGAACGACCTACACTTCCCTCAGCTTGAATTCCCGGAAGACTGGGAAGAGGACTCGTCACAAGTCCCCGCTGCTTGGACGCCTCTTGGCGCGGAGACCTTGGAGCGAGCCGATAGGGATGTGGCCAGTCTGATGCGAGACATTTTCGGAAGCGACGATTCTCATGTAGAGCACATGGAATCGGGGACAGCCTCGAATGCACCCCGACAGCAGTCGGTTTCTTCGATCCCTGATCTTGATAAAGCTGTGTCGGTGGCCCATGCAGATGCCTCTGCAGACGGGCTTAGCTTGGAAGCCCCCGGAGCATTCGCTTCGACCGCGGGTGTCGTAGATGATGCTTTGGGTTCCTTTGTAGGAGGGCTTGTCAAGCAGGATGTTGCGAGATTCGGCAAACTTGATGACGGTCTCAAGCTCCCGTGGGAGAGTGAGTTCTCCAAGCTGCTTTTGGACCCAGACTGTGTGTGGGACCCTTTGCAAGGTCGCAAGCAGGGGTCGATCTTCCCGCCGATCACACATAATGCCCAGGCAGCCCGCAAACCTGAAGCCGGGTTCAAGGAGGCTCCGTCGGGTTCGATTTTCGCCTGGGCCATTGCGTTGGGTGCTGCAGCACGCGATCCCGCCGCGGAGCGAGAGCGCAAGAGGGAGCAAGGTATCGGCATGTGGAGTAGACTTGTGCTGAGGTACTCTGAGTGCTGCTCTCTTTTCGAGTGTGTCTCTCAGGGAATGAGAGACAGGGAAGCGGGCTACGAGGACGTTGTGCTGGGTTTCAGCTGCTGTGGGAGTGAAATCACCGCACACCATACACAAACGTGCTGCATCCTTTTGGACCTTCGTGCGATGGCTAGATGTCCACGAGCCCTTAGCCCCGAGCAGGCTGCATGAGGTGCAAGTGTGGCATTTTGTGCAGTTCCTCAAGGAAACTTCTGCGCCGGCCTCCAAGGCTGCTTCTGTCCTGAGTGCTTTCAGGTTCGCTCACTTCGTGCTGGGGTTCCGTTTGTCGGGCATAGTTGATTCTAGGAGGATTGCCGGAGCCACTGAGCAGCAGCTTGTGAATGTGCGCAAACTTCGCCAGGCTAAAGATCTTACGGTCTCGCAGGTTCTCGAGTTGCACGCGAGGTTGGAGTCGGGAGCCTTGCGCTGCTTTGACCGCGCACTCCTCGCGTCTCTGCTGATTAGGCTGTACGCTAGGGCTCGCCCGAGCGATTTCCTTTTCGGTGAGTCGGTCGAGGTTGACTGCCCGCCTGGAGCAGACTACCCGTTGTTAGTGTTCGAAGTTTCCCAGCACAAGGGGGCTAGGAAGGTGCAGCTTAAGACCAAGCTTTTGCCGATCCTGGTTCCCATGCTCGGGGTCCACGGAAAGTGCTGGATTGATGAAGCTTTGAGTGCTTTTCGGAAGGCGGGGAGAAGCTTGACCTCTGTTCGGGGTCCTCTGACCTTGGCACCTGCCGATGAATCAGGGGTCGTCTCTTCGAGGAGGTCCATTGCTTCCTCTGAAGTGGGCAAGATGTTGCGAGCTTTCCTAGGTTTGCCTGAGGAGGTTACCGATCCTTCGGCCCCCAGGGTCACTGCATACTCGTTGCGAGGCACTTGCTTGGGATGGGGAGGTAAGTTCGGGTTTGACGAGGACCTGGGGAGACATGCGTCCTCGGTCAAAACTACGCAAGCCATCTACAGCAGAGAACTGTCGGCTGCACCGGTCAGACGGCTTCAGGATATGATCAGAGAAGTTGCAGCCGGAAACTTCTTCCCTGATAACAGTCGCTCGAGTTACTTCCCGAGGCGAGCAGTTGGTAACGAGGAGGTCCCGACCCGGGGCTCCGACAAAGGAGCAGAGAAGCTCAATCCTGTCAAGGTTGAGGTGGTCAGCAGCGACGAGTCCGAGGCAGGGAACTCTGTTTCCTCAGACAATGAGTGCAGCGACTCCTCTCAGTCTTCGCAGTCCTCCTCCTCGTCGTCTGCGAGCGAGGCGGTTGAGCCTGCTGTTCGTAGGTGGAAGCGAGCTAAAGTCGAGGTGCCAGACCAGGTGTGGTATGTGAACGCTTCGAGTGGGGTCTTGCATCTGCTTGCCAGCCCCGATGATGTTCCGATGCTGCTCGCATGTGGGCGACCCGTAAGTGGGAACTATCGTGAAGCGACGAGAATCGAAGTCAGTCGTGGCAAAGAGTGCCGGACCTGCCGGCGCAGTGTGTGAGGCCCGCGCAGAGCGCGCTTTTGGGCGAACGATGAATGTATCGTGTGCTGGAAAGAAAGCGGGGAGCGAAGTGCTCGTAGCGAAGTGCTGTGTGAGCGTGTGGAGGTGAACACATGACATGTGTAGTTTTGAGCTGCTTGCTTGAGTGAATTCGAGTTTGTTCGACTTCAGCCTGTGGGCTCAACATGACGTCTCTTGTAGAGAGTACGCATCACTTCAAGTCGCGATGTACCGAGGTGGGCCTCAGTCGCGAAAGCCTCAGGGCGCTCGCGGACCATGGGATCGATACTTTGAGCAAGCTGGCTTATTCCTGCGGCCAGCCGGGCACACCGCTGCCTCAATCTGAGTTCGATGATTTCATTTCCACGGTCATGCCAGCGGCACTCTTGGGTGAGAAAGGAAGGGTGAAGCGGCTTCTTTTCGAGAGTCAAGCACTCCTGCTTAATGATCTCAGGGAACAGGTGACCCAGCCCGATAAGTGGTCTACGCGAGATGTTCCGACGGTCGAGCGTCAGAAGAGAATGGAGGCCGTGCGTGCCAGCATACCGGGTGTTGTGCTTGAGGGGTCCCTGGAGCCCTCCCATGGTCTCTTGAATGCAGCTTGTCGAATGGAGAGAGAGGGGCAGCTTCGCTACATAGCCCCCGAGCAGTGTGGCACTCGCATGTATGAGATCCAGAATGCCAAGGCCCAGAGTAAAATCCTGTCATTGGAGGAGGGCAAGTTGGCGATTTCTGAGGAGAAAGGGTTGCCAGAAGTAGCCTGCGGGTCAGCCTTGTTATTGCAGGAGGCTTTGAAGCGCCGAGGTGTGGCACTCCAGTTCGCCGGTGTAGCCAGTTACGTGGCACATGAAAGGTATGTCCTCAAACTCTTTGGGCATATGGGGCGAGAGCCCCCGCCAGGCTATGCAAGGACTAGTGTACACCAACTCCTTACGGCAGATAGGCAGGTCTGGACGCGAATGATCGAAAACGAAATCAGTCCGAAAAGGAGTGCAGATGGGACATACCCTGTTGATCGGGCTCTGCTCCCCACACTTGAGACATTCGACGTCACTGTAGCCCTCCTTCCGCGAAAGTCCGAGGAAAGTAAGAAGAGGGTCGCCACGCCGCATAAGCCCGCGGTTGAGCGAGACACTAAAATTACGAAGCCCCCCAAGGGCAAAGGTAAAGGCAAGAAGGGCACATGGCAGCCCAGTGTGCCGGAGGCCATCCGTAAACTGGGTGGAGTTGCAGAGACTCCCGACAAGAAGCGCATTTGCTTCTCCAGGAATCTGCCATGCGGCTGCACTCAGGATCCGTGCCCCAAGGGCTTGCATGTTTGTGCATTGTGTTTTGCGCCTGACCATGGTATTCAGGAGTGTCCAAAGAGAAAGAAGTGACTGCAGACAGGTGCTCCGGAAAGTTTTGTGCCGACCGATGACAGTGGGGCCGCTGTTACACCAGTCGCATCGACCTCAGCTGGAGGTCAGGATTCACCGATGCCAGATTCCATTCAGCTTGATTCGCCGGGGACAATATCCGTTGAGCCGGTGCACCCAGCTGAGCAGTTTTGTTCACAGCTTCGGGAAGGAAAGCTTGCCGATGTTTTGCAATTGATCACCATGCTTGAGAGTGAGACCCCGGCGAGGGGTCAAGAAGCGCCAAACACTTTCTCCTGGACTTCGGGAGCATATGCCAAAGGACCGCTCAAAGGCGTCAGGAAACACACCTCTGTTTTCCCAGCTTGTACGCGCTTGTTGTGTCAGCTTGTGCTGCAAACTTTCCCAAACGCCGACTTCACTTCTGTTGCGATTTATAAGAACCTTCAGACTGCGTTGCATGTCGACGTAAATAACGAGATGGGGTCGCAAAATTACTTGATCCCGATTACCGCTTTCCAAGGTGGAGAAGTCTGGCAAAAAGGGCCTGGCAACGACATCGTGCAGGACGAGCTAGGGTTTAGCCTCTCTGGGTCCTTAGTTCGGGTTGCCGATGGGCCGTGTACCCTAAACCCCCGTGAAACCCACTGCACCATGCCTTGGACTGGCGACCGGGTGCTGCTTGTCGCCTTCAAGCCTAATCACGCTGCAAGCTTGTCTTCGGAGTACCGCCAACGCCTGCTGGAAGCAGGGTTTCCAGAAAGTGCATTCCGTTCAAGGTCGTACTCTCAGGGTTGCGACTCTACTCGCCCACGGGGTGTGCTCCCAGACCACTTTGATGAAATGCCTACACGGCCCAGCGACAGTTCTGCTTGCACTTCCGACGCCGTCCCTAATCCTGTAACTTGGTGCGATCCCTCAGTCATTGAATTGTTTTCGGGGTCCGGCCGGGTAACTGCCTGTCTTAAACAGTTGGGGCTATCAGCCGTCGGGGTAGATGCTGACAAACGCAGGTCCATCTCAACGTGCCTACAGGCCGATCTAGCCACGCGCAAAGGACAGGACTTGTGCATGGAGTGGATATCGTCACCTAGGTTAGCCGGCCTTTTTGTGACTCCGCCTGCTCACTTGGGCAGTGCTATGGACCAATTCTTGGCAGCAGCCTTGTTACATGTCCTCGGCCGAGGGGTCTGTGTTTTGGCCCAGCCGGGCGATGGGCCGTTTTGGACATCCGACTGCTGGAGCAAGGTCTCTTCGCATTTTACTTTTGTGTCGTGCCACGATTGCGCATATGAGGGAAACCACCTGAGCACAACCATTTTTGCTGTCACCGATCGTTCATTTTCGAAGCTTGCTCGATTTTGCCCGGGCCACTCGTGCCGCCAGGACCGTCTGCCTGAGTGCAAATTGCATGGCGCCTATCCGGTGCGTCTGGCCATGCAGGTGGCTTGCTGTTTTGCTCAACACTTCGTGCAAAAGGGCTGGCAATCGCCCCCGCAATCTTTTGATGCTTTTCATCCTCGCTTGGAAGTTCCTATGTCTCGTGCTTTGGCTGGTGCCCAACCTCGTGCCAGCAAGATACCGCCACCAGTTAGTGAGCATCAGCGGGTCATAGTCTTGCAGCACCCTCCGGGGCTCGTGCTGCCGTGTCAGCCGATGCAACGACTCAGCAAGCCGTGGCCCGTGCCGCCACAGTGTGGTGCCACCCTGGCACACATCCCGGCAAAAGCTCAGCTGCTCCGGCACGTGCCAATAGTCCAAGCTGGGGGTAAAGAACTGGTGAAAGTTGACTCTTGGGAAATGGCTTGGGGGTTACCCTGGGAGCCTGAGGAGTTCATGCAGAAGGCGTCCGAATCATGTCACCCAAGGTCGATGGGCTCTGTGCTCCCGGCCCCCTTGAATGATACTCTTGAATCCTTGGATAAGTTGGGAGACGCCGAAGTCTCCGCTTTGAGGGCTAGGGTAATCAAGGAGTGGTTGCACTTGGCGACTTCGTTGTCCTCCAATGAGGCGGAGCTGAAGGCCAGCATGCACCCTGATGTTCGTGAGATTACAGCATCCAAACGCATCCTCTTGTGGGAAGCTTTGCTTAAGAAATACGATTACCCAGACCAGTGTGTGTCGAGCCTTCTCAAGGAAGGCGTCCCGTTGGTGGGGCATGCGCCCATTTCGGGAGTCTTTAAACCAAAGTTCAAGCCCATGCAAGCCACGCCGAAGCAGGTAAGGGAGGATTCAAAAGTTTTTCGGGAAAAGGTTAAAAATTCCCTTAAGCCCCAGGACCCCGCCTTAGCAGCAGAAGTTTGCTCCAAGACTGAGAAGGAGCGAGAAGCAGGATGGATCGTTGGTCCCATGTGCGAGTCCAGCTTGTGTGATGGGATCTTGGTTAGCCGTCGGTTCGGAATCCAGCAAGGCCAGAAGGTCAGGTGCATTGACAATTTGACTTCTTCGGGGGTGAACCTTGCGGTGCAGGCCTATGAGGCTCCGCAACCTCAGTCTACAGACGTGGTTGCATCCACTTGTCTTCGACTGCTGGAATCCATCAAAAAGAGAGCAGGCAAGGTCTTGTTCAAAATCTTGGGCAAGGCGTTTGATTACACTGCAGCTTACCGGCAGATGCCAGTCCACCCAGACACAGCCTGGGCAGCGTACGTTTGCTTCGTGCATCCAGACACGAACGAGCGGGTGTACTTTCGGATGAAAGCCATGCCATTTGGATCGGCAATGGCAGTCTACGCTTTCCTTAGGATTAGTCATTCCTTGTGGTTTCTCGGTGCAAAGGCATTGCTTCTGCCTTGGTCGTCGTTTTTCGACGACTTTGTCACTTTTGCGACGACGGGGTGCTGTGCGTCGGCAGAGGCGGCAGTAACGTCAATGTTCAAACTCCTAGGTTGGGCGTTCGCCGAGTCCGGCGAAAAGGCAAATGACTTTTCCGAGTGTTTCCAGGCGCTTGGAATCATGGTGGACCTTCGTGCATGCCTCGATGGCACCATAAGCTTCAAGAACACTGCAAAGCGGGTCTCCGAGATCAAGACGTTCGTGGGCAAGGTGCTTGAGTCAGGTAGGTTGCCACATCACGAGGCTCTAAGGCTCAGGGGTAGGTGCCAGTTCGCCGATTCGCAAATTTTCGGTCGTACTGGGAAGAAGTGCTTGGGTCTGATCACTGCTCATGCTTACGGCTTTGACGATGCAATCAGTCGCGAACTCAGGGCCTCACTCGAGAAGTTCTTACTCCGGCTCGAAGTCGGGGCCCCGCGCTTGATCAAGATCCTTGAGGGCGGATCGTGGCATGTGTACACAGATGCTTCGTATGAGCCAGGGGCAGGGAATAGTTTCTGCGGCCTGGGAGGGGTGCTGGTTGATCCCACTGGTGTTCCACGAAAATTCTTTTCACTTGTTTTGAGCGACGCACAGAAAAATTTTCTTGGCGAGCAGAATTCTGCACAGATCATCTTCCAGGCTGAAATGCTAGCAATGGCAGTGGCACTGGACGTATGGTTGCAGGACTTGATGGGGCACACGGCAATCTTCTTTGTGGATAATAACGGTGTGCGTGATGCAGCTATCTCTGCGAATGCCAGAGCTTCAGTCGCGAGGCGATTGTTGGAGGCGTTTCTGCAGAAGGAGCATAACTCCTCAATCATTCCGTGGTTCGCAAGGGTACCATCCCCATCGAACCCTGCAGACGAACCTTCAAGGGTTGAGCTTGACAGCTTGAGCTTGCTGGGGGTACAACTCCTTCGTTCGAATGTGACTCAAAGAGTCGACTCTTGCTTGAAGGATGTGCAGGGACTTAGGTAATAGGATTAAGTTGGGGGTGAATGCTAGCAGGGCCCCTCGCTGAGGGCTGCAACTCCCTGCGAACATTTAGGCTTAGCGAAATGCCAAATTGGGCATACGAACTTGGTGCCGACCGGCACTCCAGCAGTTGTTATCCCCAACGTCGCCAATGGAAAAACAGTCGTCTGTGCGAGCCTCGTGTGCTACTTCAGTCTTGCTGTGCAACTTAGGCGTAAGTTCTTCGTGCGAAACCTTTCCGAATCAGTGCAACTTTTACTCAGGAAACTTTTTGGTAAGTGCAGCTGTTTGGTCCAAGTCGTTCGGCTCAAGAGAACCACACAGTCTCGCTCCGAGATAGTGGATTCTCTTGAGCCCGGACGAAGGCCCTCGCGTGGGCCGCCTTGGACCGATTTTGAAAAAGTTTGCTTTACTTCTTGCGTTTTCTTCGGAGGCTTTTTCCTTGAGACAACAACGCGACAGAGCATCCCTCTTTTGTCTTGCAGTGCGTGAATCACACTCATGCCGTTCGCAGTGCGGATGCTCAAGCTGAGCAAAATTTTTGACCCACCCGCCCACCCTGGCAAGGGGGTGAATGCTAGCAGGGCCCCTCGCTGAGGGCTGCAACTCCCTGCGAACATTTAGGCTTAGCGAAATGCCAAATTGGGCATACGAACTTGGTGCCGACCGGCACCCCAGCAGTTGTTATCCCCAACGTCGCCGATGGAAAAACAGTCGTCTGTGCGAGCCTCGTGTGCTACTTCAGTCTTGCTGTGCAACTTAGGCGTAAGTTCTTCGTGCGAAACCTTTCCGAATCAGTGCAACTTTTACGCAGGAAACTTTTTGGTAAGTGCAGCTGTTTGGTCCAAGTCGTTCGGCTCAAGAGAAAACTTAATCTTTTATCTGAGTGGAACGGCCACAAGAGCCACCTTGCTACCGTATACCACAATTGGAAGTCGATTGATCACAAGCTGAATGGCAAAGAGAATAAAGAAATTGTTCAGGAAACAGGACATGTAGTGGAAGCCTACTCAGACAGTGATTGGGCAAGTTTGAAGACTCCAGAGAAAGCTTGAAGGAAGAGTACATCTTCTGGTATCATCGTATTGAACAGAGTACAAATACTTTTTTCCACAACGCAGAAAGCCACTTCATCGTCAAGCTGCGAAGCTGAATTGTATGCTTTGAGTGGAACCTGTGGAGAAGCCATGCTGGTTGGACGTCTGTTCAAACTCTTGATCGAAGCACCAGCAAGGATTGAAGGCCGGTGTGACTCAAGCTCAGCCAGACAGTGGACGCAAGAAGAGGAGTTGGACGTTTGAAGCATGTGGACGTGAGGTCATGTCAACTGCAAGATTGGGTACGTGACAGTATCGTAAGACTTGGAACAGTCAAGACAGCGTTGAATGTAGCAGATCTGAATACCAAGAAGTTGACGAGTTGACGTGTGCTGGAAGGTCATTGCTCCTGTATCATTTATCACAAGTGGAGTGTTTTGAAGATGGAGAGATTGAACACACTGGAGAAACAGAGTACGAGCAACACGAACAAGAAAAGAAGTTGAAAGAGTATGTCGGAAGCGACCAAGTGAAGAACCTTATTCGGTTGATTCATCAAGTATTGAGTGTATTTCGCCCAACGACCGCAGTTTGGACCAAGGACAGCCCTGAAGGTGTAGGGGCTTCACCGTGTACAGGAAGCTGTATGGAAGGTTCAGCCTGTACGAAGTGGTGCTGGTACTCATGGTAGTGCTATTGGCTATCCCGTATCTTTGGAGTGCATTTCGTAAGGTCGTACGTTTGTACTCACGGATGGCAACGATCGGTATGGTGAAATTCATTCTGGCAGCCGAAATCATGTATTTCACAAAGAAACGTGCCGATACGTTCAAGGAGAACCCAGAATAGGAGTATTCTCCTACCCGGACGAATTTGCAAGGAAACGTGGTTATCGCCCATGATATATATGTTGGTTAGAAGCCAAGGTGTCAGGGACATCTAAAGGCCATGGAAGGAACAAGATTGAAAGTGTTCCTAGCGAAGACGAGGACCGGGAAGGGAGTATGCCACGGAAAAGTGGAAAGCAACCTACGACAAGGTAGGAACTGGACAAAGCCTGGAAGTATCCTCAACGGAAGATCAGGACCACAGCTGGAACAGTCAGTCAGTTGGATTGAGGAGAAGGCCAGTGAACAGAGATGTTGGAGGAAGTCGTGTATCGTATGAACCAACGAGGAACCAAGCGACAGCGAATCGCGGGTAAACAAGGCAGAGAGGACTTGCGCAGGAAGCATTGGAGAGGGAATCCAGGATACGGAAGCTGAAGGCAGCAACAGTACCAGCAGTACTCAAGGGACACGGATGCCCATAATCAGTGAGGACGACGAAAGAACCGCAAGCAGTACAGTATCCGGACAAGGAACAGAGTTCGGACAGATCCACCACAATGGCAGGTGGATGAGTATGAAGGAAATGGGACGACAAGCAGACTACGAACGTTACTTGGAAGAGTCTGACGTACCGGACTCGACAGAAGCACGAACGGAAGGACCCCCGTGCTAAGAGTAAGCGTAAGAACTACAGCAAGGACGTCACGAATGCCCAGGAGTGAGTGTAGGCAAAGTTTCACCAAGCTAACACGATGCCAGGAAAGCAAAAGGACCCCTGCAGTGTTTTGCGACCAAACGAAATGTGGTTGTCGAAAGGAAGCCAGGTGTGCGCTACGGTACGTGTGGAGCCGAGTTGGCCATTGGACAATCCCCGGAATTGGGGGTGGCAAGGCGAGTATGATGCATGGAAGTCTTTAATCCGCACGCTGAAGTAAAACTTCACGGTGGAGCGAGGACTGCCCGCAAGGCCTAAAGTGAGAGAACTGTACAGCGACAACAAACCTCGAGGCAGGGTGTTAACTTGCTTGTATAGGTAAGGTCCCCCTTTGGGAGCCCAAGGCTACGGCATGGATATGCATGTATAGTTGTGTGGCCGTGCAGCGCCTTTTGGTTCAGCAGTGAAAAGTGTGACCGCGTAGGGTCGTACAGTTCAGTTCAACTTATACTTTGCGTGAGGAGCTGGTCAGAGAACTTAGCTGCTTGTATGCTGGAGTATAGGGAAGTCGCCCAGCAGCCAGAGGACTTCTTTCCAGGCTTCTCTGGCTTTGGCTTTTCTTGTGGCTTCCTGACCTCGGCGAGTTATGGGTCCGTTCTGGGTTGCTAACGTGTGGTTTTTATTGGAGCCTAACAGCTTAAGGGGCTTAGCCTGGGCGGGTGCCGTGGCGGGGCGGATCGGCAAATCCTGAACCGTAAGAAGCGGCCCTGGGCGATGGGCACGAGGAGCAGCCGGTCGAGCTTTTCGATGCATTTGGAAAGCTACAGCCTGGAAGTTTGTCATGCAACCAACTTCGCTTTCTGTTTGAGGTCAAGAAACTGCATTTTCGACATACCGGTCGTATCGATGTTAAACTACGTTGTAACATATACAGTGTCGTGTTGCGGTTTGTCGACACCCCCCACATGGCCCTCGAAAAGGGGTTGCGACTTGATTTGTGAGACTGTAAAAATTTGCTGTGGCAAGTTAGCTTGCGTGATTTTTTACACTCATGCTTTTCATGCTCGTTGGGTAGGTGAAGAAAACTCATTGTTTCGCAGCCTTGGCTCGCTGAGCTGAAGTTTTCTTGTCCCGCCCGACCCACCCTTGAAGTTGAGTTTTTCGCTTCTTGGTTGTTGGGCTGGTGTGGGGCGTACCCCTTAGCCTTAGCCGTTGTTGCCCCAGGCAGTGTGGACCATCTCATGATGGTCGCAGACGGAGCACCAGCTGAACGCTCAGGCGCAGTCGCACCAAGAGGAGGTCAATCAATTGAAGGTTCAGTTGGCTTGGATGCAGAGCTACCTGAGCCAGATGCAGGGACCAGCGACAGCGGCGGGCTCGGATGGCTTTCAGTTGGTCAACGAGTACTAGGCCGGAAAGGCCTTCCGAGCAGTGTGCACTCTGGAAACTCGTGTGTGATCCAGACAGAGTCGCAGCTGCTCAATGCACGCAGACACCAGATGCAGGCATTTTGCTTGCAGGCCTCAACTCCGTGGAGCATGCCCATGTCAAGGTGTTTTTATGTGTGGGATGAGTCAAGTGAAGTGTGGTGTGAATGTGTTGGTTGGCTTCCTCGCGTTGCAGAAGGGCATGTCTTTATGGTTGTGTTTGAAGATGAAAACAATATGGTGTTATGGAGTGAAGAAGCTGGCAAGCTTAAGGCGCTTTCGGCTGGGGAGCGCAAGCACACCATGAATGCGGTTATGGATGTGCAGACCAAAGTCGATGACAAGTGCCAGCAAATGTGTTTTGAGGCTGTATCACCAGACAGAATTCACCAGTTTGTTGAGTATGACCAGGCGATGGCCATTTTGGATCCGCTTGGGGCAGAACAGTTTTGGTTGGAGCTCAAAGCCAAAGGCCCAAGCTATCTTGTACTACAACCCGCTCGTGACGAGCCAAGCTTGAGGCTAGCATGTGAAGCAGCAGAGTGGCAGCAGGTGCGCAGTTTGGTGTTCGCTGTGGTATGTGATGCCGAGGATGAAGATTATGTTCGAAAGTGGCTTGGCGAATCACCTTCAGTCTATGTTGGAGAGCTCACCCCGAGTCGCAGAGTGATGACCAACCACTTGGAGATGTTTCGCGAGATGGAGAAGGTGTGGTGCCACAACCAAGAGAAGATCTCCCAGAACTCCAACGATCTTCTACAGAATCCAAAGGTGCACCGGTTGGAAGAGAACAGAGTGTTTTTGAATTTAGAGGTGATATCCCAGAACTCCGACGATCTTCTACCGAATCCAGAGGTGCACCGGTCGTATAATTATGATGTGTGTCAGGAGCACGACTGGTCCCAGTTTCAAGATGTGTGTCAGGAGCACGACTGGTCCCCGAATGAGTTGTGTGATCAGGACGTCTACATCACAACAGTCCAGGCTGGCATGATTGAGTTCAAGGCTGAGCGCCTGCTGGCGGACCTGGACTTCTCATTTGCTTCGCTAGAGCAGCTTCTGCAGTCTATGCCGCAGCTCGTCAAGACTGGGCGACAAAGTGTGATGCAAGGAAGCTACGCGTCTTTCGGGCTTTACGCTCATGGGAATCACTACGGGGTCACCAGATGGGCCAAGGAGCTGCCGAAGTTCACGGAGTATGTCAATCAGGTGATCAAGTATCAGTGTCGATGTCAAGGGTGGCAAGTACCAACGTGGACCACCATCGCCATAGGGCAAAATGCTGGGAGCGCCCTTCACAAGGACAACCACAACTGCCCTCACTCCAAGAACTACATCTTCGCGCTGGGCAAGCATCAAGGAGGAGGACTGTGGACCGAGGTTTCTGAACCAGTCAATCACCAAGGACATCAGAAGGTTGTCTGGAAGACGCTACCTAGTGGAAATCGAGTACCAGGTGTTGTGCACGACATCCACTACAAGCTCCATGCCTTTGATCCTCAAAGATGGCACCAAACTTCGGTTTGGAAGGGAACTCGCTATGTGGTGAGCGCGTTTACCTCTAGGGCGACTGACCTCGTTGATGATCGCGAACTCTTGACTCTGCGTAATTTGGGCTTCTCTTTGCCTCAGGACAAATTCACTTACATGTTCGATGGAACCAGAGTATCGGACCATTCTCCTCTGTGTACGTTGAGGACGATGAATGTGGTCCAGTGGCTGAGGGAGGAGCTCAAGATGAAGATCGAGGGGACGTGGGTTTAGTTGATGACACTGTTGAGCCCACTGCCGAGGAAAAGAGGCTTGTGAAGAAGCTTCACGACAACCTAGGACACCCAGGAGCAAGGGAAATGGCTCGATCTCTTCGACTCGCACACCCCGATGTGGTGATCAGACGCCATAATGTTCCGAGGAGCTCTATGTGCAACCCCGGCAAGATCCGCAAAGCTCTACTTCCGCGAAGACTCAAAGTTCGACAAACCTATATGGTCATGGACGATGGGACGGTGGACAAGAGCAAGGACTTTTGGTTCAAGCAGCGGAAGAGCAAGGGCAGCACAATAAAGTCGTGGACGGGCTTTACGGTGTTCTCGAACAAGGAGGTGAACATCGACAACTTTGTGGTTGGGAAGGCCCGCGGACAGGGTGAAGTATATGCTCATGAAATCAAGCAGGACGAGTGGCCAGAGTGGAGAAAGACAGACAAAGGAGAATGGGATAAGGTGTTGGGAACTGGAGCTATTCGTATCCTGGACCTCGAGGAATCGAGGAAGATCCGGAACAGTGAAGAGCGACACCGTATCATTCCCAGTCGCATGGTGAGGCGGTGGAAACCAGGGGACCAACCGGGAGCGCCTCCTACCCGGAAGAGCCGCTGGTGTTTGCGAGGCGACAAGGATCCAGATTTGTTGGAGCTGGACCGGCACGCCCCTACTCTCAACACCACGTCTTTTGGAGTATTGCTCCAGGTGGCTGCAAGCATGCGATATGCCGCGGCAGTTGGCGATCTCAAAAACGCCTTTTGCCAGTCTTTGCCTTTGCACCGGCGACAAGGCAAGCTCTACGCCTCCCTTCCGAAAGAAGGAATCGACGGGCTACATGAGGAACAGCTTGTGGAAGTCGTGGCAGGCGTCTACGGCCTGGGGGACTCGCCACAACATTGGCGAAAGACTCTTCGAGATGCGATTCTGGGATTGGGATATCGTGAATCTCAGCTTGATCCCACGGTCTATTTGCTGCAGACCAATGATGTGCTTGATGGAGCGATCGCTGTGGAGGTGGACGACTTGTTCACTTTCGGCAACAACGTCCACGCCGAGCGAATGAGCAAGCTTCGGGAAAAGTTCCAGTTTGGAAAGTACGAGGATGTTATGAGTTCGCCTACTGGAGTTGGATTCAATGGCAGAAGGATCAGGCAGCTTCCAAACTTTGAGTTTGAGATTGACATGTGCAAGTTTGTTGAAGAGAGGCTGAGTCCTGTGCAGCTAAGCAAGGGTCGCAAGGCGTGTGCAAAGAGTTTGGCCAACGACAGCGAGGTGAACCAGATGCGAGCTGTCGTGGGAGCCTTGAACTGGCTTGCTAAAGAGGGAAGACCGGATGCGGCTGCAGCTGCGTCTCTAGGAGCCAGTACGTTTCCCAAGCCAACGGTCCAGGACGTGATCGACATCAATCGTGCAGTTGCTCTACTAAAAGAACGACCCGAGCTCAAGATCAAGATCCGGAGCATTGCGCCCGAGAACCTCTCCTGGGGAGTTGTGTCTGATGCAAGCTTTGCAAATGCTTATGCTGGGCACAGTCAAGGTGCTTATGCAATCTTGGCGTTTGATGACCGCTTGAAAGATGGTTATCGTGTACCGTGCTCGATGATTGCATGGAGAAGTGGCCGTATTCAGAAAGTTGTGAACTCAACCTTGGCGGCGGAGACTCAGAGTTTGAGCAAAGGACTCGGCGAACTCTGTTGGGTAGCTACGCTGTTCAACGAGCTCATGGATGTGAACTTTAAGATCTCCGAGTGGGAAAGCCGACTCCAAGGAAATCGAGTCGTGACGATGGCTCCTGAGGACTCCAGCGAGGAGTTGAAAGGAAGTCTGTGCATTGTGGACGCCAAGGCGCTCTACGACCACCTCTCGAAGGAGACCGCTGGCCCTTCTTCAGACAAGAGGACGGGACTTGAGATTCAGGTGATCCGCCAGAACATGAGCACCATTAACAGCGAGATTCGCTGGGTGCCACACCCACACATGGTGGTGGATGGTCTGACCAAGAAGGGAGCTAGCATGACGGCCCTGTACGACCTTCTGGAAAGCGGTGAGTACCAGATCGTTGACGAAGCCAGCGCTTTGCAAGAGAAGAAGAATGAGCGAGAAATTCGAGGCTACAACAAGAGATAAGCAGCAACGAACGAAGTTCGGGGAGCTGTGAGATCTGATGCCTCATGCACTTCGTTGCTGTACATGTGAGTTCCGAAATGTGTGCTGGCTCGAACAGGGGCCCCTTGGGTTTTATGATGCTACGCAGTTGTTCGATGGCAGGAAAATGCGTGTGAGCGACTGCTGATAGGCAGCTGAGACGCAAGTGACATCCACCTGTTATCACAGTTTGGGCTTCTAGACAGGAAGTGTCTTAACTATTTTATTCCCTACGATCCTAAACGTGAAAAACCCAAAGCGTTCCCAAACCCTGCACCCCCCACACGACGAGGAGAAGCGGCTGCTGGCCATTCACCTCAATGTGCTTGAGGGAGAGCCAGAGGCTCGCGCAACCGACAGAAAGGAAACGTTAGTTTCTACAAATTCATTATTATTCTTTATTAATATTAATTATTATTATTCAATTATTATTTATATTACCCATTTATTAATAGGTCCTATTATATTATGTGCTCTATTTAAAGATCAAAGGGCTCACAAGGGGTTCTACAATTCTCACTGGCAGTTGTTTAAAATCTGAAGGGCTGTTCTACAGCCCCGAACCCTAAAGCCGACAAGGGCCTCGGTGCGGGGATGAACGATGATTTTTTTGTGGTTTGGACAAGTCCAGCGAAACCGCCAGCCTGAGCTCCAGGCCTCTAAGCCGTCAAGTCTAAAGGGATATCACAAATGAAAAAAACAATATAGATATGAATATACATAAATCAGTAAGTAAATAAATCAATAAAGAAATCAATAAACATAAGTAAATATAAATAAATAAATACACACACACACATATATATATATATGTAACATCTACATATCTACATGGCTAGAGTATACATGTGTGTGTATATATATATATATATATATATATATATACGCTGATAGTCTCAAACTCTGTGGATAATTTTTCGACTGCCTAACCCCGGAGCTCAACCCGCACTGAAGGCTTTCCGACCTGCTTCAAGATTGTGCTGCAAAGGCTTGACTGGACCCTAAACCCAAAAAAACAGCAACCCCCGAGCATCATCCGAGTCCACATCCCCGGCAAGTTGAAGGTTTTAGGGTAAGGTAGACCCCTGAGCAGTGACGCGGTGATTGTTCGTATTGTGAGGTCTATGTGTGTTGCATACACTGTCCTTCCATTCGTTAGCGTTGGCGGTCGAAAGTCATCGGGTTCGGGCTGTAGGTCTCCCTAAACCCCAAACCCTAAACCTTAACCGTTGTCCTGACAGGATTGACTTCCACGGTGACCGGAGGCCGTAGAGGGGGCTCACACTCGGCTGATCGCATCGAAGACCTGCCGCTGCCGAAGGTGTATGCCTGAGGTTGGGAGTACCTATGAAGTACTACTGAAGTCTGCGTAAAATCCTGGTAAGGTGTATTTTGCTCGCCTTACCTGCATTATCCTGCATTTCTATTCTGTCATAGTTCTAGTACTGTTATTATTACCACAGTATTTATCCTTTTCACAGCTGCTGCTGCTGCTGTCTATTATGACGACGATGGCTAGTACGACTACGACTGCGACTCCCACGTTGCGACTCCGACTACTACTATTTCTACTTCTACTTTTCCACTTCCACTTCCACTTCCGCTTCTACTTCCGCTTCTACTTCTGCTTCTACTACTACTACTACTGCTGCTACTACTGCTGCTACTGCTGCTACTACTGCTGCTACTGCTGCTACTACTAGTACTACCACCACCACCGCCGCCACCACCACCGCCACCGCCACCACCACCACCACCACCGCCGCCGCTACCACCACCACCACCACCACCACCACCACCACCACCACCACCACCACCACCACCACCACCACCACCACCACCACCACCACCACCACCACCACCACCACCACCACAGCTTCTGCTACTACTGCTGCTACTGCTGCTACTACTACCACCACCACCACCACTGCTACTGCTACTGCTACTGCTACTGCTACTGCTACTGCTACTGCTACTACTACTACTACTGCTACTACTACTACTACTACTACGAGTGCTAGTACTGGTACTAGTCCCCCCTTTTGGTCGAGGGGTGATGCCCTCAGCATCAGGCATCGTCCCACACGCCAAGGGGACACTGTTCGAGTATTTGCAGCCACAAGGGCATTAGCTGAATGTGCTTTTGCCCTTAGTCTCGCTGCCGGTGCTGTGCGTGTGTGCGTGTTTGGTCGACCACCCCTCCCCCCAATGCCCCGCCTCTCTGAGCCAGTGTCCCCAGCTTACTACTTCGGTGAGAGATCATCGAGGGAAGAGCTTTGTTCCTGTGATGTGGGCTGTCTTGCCAAGTGTCCAATTCCAACCCAAGCCGCCCGGCTTGGGGGGGCGGGCCCAGAGGTTCGGGTGGCACATCCCTCCCCTAATCCCCGGCTCGGATCGAGGGGCCCGGAGCGTTGAACTCTGCACCGGAGCCCTGATGACGTATGCGGAGGGGCAAAGAAGGCGAGAGGGACCGTTTCCGTAGGCCGGAGAGCACCCCAGGTCGACACTCACTCACTCACTCACTCACTCAGTACTGGTACTAGTACTAGTACTAGTACTAGTACTAGTACTAGTACTAGTACTAGTACTAGTACCCGTACCCGTACCAGTAGTAGTAGTAGTAGTAGTAGTAGTAGTAGTAGTAGTAGTAGTAGTAGTAGTAGTAGTAGTAGTAGTAGTAGTAGTCTAGTACTAGTACTACTACTACTATTACTACTACTACTACTACTACTACTACTACTACTACTACTACTACTACTACTGCTCCCACCGCCCAGCCGCCTCTTGCTGCTGCTGCTGATGTTGCTGCAAATGCTCCTGCTCCTGGCACTGCTACTGATACTGCTACTGATACTACTTCTGCCGCGGCTGCGGCTGCGGCTGCACGTCGACGACTGCCATGACGACTACGACGACTACGAGTACGGCTACGGCTTCGTACCCAGCCTGCTGATCGTTGTGGTACCCTACACTTCAATCTGCCCGAAACTTCTTGAGTTAAGGCTACACCTCAAGCTTTAGGCACGTAAGAAGCTCCAAAGCCCAAGTTCAGCAATGAGAGCCGAGTCGAGTGCGAGCTCGTGCCCAGGATCTCCAGGTACACGGGGTTCGGCCTAAGCAGGCTTTGTGGCTTACTCCCGAGAATTCACACACGGCCAGCTCACTATGCGGTTGCAGGGGTTTACCTCCAAACAACCCCAGTCCGTCCGGCATGAGAGCTTCTTTCCATAAGAGGGTTCGTGCTGTCAGCACGTCAAGCAACTTTTGTCACCTTGCCAACAGCCTCAGCTTGCCTCAGCTTCATGAAGGATCATGTTCAAGCTTGCGGGTTCAAGTCCTTTGCCGATGTCCGGGGACTTTCAGTTAGAAGATCAACAGCAACAAGCGATGTGCGTTGAGGGTTTGGTCGAAGGAATCTGAAGCTGAAAACCTCAACTTCACAAATTGAGCTGGGAAGCCCTAAGCCTTGCATCTAATGAGCCCTTGCCAAGCTGTGGGAGTAGCCAGGAGGCCTGTAGCCGGGGTTCAGCCAGGGGCGACCGGCAACGCGCTCTGCTTATGATGCGATGCCGCAGGAAATTTAAAATAACGGTGGTGAACCATGCGCTTTGCCTCTGATCAGGCGACCCAGAGCCGGGTTAGAAACAGGTCCGTAAGTGATCAATCGCCATCAACATGTTATTCGTGGCCTGCTTGCTGCGGCTTCTGATGTCTCAAAGCAGCATCCAAAATCCTAGACTCTCCGACCCTACGGCTACATCCCAAAACGCAGATCCCAAATGCAGATATTATGTGCCCTCGTCGTCGCTGTAGCAGTGCCTGGGCGGCGGTTGCCGCAACTCGGACAAGAAACTATAGAACTCCGCAGAACTCAACGTGCTGAGCAGACGGTCATAGTAGGAAACTACGTGAAGCATGGAGAAGAAGAGCCAGGTACGATGGGTAGGAAGGTGAGAACAAGACAACATATCTTTTCCAGACATCTTCTTGTTGGAGTACAAAAGCGGAGAAAGTTAGACGTCAGAGCAAACAGAGCTTTCAATGGACAAAAACCAACGCTTGAGCTTCTGGAGAAGGACAACAGCAGTTCAATCCAGGTTCAGTCTAACAGTATGTCGTCGTCCGCATGATTGCAAAGCTGAGAAGCAGTCCAGTTGCTTGCATGTGATTCCTCCTTTGTTTAGCAGTGTATTCGTCGCGTGTCGTGACGTTTCCAAAGATGCTCCGAGCCAGGTCCTCACATTATGACCATCATGAACAGCGTTTTCATTGTCATTATCACCATCATCACCATCGGCTATGATTCTCAAAAATGCGACTATCATAACCGTCATAAGCATTGTCGTCATCATTATGTCATGATGACTGTGGTCATGATTCTTATTCCTATTTTTTGTCGTTATTTCCGATTGCATTTATGTGTTTATGACGACGTTTATGAATATTTGTGCTCATGAGTTTGAAAGGATGCTTATGACAATGAATATGGTTGTGATGGTCGTAATGATGAGGATGATGGTGATGATTCGTTTAAGGATTATATGTTTCTGATTATGATCGCGGTTATGACGGTGCCAATCATTGACATTACCACTACCGGTGTCGTTGCTGTCACTATCATCGCCAAAGTCATTATCGTCATTGTTATTGTCATTATCATCATCATTATCATCGTCATCCTCTTTCTCATAGTCGTCATTACCACCAGCATGACAATTACCATGGAAATTGCCTCTTCCGTTTTTCGCTATCAAAAGCATGACTGTTATAGGTATCCTTGTGGTATCATTGCGATCATTGTGTCTGGCTCACACTGGCACATGCTCTTCGTCAGGTTGGGCTTGTCTTTAGTCTACTGCTGGCGCTCGACCGATCCCGATAGCCCGTCAAGATGTAGAACCACACTCTTTGCAATATATGGGTTTCGGCTCAACATTACTTAGTTTTGCAACCTGGGCTTCTTCGAGCTAAATTTGCAGCGATGTACCAGCAACTCGTTTGGATCTCAGCGCCAAACCCGGTAGGTTTCGACAGTTGCGTTCTTAACATTAGCCAGTTTGAGTGTGTTCTGAAGCTATGAGACGTTTGCAGGGGGTTTCTCAAGCTTGTCAGTTCTTTGAGGGCATAGGGTAGAGAGTTTTGGGCTTCCCGGTGCGGAGTGTCGCAATGGCGCTTTTCCCAGAGGCTTGCTGGAGCACGATTGCTTGGTCCACCACAGCTGCCTCGAACTCCGACACGGGCATAAAGTAAAAGCCAGAAAGTTGGATTTTGATTATCCTACCCCTTCTATGGTAAATTATAGGGTATCCTACCATGAAACCATATTCAAACTTTCTGGAGTTCCCTGTAGATTTAGGAAATCGAAAGGCTTGTTCCGAGTCACGGGCTGGAAGCTAAAACTCGAGCTCTCCTCTCGTCAAGAATTCGGGTGTGCACCTCCAAGCTCGTTTCAGCTTGTTTATTGACGGGGAAGCGGTGGAGTTCAGCCTGTCGAACTTCAGTGTTCATGGTTTCAGATGTTGGCTACACTTAGGCTTACGTTACTTGATTGAAGTTATACTCTGTAGGGTATCAGTTTGAGCCCCAAATCTATGCCCCAACGTTGATGCCCAAATGTTTATTTGCGAACCGGCAAACCAAAGCGCGAAATCTGAGCCCTAAGCACACACCCTCAACTACAAACTCTAATTTTTCAAACCCTTTCAGCTGTTGGCTCAAACTCTGCAACAAAGCTCTTGCAGAAAGCTGCCAAGATGTGGGTTCCAAGCATTGTTTGGCTGGCCTGGGCGTATAGTCTGACCCGTGGCAATTCGAGCCACACGTCTGAGTCGGGCATGGCTGTAAGGAGGACCCGAGTTCTCCCCAAGTTGAGTGGGAAGGAGGCAGACCGCTTCTTCGAGACGTGCCAGGCTAACCAGATCCTACAGAGGTTGCATTCAGTTCCGTCCCGAGTTCGCAGCAAGGTGGGGGTTTCCGAAAATAGGGCTACTTTATTTTGGGGTCCTTATAAGCAGGATCCTACTGTTTAGGGTACTGTACGTATTGGGGCCCCCTATTTCGGAAACCCCCAGGTGCAGAAGGCGGAGGAGTTCTGCGAAAGAGGCGTTGGGACAGCCGTGTGGCATCCGTTGCCCAACGGCTCACTCGCTGGATTTTGCTGCCCTGCGAACGCAACCTGGTGTCGCGGCTGTGCGGAAGCTGATGGCGACGCACAAGCATGCGGCAGGTGCCACCAGCGATCGTAGGGGCTTGTGTGGTCTCAGATTATGCCAGTCAGAAGGAGAGGTGTTTTGATGGTGTTTTGAGAAGTTCTCATATTGCTGCGGCGCAGTTGAGCATACATTATCTTCTCAAAGCTCTGTTTAAAGGCCATCAGTCTAGTCGAGAAAGCATGGCGATTCGAGGGGGCATGAGCCTGGAGTTCAAAAACTCCTAAATCCTAAACCGCAAGGCCCAAACCATAAACCCCAAAAGCTTTAAACCAGGTGCCGTGGCGGCTGGATCTTGAAGGATGGGCATTGCAGCGCTTGCATGGACCTCCCTGCGTGGCAGGACCTGCAGGGTAGAAATTGCCATGCCGTTGTGGAGGCAGGGGCTTGCAGCACGGGTCGCTGCTCGGCGAAAATGTGGAGTTTGAGAGTAGCGAAGCATGCTAGGTTTTATGGGTTTTCTACCGGATTTCGACACCCTAAACCCTATTCTAAACCCAACCGTAACCAAACCCTAGTTATTCTAACCAACTGCCCTAGTTATTTACCTTGAAAGCAGCCGAGGCTTCCACGGCGTCTCTTCGGTGATGGCATGCTGCGGCTGCTCGGGCGGCTTGCGCACGGCAACAGCATTTGCCTACTACTCGGAGCCCATAGTTTTGGGTGAACGCCGCTTTTGCCGAGAATCAGCAGAATCCCTTGGTCTCGCCCGATTTAGGCCCAGAAAATGACCCGAGAGTTAGGTGTTCTTCAACGGCCCTACTACATAGTCAACTGGAAGTTCGCTACGGCCCGAGGTGTCGTGAAGGGCCATCCGCTGCCGCGAACGGCTTCGCGCTACTCCCTGGACAGCGCTTGCAAGCTCTTGGAGTATAACCTCACGATCGACGGCAGCACAGGCCTGTGGCCCAGGGCACATTTGCACCTCTTGTGCTTACGTGCTCTTCGCCCGATGGCTGAGGTGAGCTGCGCTTGAAGCCCGGCTGTGAGTCCGTCGGCTGCGGTGGAGCCGTGCAGCTTGGCAGCGACAGTCCGAAGCATTCTGAATTTTTATAGACAAAAACTGGCCAGACTAAGGGAAGACTTCGAGGTGTCGTGCAGGATCACCGCCTACGAGGGCCGGCTGAACTTCTCTGCAGAGCTCGTCGTCACCGCCTCGAAATTCCTTGCCTACGAGAACTCGGTGCTCGTGGCCAGGGCCGCCACGGCTGCTAAATCGGCGACAGACTTCACTCCGCGGTTTGCAGCAGAGGTCTCGCCCCGGGATCTCCAGCTCAGCTGTGCGCCGGAGCTCGCGTCCTCCGGGTCCTCTGCTTGGCTGCGGCTTCGGGACGACGGCGGCCTCACAGTGAACGCCACGGCGACTTAGGGGCTAAGTAGGTAACCTTTAACCTTTTGGGATTATGCTATCCTAATACAGTTCATTATGTTTTCCTAATATAACTCATTATGTTATCCTAATATAATTCGTTATGTTATCCCAATATGATTCGTTATGTTATCCTAATATAATTCGTTATGTTATCCCAATATGATTCGTTATGTTATCCTAATATAATTCGTTATGTTATCCTTCTATAATTCGTTATGTTATCCCAATATGATTCGTTATGTTATCCTAATATAATTCGTTATGTTATCCTACTATAATTCGTTACGTTATCCTAAAAATTTTTCGTTATGTTATCCTAAAATAATTCGTTAGGTTAGCCTTTTTTGGGGCTAGGGTACTCAGCCCCTAAGGCGAAGGAAGGGCTCCCGGGAGTCACGGACCTCCACCTCCCGGGGCTCACTGCGGCCAGCGGCAGCCTCTGTCACCGAGCTTTGGAGTACCATACTTTAATTCTTTTTCTTAAAGGAACCATTATGAAAGAGAGTCCTAAACCCTAAACCCTATAGTACCCTTAAAGTAGCCCTTATAGATCCCTTAAAAGTAACCCTTATAGATCCCTTAAAGGAACCCTAAACTTAAAAGCCCAGGTCACGTCCAGCAGGGCAAGAACGTGACGGCTGTGGCTGCGGCTCGTGCCCAAATCTGCTTAGCCGCAGCGATGCCTTGAAAATGCACGAAAATCAGAAAACCCTAAACCCTAAACCCTAAACCGCAAAACGCAACGTAGCTGTCACATCAAGGTCTTGGTGCCGGACACCTGGACCTCCATCCACTATCGGCAGGCCTCCGTGATTGTGGCACCGGGTGCATCCCTGGGCCCTGCCTTGGAGCCTCTGACCACGGGCCAGGTGGGCCCTCACCGTATACCATACCCTAAACTTCCAGTTGCTGTAGGGCCCTTGCGGTCCCAGTCGGAATACTTTTGCCTTGACTCTGCCAGATTCAAGGGGAATCTTGGGATCCCCAAGCCCTAAACCAAAGAGCCCTAAAACTTAAATCCGAAAGCCCTAAACCCTAAAGCCCTAAACCTTAAACCCCAAGCCCTAAACCCTAAAGCCCAAAACAACCAGGTGTCTCCAACCCGTTTCTCGGCCACCTGCAGCTCCAACTTCACCAATGGCTCCATGGAGCTTCCAGCCAGCAACACAGGGCCCTTATCTGGGTTCTTGTTAAGGAACTTAATTTAAGTTACCATAATAGGGATCTATCGTAAATAATAGGGTTTCCTTATTATGGTAACTTAAATTAAGTTCCTTAACAAGAACCCAGTTATGGTTTGACCAGGGTTCCCTTAAAGGGTTCCTTTCAAAGGGGGGTAATAAGGGGGCCATTTATAGTGGGGTTCTATCGTCTCGGGGACAGGAATTACCTATACCATTTAAAGTGTTACTCATTATTTCTCGTTTACCCCAGAACCCTGTTCTGATCATGAAGGCCCCTATAGTACTGCCTTAACCTACTTTGTTGCACGCAGGGTCCTGATATAAACTGTCACATAAACCCTGATATTGAGCTTACTGGGGCCCTCCAGTAAACTAGGTTTTGGTGGGTGCAGGTGGAGCATACCGGAGTACGCCACATCGTACTGTTGATGATATAAACCCCTGCATTACCTTAAGGACCCTAAACTATTCGAAATTATGGTGTATTCCGTACTTCGGGTAATGCAAGATTTATATCATCAACCGTAGTATGGTAGGGTACATAGCAGATTTACCATCGCGCTTATGGACCCGAGTCCGGTCCCTGAGCTAGGGGATCCCAAGCCAGTGATTGGGTTATAGGATCCTTAAGGGGGGGTGGTTCAAGGGGGGAGGGTACTAGGGAGCTTTGGGGAACCTTAGGGAAGCTTAGGGAGTATTGGGGAATAATGGGGATTACTAGGTTACCTACCCCCCTTGGACCACCCCCCCTTAAGGACATCCTAAGTGGGTTGGTTTAGGGTTTGCTGGGATTCAAGTTGCCATATTCGGGATCTATATAATAAATAATGTGGTTCCTTATTCGGTAACTTACTGGGATTCAAGGTACCATATTCGGGATCTATATAGCAAATAATGTGGTTCCTTATTTGGGTAAGTTAAGCCTGAGGCCCAAAATAGCCCAAAAGCCTTATATAGTATGGTCTTTGGGCCCAAAAGCCCTAAAATATGAGTCCTCAGAGCCTAAGGGTGAGCAATTCCTTTACAAGACCCCAGTTTACAGTATCCCAAAACCAAGGATTGAGTTTGACGACATGACGGGCCTGGCGACCGTGGCGGGCTATGTCGTTTTCCAGTTGAACATAGCAACAGGCTGGGTTCCTGTTAAGGGATTTAGGGTTTAGGGTTTAGAGACTAGGGATAAGGGATTTGATCTAAGTTACCATAACAGGGATCTATGGTGAATATCAAGGTTTCCGTATTATGGTAACTCCCTTAACAAGAACCCAGCAGGCGCCGTGCAGGTCTCGCCTGAGGTCAACCTGTCTCACATCTTCGACGTAGAGAGCACTACCGGCAAAGCAGTTCCACGTCGAGGCCGTTTGGACGTGTCCTGCATCATCCTGGGCCACTTCGAATGGCAAGTGGGCATACCGCAAGTCCCCATTCAGGGAAGCCTTCACATCTCCGTGCAGGATTCGATTCCACCCTAAACCCCTCTAGACGCCTTTCAAAGGAACCCTAAAAGCCTCTATAGGCCCCTTTTAAAAGGAACCCTAAAAGCTCTTACTATAGGGCCCTTTCTAAAGGAACCCTCTTCATATCTCCGTGCAGGACTCCATTTGCTGGAAGCGAGCACTGGACACGGGCCATGGCTGGAGCCTCGGGCGAAGCCTCGGAGGGAGCTCCCTTGGCCCTGGCGAGTGCCGCGGCAGCTGCAGGAGACTGGGTTCTTGTTAGGGGATGTTAGGGGATTTAGTTTAAGTTACCAAAGCTACCATAATATGGGTCTATAGTGAATAATGTTCTTGTTAAGGGATTTAATTTAAGTTATCATAACAGGGATCTATAGTGAATAATAAGGTTTCCGCATTATGGTAACTTTCTGAAGGCCCTTAACAACCCAGATCAACCCAGGAGAGATCCAGGCTGCGCTGTCTACAGCTACTCCCCGGGCCTCTGCGTCTCCCTCGCACCGTGCGGCCCACATCCGAAAGACGAGTGTCAGCCCTACGTTGAGGCAGTGGAGAAGGTTGCGAACTGCAGCATGGAGCACACGTGTCTCAACCTGACGGCTGCTGAGCCAGTGTGGCTGTACCTTTGTCACAGTTCAGTAGCATTTTACATTTTTATGGGTACTTAAAACCAGTAAGGACTAAAAATGTACATTTCTAATACTATCCCAACATGAACTAGGTACAGTGGCATCTTCTGCCCGGTGGCATTTGGGGTGGAGCCAGCCACGGACAAGCTCAGCTGGGTGTATCGCAAAGAGGAGCCGGTTGTCAGCGCGCTGGACGTGTTCTACCTGCAAGCTTCCGAGATGGATCCAGAGGTCGCGTGCGGCTCTGGCAATTTGCTTCTTACCAGGACCTTGCACCTAAACTCTGAACCCTCTCAACCCTAAACCCGAAAACTTTTGAATCCTATCAACCCTAAACCCTAAAACTCTTGAAGAGGTCTCTCGGGTTTTTGTGGCAGGGTCGGTACTGGCCTGGTAGGAGTAATGCCACATGGGATTTGTGGGCTTCATTATCATAAGTATAGTATATAGCTTTATGGGCCCCAAAACCCTATTCTAATTATTAAGGCCCGGAGGAGTAATGCCACATGGGATTTTGAGAACGCGACTTCCAAGTACATGGAGCTGTTCGGCTCTCACGTCGCATGCCTCGTCAGTGTGTCCGGCGCAGAAGTGGTTCCAGCCACCTTCGAGCGCGGAGAAGAGAGCCTTTTTGGGCAGAACGAGACGGACTACTTGGGCATAGGCCCTTTGAGCAAACAACGACTGGGATAGTACGGGCATCAGCCTGCAATGTTGACGCAACGCGAACCCGCCTCGGCCCTCCTGGCAGTCACCCCGACTCCCTGGCTTCATGACAAGCCTCCCTGTACCCCTCGTCTATAGCCCCGGAATGGGCTCACGCACTGCCGAAACTTATCCGGCCGCCGGTTCACTTTTGCGGTAAATTGGTGTGCAGCCTTTCCATACCCCTGCCGAGTATAAGGTTACCAGGCCATGTTTACGCTGTCTTGGTGTCCATAACGCCCCCGCCCCCTCCAAAAGAGATAATCCCCCAAAACCCTCACAACTTCGAACAAGCTCATACCTCTCCTTCCTAATCCCGGAATAAGCCTCTGTACTGCCGTGTGTATGACACCCTCATACCGCCCGATAATCCCCGTAACCCTCCCTCATAGCCCCCCAAAAAAAGAGCACCCATGCTAGAAAATGCGGTTATTGTCCATGTGGCTCTGACCGTGGCTTGTGCGTGATTTGGCTGGTTAATGAAGCCCTGCTCCTGCCGACTCCCTGCCCTCATCCCCCTCCCTTTTAGGGTTGAGAAACTTTCCTCTTTTTTACAGTCCGTGTTGATCGTCCTCATGTCTTTTCCTGTATGTAGTACATGAATCGACTGCACATGCGAAAGTTGCATGACAAGTCTTGCTGACAACTGTACCTTGCGCAGACGTCTTGGGCTTGAATCGAGAAAATCGGCTAGCTGTTTGTGAACGGACACTCACCAACTGCACTCCTGCTTCTAACTGGTAGCGGAGCAGTGAGGACGTTCACTAGGTGTCACCCCCGAGAGCCGTCTGTCCGGGGACCGTAGAGGAAGAGTAGAGATAGTTGTGGAGCAAAGGCCCCTGCTAGCTTCGCCATGTCAGTCGCAGGCCTTCGCTACCAACCAAATCACTGGTCCCAGAACCTTGTGCCTGCCGAGACCAAAGGCGGCTCATTCATATATGATGGGACCGCGGCTGGGTTCCACGATTGGCAATTCCGGACACAGATCCGAGTGCTTCAACACCGCGAAAAACAACGTCGCGAGGCTTTGAAGGATCTGCGTTCCGCCGCATCGGCCAGATCTAAAAGCGATTCGCCAAGAAAGTGGCGCGGCAAGGCAAGCCAAGGGAGCAGTGTCCATCCCACAGAGGATGAGTCAAGTAGCGGAATACCCGCTAGTCCTTCGAGCGCGAGAAGGACTAAGCCTGCATTCGAGGCCGATGAAGATGATGGTGCAGAGTCGATGCCCTCACACCCGAGTCAGGTTGAGGGCGATGATGATGAACCGGACACTGAACCGGTGATGCCGACGATGAAGGACATCAAAGATTCCGACCTGGACATGTCCGAATGCGTTCAGAAGGTACTCGAAGGGCTTCGAGGTGACGCCTTCTGCATTGCCCGAGACATAGGTATCGAACGGTTACTTCGGTATGATGGGATAGACCATCTTGCTGAAGAAATCAGGCGCCAAGCTTTCCCGCTACAGAGCGAAGAGGCCTCCGAACTTTTCCGTCAGGGACAGACAGCTCCTGACGGGCCCGCTCGCAAAGCAGCCCGGCGAGCCTATGTTGTCGTACATAGCCCGCCGAAAGCGGTGGTGGTCGACCTTGCAGGAGCTAGACCCCGACATTCGCCTCTCCGAGGCGATGAGGGCTAACCTTCTTGTTGAGCTTTCGGGGTTGGAAAGAACAGAACAGCTAATGGTCAAAACCGCCGCCCGCACACATCGTGTGGAGGAGTACGCACGCGTCCTTGTTCAGCACCACTCAGTGGTGCATATGGAAGAGCGCCTTCTGACACAGAAGGATTCCAATGGCCCAGGTAAGACCTGGAGGCGTTTCGATGCTAAGCCCCAATATCCCAAGTTTGGCTGTATGGGGTATGATGGCAGTGCCGTTGAGCAAGACCACCAGGAACAGCATGAATCCGCGGAAGGCTACGGTGGTGGCTACGGTGATGAAGCGTACCAGGCCACAGCGTCTGGGGGAGATGATGCGGATGAATGGGTCGAGGATGAAGACCTAGCATTGCAACTTAACGCCTATACGGCGGTGGAATTCGAAGCGGAAGTTGACGACTTGGACGATTCCTACGCCGAGTCGGTTCAGCTTGCATATGCGGCACAGACCGCATTCACCCAGGCGAAGGGAAAGGGAAAGAACAAGGGCAAGACCCCCGGGAAACCCGGTGGGAAAGTTGTGCGTAGTAATTTGACTAGCTAGCAGAGCTCAAAGCAAAAAGCAGGTGCTTGAAGTGCGGCGTGATCGGCCACTGGGCCGGAGATGCTGCCTGTAAGTTTAGCGATAAGGGCAATGGCTCCAAGGGCACCGCTACTCCAGCACAGTCTGGAGGAACTGCTAGCGCGGCCGCAAAGCCGGCAGCACCGAAGCCACAGGCGTACTGCGCCGCGGTTGAAGAGGATGACACGGAATGTGTTCATTTGTCAAATGCGAGCGCTGGCAGACTCGAGGGATATCCGGCCAACTTAGAGATGACCCCCTCGAAGTCCAAGACCGGCAAAGGCCGTGGCAGTGAAACCCCGTTCTCACCTCAGCTTCGGCGCTCAGCCGCCGCGGGGATTATGCGTGACAGCCCACCTGTGGGTTCCGATCGTGTCTTTTCCTTTGGTGAGCAGAAGGGATTGACTTACGAACGGGTTCTCTATACCTACCCTGGGTATATCCCATGGGGGCGCACGCAGAAATGCCCATCCATAGGGTTGGCCGACTTTTTGAACTGGGTCACAGAGTACTTTGACGTACGAGATGACACCCCCATTAGCATTACGAGAAGAGATATTCCTCTCAGCCAAGAGCCCCCGCCTAGGTTCGCCTCGCCGCCTCGGCCGCTTCCTCCAGCGAAGGCCCCCGGAAATGCCGGGGAGGTTGCAAGGAGTTCAGTAAGTCGGGAAGCAACGCATACATAGATATGCGAACGTGTAAGAAATGCGGCACCATTACCAAGACAAAGAAAGAAAAGCCTGTCATAGACCAGGCCACATGCCCTCACACCTCCACCGAGAGGTCAGGAAGCAGTAGAAAGACTTCCCGCGTCAAGTGCAAACTTTGTGGGATGCTCCTAGATGAGCAGCCCCAGACCGAGCGAAAGGCTAGGGAAGACGCAGCCACAGTGCTGCGGGAGTCCAATACCCTGGACTTCGACCTGCTGCGCAGTATCGTCGAAAGCACGGGAGATAGTCTTCCTGTTGAGGTAGTAGCTCCGCCATTGTCCAGTTCCAAGAGACTGTAGAGGGTCATTTCGTGACCGAGCCCGTTATATCACGCGGCGATCTCCTTGCATATCTCCAGGAGGCTTTGGATGACCACGCGGCCCCCTCGACCAACAACAGTTGGGAGGTAGCGTCGGTGAGATCGCGCTCCTCGAGGGCTTCGGCGACGAGGCAGGGTTTCGTGGCGTTTACTGAGGGAGTCACGGATATACACCCGGCCCTGGTTGACTTACCCGTAGTAAACATCTACGAGGATGCACATGTGTACGCAGTCCTAGACGAGGGTTGCAACTCCACAGTGCATGGTAGCGATTGGATAGCAAATGCAGCAGGCAAGCTCGCTAACCTTGGGTGTAGCACCAGGTTCAGGCCGGAGGGGAGTCGGACTTTCAAGGGTCTTAGCGGTGCTACCGAGACTTTGGGTAGCAGGACCATTCCCTTCTCTATAATGGGATTGGAACAGGATTCGAGGGTCCCCGGCGTTCTTGATTCGCACGAGATTAAGGGTACAGCCCCTCTCCTCCTGTCCCTTTACGCGCAGGCCCAGCTTGGTATAACCAAAGACTTGCGATTTGGAATGTGTGGTGTTCGGCTACCTTCAGATCAGGTCATCAAGATTAGGCTATGCCGAACACATGATTCAGGGCTGTTGTGCATAAACATAACAGAGGGCCTAGCGCAACCCAAGCAACCTCGCCTCACTAAGGGTTTCCAGATCCCTTGCCCGCCGGTCCCAATGTTTAGGTCCGCTGCCACTACAGCTCACCCAGATCACGTGAGCGAACCCACCGGTGAGGCGACAGGTCACAGTCACAGCACTGTAGCAACAGCAACAGCAGCAGCGGACACTCGCAACAACACGAAACGACGCATAAGCGTAGCATTCCCTAACCATTGCATGGTAGGAACGACAGATTCACAGGATTCTGTAGATGCCCCGACAGGACATAGCGCGCCTAACGACAGCAATGGCGGCGCAGTCAGGGGAGAAGTTGCCGTCGAAGGCGCCCCCAGTGCCAGTGCCAAACGCTGCGCCAGCGATTCTTGCAGCGGCACCGGCTGGGCACAGTCCCACGCCCAAGGCACCTCCGGGCGGACACAGTTCCGCCCCGGCACCGAAGGCCCCGCCGGGTCAAGCAGTAGCACCGAAGTCGAAGGCGCCACCTGGGGATAGCCCACGTCCGCCAAGGCCCCTGCACGTGCCACAGTGCACCCGAAGACGGCAGCCCAGAGCCACCGCGACCTGGAGCAGTTCGACGTTCCTGGTTATAATGCCAAGAGATGGTGTCAATGGGCCAGTTTTGAACTGCCCTCTCCCAGCGGCCGTGCATAATCACGACCTGGCGTTGATGCCACACTATGAGGGGAACATAGATGACCCCGATATTATAATAGACGTCTTCACATGGGGGTATGAAGATCATGCCTGGCTCCAACGTGTGCGAAGCCGTTGGACCTGTGAAGAGCTCTTCGCACAGCACGAAGAGATGGAAACGTATGGGATCACGACCCATGCTTCCTCCACCAGCTATATGCTGGTGATGCTCGATATGGTCTGGATGAAGGATGACCGCAAAGACGGTCTCACGCCGGCCGAGGCGCAGCGCCTCAATGATGAGCAACGTGAGCGCACCAAGCACGTTATTGGCTCACATCCCGATATAATTCGGGCGGACCATCCCAATTTGATAGCTCACACCAGGCATATCCTGGCGAACATCGAGGACGCTATAAGGAGGCGGGCATCCGCTCGATCGCAGTGCACGTAGTGTGCAGAGCCAACAGACACAGATCTGTTGCGACAGGAATCTTCGCGAGGTGCTCGCCGGTATCCCGGACTCGTCCATCAGCCTCACTCATATGAGTGCGTCGCGCAGCTGGCCCTTATATATGGGTCATAGATCTTGCAAGGGCCAGTGCCCCCTGTGCATGCACAGGACCTCTGACACAGTTCATGAGGTGGATGGCTCTGTGCGTGCGTTTGCGGATGCCGTCCGCACAGACGGACCGGAGGACAACGACTGCATCCTCGTCGTCGAGCCTGCTTGCGCCCGTCCTGAGGATCAGCGTACATATGCTGAGAAGTTCTATCAGCGCATGGTCGCCGAGGGGCGTGCACTCACAAGCCCGTGGAGGGCGTCGGCCCGTTGGATCGACCGCCTAAAATGGGTGAGGCAGCTGTCCAGGCGGCTACCCGAATGGGATTGATTGGCTGGCAAAACCCACACACAGTATGTGGCGAAGTTCGATCCGAATTCGCTCACCGCAGCGATGAACCGCGGCGCAGCCCAGGGCACCGACCCTGGAGGGCCACTTCCTTCGGTTAGGAGGGGGTAGCTCTAGTGTGGGTGCGTCTCCCAAGAACACCGCGCCGGACCCGAAAGGGGTCCGAAGGGTCCACCGCAGCCGCCCCCGGCAAAGTCCGGTGGAGCCCAGGTTAGGGAGGTGCATGATCTTACCGACGCCAACAGGGTCGCAGAGTCTACCATCAGCGACGCAGCGATTTGCGAAGGGCCCTGCAGGACGTCAAGAAGCGATGATGCTGACCGGGACACAGCTCCCGAGCGCAACAACTGGAACAACTGGCAACAACCCAAGGCTCTCCGCACGGCCGGAGGAGCGCAGTGATGATCAGCCCGGTAAGGGCGACGGCAAAGGCAAGGACCACCCGCATAGCGTGTACGATGAGGTGGAGTACGATGTTGGGGACTGGGATCCACCGGGACCCAGGGGTGGACTCCGACAGCCACCCGAGCCACCGGAGCCACCGCGCTTCCGAGCGCCCACAGGCAAGGGTGGCTACTACAGGTTCCCAGATCGCGATAATCCGCACCGCACCATGACGCAGCGGGAAGCCTGGAACTACTTCCACGGCGATAGGCCGTCGGATGAATGGACAGATGCAGAGTGGGCCGAGTAGTCGAAATCGACGAGCGCATCTTCTCCATCGACGTGGGTGCGATCCAGCTTAACGCCGACACAGGTTTCGGTTGGAACAGGCGCATCATTTTCAGCGACTTCCCCGATGGGGTGCTCACCTCGATATGGGAGGTGCTGTGTGAAAAGCCGGCCCCGGCTTGCTGGATCGGACCATATGCTCCGAGGCGATTCTGGGCTGGTGACAAAGTTCACTACGAGCTGTGTGAGTGAGCGCCACAACATCAAGTGCACCGTTGTGACGCGCTTTACCGCACGTGGGTATAAGCCCACGGGAAAGCTGCGTGCCATCAACCCCATTGGGCACTTCTTTTCGCATATCGACCCCACAGATGGGTCGAGTTGGACGTATGAAGGATCGTGTTTCCCGCCTGGTGCCGATCCGTCAAGCGTTCCCTCCGAAAGTGGAGGTGCAGAGCAGCCTTGTCCCACACAGGAGCCTGGACAAGAGGGAGCATACGTTGTGTTATGGCTCTTCCCTGCTGCTTTCCAATCGGACACAGTTCCGCATCAGATCGAGGACACAGAATCCTTGAGTGCAGTGTACAACCCGGGCACAGTCCCGGGCGCATCTTCCGGCGCCGCCGGCGCAGCTGCCACCGCCAACCCGGACACAGTTCCGGAAGGAGTCTCACCGATGGACGAGGACTCGCGCGGTGCAGCATACATGGCCGTCTGCAGTGGGGAAGGGGTAGGCGAAGCACCCCAGGTGATGTTCCCGGACCCCGAAGGCCCCGAGAAACCTGCCCACAGTAGCAGCGTAGTTGCCTCTGGACCTTCAACCTCGAGTCTCCGAAAGCTTAGCAAGGCCCAGTCCAAGCACCTAATCTCAAGCCTTACCGAAATGGTAGCGGGGGACGCAATTCTTAAGGCGATTGTGTATAATGCCGCCATGCAAGAAGCCGATCATTTGATTAGGCTGAGCGAGCCCTCGGCACAGGTCCTCGCGAGCGTGATCAATTAACGAGCGACAGAACGGGCCACCGGGCCTCGTGGTTGCCAGGTTTGAGACTTCCACAGAGGAGTTGTGTCTAGAACTTGAGTGCGTAGCTGATACTCTTAACATACCAATCATCCTTGTTACCCCGAATGGTTACCCAATGCTTGAGGACACAGTTAGCTTGAGAGGGGATATGCACATCTCTGGCATAGGACCAGAGATAGGAAAGGCCTTGGAAACGTTTCAGGCCTGGACAGAGTCTTACGGGTATATCCCCCGAAGTTACATTGACACTGATAGTGCTGACTTTTGGGGCATTTGTCGCAGCATTTCGGAGGGGTACTATATCAACGCATTTAGTCGAACCTGCTTTGCTGGCGACGCCCAGGACGCAGATCCTGAGGACATCAGCGAGGCAGGCGGTGCGTTGACGCCTGAAGAAAGGGAACGCCTCATCCTGGAACAATTCCCCTTCCCAGGGACTCCGACCACAGAGGCGGAGCGGCATGCGGCGTGGAGAACACTCCCTCAACGCGTGGGGGTTGCTATAAGGCGCCTGCATCGTTCCTTTGGGCACTTGCCGAACACGGTTCTAGTTCAAGTCCTGAAACAGGCTCGTGCGAGTAAGGAATTTATCGCCGCTGCTAGTCTCTATAAGTGCAAGATTTGCCTGGACACCGCTCCAGTGCCAAGGCATCACCCAGTTGCCGGAGATAGCGTGTTCCCGAAAGAGTTCAATCATACGATAGGTATGGATGCGCTAGAGGTCAAGGACTTCTTCGGAAACCGTTATACTGCTGTCAAAATAGTTGACATTGGGACTAGTTTTCAGCAGATAGTGCTGGTGAAGTCTGGCGGGGGCAACCCCAATGCTCGTCAGTGTGTGAAGTGCCTGATCGACAGATGGATCAGTTGGGCTGGACACCCCAAGGTCATAGCTACCGATAGAGGGACACACTTCAAAGGAGAATTCTCTGAGTATTTGGCACAACATGGTATAACCCATAGGAACGCCCCTCTTGAGAGCCCGCAGACCATCGGAAAGGTCGAGCGCCGTGGTGGTCTTGCCAAGGCCATCATCAGGAAGGTCGCGCAAGAGGCTCAGCCCTCGAATATTGAGGAGATGGAAGCGGTAGTCACCGAAAGTGTCACCACTAAGAATGAGCTTAGCAGACATCAAGGCTTCAGTCCAGCACAACATGTGCTAGGTAAACAGCCCCGAACGCCAGGATCCATACACGACGAATCCGAAAGCTTGGGTACACTGTTTACCAAATGTGATGAAACGAACACATATTATGTTCGGCACCGTGCGTGACAGGAAGCTAAGAAAGCTTTTGTCCACTTGGAGACCTCACGCAAGGTTGCGAAAGCACTCCAACGTAATGCGGCGCCAATTGACGTCGAATACAAAATCGGCGACTTGGTTATATACCGTAGAGACAATGTCCCCGGTAGCTTTGGTACCGTTTGGTCTACGGTTAGCCGCGTTATAGGACGCGAGGCAGAAAACGCGTGTTGGGTGTTACATGAAAACATTCCTGCTTTAGTCAATGCCCGAAAGATGCGTCCTGCCGATGAGGTCGAACTCGCAGCGCACCGCGTTCTAGCAGGCGAACCAGTACTTCCGGAAGCCATCGTACATGGACCGGAACAAAAGTTCCAGGATGAACGCACAGCGGATCCGGTCACTGCACCGGCGACACCAAGACCAGCGGCGGTTGCTGCTCCGTCCACACCGACGGTCGCCCCTGGCACACCAATGCCGGCCCCGCCGACGCCAGTGGTGATGCCGGGCACACCGATGCCCGCGCCATCAACTCCGGCGAGGGGTCGTGCCAAAGATAAGACGGGCGAAACTGCTCGGTCGCGGTCGCCAGTAGGAGCCCGAGATGCGGTGCTACTCGCAGAAGAGGTTGATCAAGTAGAGGCTCTGGCAAGACGTTTAATAGACACTCAGGGGTTTGACCCAGACGAGTGCTTGGAACTTCTTCGCACGTTTGATCGCGATCGACGCGAGGTGTACACACGCCCGCTTCTTGATGATGGAGATCCCGGGAGTATAGCTCTCGCGGTTGGAGTTTACCGCCATGGCGGACGTGTAGGTGTCTCCGGGCCCACACGGGACAGACCGTCATTCGCTATGTACCTCAACCTCTATCTCTTGCATCACAGTATGCGAGCTGGCCATTCGAACCCACAATGGAGTAGCATCCAACTCACTAACAGAGGCGCTGATGCACACAAGGACCTTGCCAATACCCCCGGATCGTTCAACTTCACTATAGGAGTAGGCGATTACCGTGGAGGTGGCTTGTGGGTCGAAGAAGCCACGGGTACAACTCCCGTGCGTGTGCAGAATACAACCATGTACGGCACCGTTCATGACACTAAGAACAAAGTTCTTAAGTTCCGACCGAAGGACGTACGCATGGTCGCAGCATTAATTAGGAGAGCGATATAGCATCTCGGCATACACCGTGAGCGATCTCGGTAAGTTGTCTAGAGATGATATCCAGCTCTTGTCTGATCTCGGGTATCCGATATACAAGGATACACCAAAGGCTTTTGGTAGGAAGAGCGACGGGATTTACACCCTCGGACATTCGGACCTTCCTATCGAAACGTTTTTGGAGCGCATCCATGAATACGGAATCAACGAAATCGTTGACTGTAGGAGTCATCCGTATAGCACAAGACATCCACAATATAATTGTGACGAACTTTCTGCCACGTGCTTTGCAAAAGGTATCGTGTACAGCCACGCTCCCGAACTTGGTAACAGGAACCGGGGAGGGATCGAGGCGAACCTGCAAACGAATCAGGGAATCAGCACAATCGCTAGGATAGTTAGCGAGTTTCATGACGATTATCATCGCGTCCTTCTTTTATGCTCAGAAGCTAGTTGGCGCCGATGCCATCGTCAAACCATTGCACAGCATCTATGGTTGGAGCACTCCAAGCTAGTGGAGCACATCCGTGCTAATGGAATGCTGGAGACTCACCCATACCACCATATCACAATCGAAAGTGATGAGGTGGGAGCTGCGTCGAACGTCGCGACGGTTGGCGCACAGTCGCGTGCTGATCAACTGCCACCAACGGCCGAGCCCACGGATAGCCGTGAAACAGAAACCCAAGCCTTTGCTCTCACCCCTGACGGGGAAGACGCCTTCGGCAGCAGTGTCGATGTAGGTTATATGGCTTCGCTTTTGGACTATCACAAGGCTCCCGTAGAAGTGCAGTTAGGCTTGGACGCCGCGATGAAGACTGAGTGGCAGAAATACACCGAGTTTAACGCTGTGGTCCCTTGCACAGACAAGGAGAGTTCAAGGATCTCACCAAGGCTGGCCACGTTTGTATTCCCACGAAGTGGGTTCTTACCGATAAGAATGAACACCTCAAGGGGACGGCAGCCTATACTCCCAAGTGGAAAGCACGCTTGGTCGCATGTGGAAACTTCGAGCATATCTCGAATGAGGAGGACATCAGGGCAGACAGCCCCACGGCGGAACCAGAAGGCATAGCCCTTATCTGTTCATGGGCAGCCTCCTTAGCCCTGCGGCTCAAAGCAGCCGACATTACGAACGCCTACTTCCAAGGCAAACCCCTTCAACGCCTCCTCATACTTCGTGTTCCCAAGCACCCTAAGGGTGTGCCCGACGCGGAGATCCAGAGAGCCGGGTATATGATTGCCCGAGTCCCCGTATACGGTACTACCGACGCGGGGCGGAACCTTTATCTCCGTATAAAGGAGAGCTGTAAGGCATTCGGCCTGAAAGCCTCCCAGATCTTGTCGGCCCTGGTTTCATTACAGGAGAGAACAACCGCCTATGCGCTTGCCTGTGTACTCACGTGGACGACTTCCTATGGGCAGCGACTGCTGAGGGAGAGCCAGTCATGCCAGTCATCCAGAACTTGCTGGACAAATAAATTTAAGATCGGTCGTATAGAGACCGACAAGTTTCGCTTTTGCGGACGTGAATACGTCCAAGACATCGACGGGACTATCCGCATAAATTGCAGAGACAACACACGAGCGATACGCCCGATTGAAATCCATAAATCGGAGAAGGGCTCAACCCCAGTTTCGAACGCCCAGCGCACAGCGCTGAGGTCAGTGATAGGATCGTTGGCATGGGTAGCTCGCGCTACAAGGCCAGATCTCGCCTACAGGGTGAATGCCCTGCAGCAACGCGTTACAAGTGCCACGGTGGACACTCTCCGTGAGGCAAACCGTGTAGTCGCGCTCGCGCTAGGAGACGCGGAGAGGCCGATTACCTACAGTGCGAAACTGCCCTGGAACACCGGTGAGTTAGCGGTCGTTACGTTTTGTGACGCCTCCTTCGCTGGTGAAGCAAACCACAAGTCCCAACGAGGCCGTTTCCACTACCTCACCTCCGCACAGTCGGCAGTAGACAAGAACGCGTCAGTGCATGAAATGCACCTAATCTCATTCTCCTCGTCTACCATGAAGAGAGCTTGCCGTGCCACGTTGCAGTGCGAGGCCTACTCACTACAGCATGCCATAGAGCATGGTGACCGCATACGCGCGGCCGTGCTCGAGGTGCTTGGCAAGCTACCCCGGTCACAGAACTGGGAAGAAGCCGCAAAGCGGTCGATGTTTCACTTGCAATACACTGACTGCAGATCCCTGTCAGATCATCTGACGGCGTCGATCCCAAAGACGTGTGACGACAAACGTCTCGCAATCGAGATGACAGGAATGCGCCAGGGACTCTGGGAAGAAGACGAGCCGACGCACAGCCTGCATCACCCATACGGTGATGAGTTGCGATGGATCCCTACACATCTTCAACTCGCCGATTGCTTGACGAAGAGCATGAAGCCACTGTTGTTGAACCAGAGCATTGACAGAAATGCGGTGCAAGTGCTCGATGAACCCGCTCCTGCCACGCAGAGCGCACCCGTTGCCGCAACGGAGAGCACAGAAAACTCGCCGCTGGAAAGCTGAGGCTTGACCTGGAGTCTAGAGCGAGTTCGCTCGACTCGGTCGCCGAAGTTAACTCCCGGTATAATCCGGCGAAGTAGGGATGACCCAATGCGGTCTAATTCACGCATGTTTCGGACTTCACACTGTAGATAAGACGGGTGAAAAATTTTCCTCTCTTTTACAGTCCGTGTTGATCGTCCTCATGTCTTTTCCCGTATGTAGTACATGAATCGAGTGCACATGCGAAAGTTGCATGACAAGTCTTGCTGACAACTGTACCTTGCGCAGACGTCTTGGGCTTGAATCGAGAAAATCGGCTAGCTGTTTGTGAACGGACACTCACCAACTGCACTCCTGCTTCTAAAGGGTTTAGGGCACCGCATTCACAGCACTCTGGCAGGGTCGCAGCCAGATGGAGCCAAGATCTTGCCACACGAAGTTGTTATTGTTACACCCACCGTTTGGTTTTTGCAGGGTGTTCGCTGCCACAGCCCGCTTGAGCCAAGCTTTGATGCGCAAAGTTGCTAAACCCCGATTCGGTTTTGGTGTGGTGTTCGCAGCACTTTAATTAGCAGAGTCGCAGCCCAACATCACCAAATTTGCCACAGAAAGTTGCTAAGCCACTGTTTCGTTTGTCTGTGGTATTCACAGCACTCTGGCCGTGCGCCGCAGCCCGGTCGCACAACAATTTGTCGCGCAACAATGCTGCACCGCCCTGGCCGGAAATTTAATCTAGTTCCCAGACCACCCTTCTCGTGCCGAGGTTGGGGGGGGTCTGGGCTGCCGCGCTATTTTCGCGCACCCCTCACCAACATGACCGCCTGCCCTCACCAAATCCGCCCGGCTCTCACCAACATCGTGACGATTTAAGATGTCAACAAAGTGTCATGGTCTGATGGGAGAGGTAGGGAGGGGGTTCATCAAAAACATCAATCTAGACGCCGAAGCCGCGGCAGATGACCAGAGACTTTCATCTTTGCCTGCTCATTATAAGGCTTGAGGCTCACCTTGCAGAGCCAACATTGCCCTCTTCCGGAGACGGACGAAGATGGGGATGACGGCCTTGTTCAAGAGGCTCTACTCGTGGATGACCCCACCACCACCACGCTCAATGACTACTCCTTGCACGCCTGCGATTGCTTCCCCATGTCCTGGGGCATTGAGCCACCGGTCACGGACGAGAGCTTCATGTCAGTGCCCGGAGGCGAAAACCAGTTTGTGCCTGAAGCCATTGAGATCGCACGGGGCTCGCTAATCTGTGACCAGCGCTTCCTCCAGCCTGTTTCGGCCATGATTCTTTTCTCGTCAAGTGAGCTCGACTGCCGCAAGGCTTGTCAAGTACAGTCGACTTGTTCCTTTTATTGGTTTGGTTCGGCTGCGAATTTGCAGCAGTGCCGACTCTACAGCGACTGCAAGGCCTTGTTCCAGGAGCGTGGCAGCAGTGGCGTCTTAGGAGGTATTGTGAGAAGCCACGTGTGCCGCCGAGCAGATCCTGCAAAGTGCTGGACCATCAGCAAGCGCCGTACCTTCCTGCAAACTGGCAAAGAAGATGCTGGCGCTGGCGGTTCTGATGCCGGCATTCTCCCCGCGATTAGCCCGTGCCTTTTCTCGAGGTTGGTGGAGCAGTGCGACTTTCAGCTGCTGCTCGGCGGCTTTGGAGTGGAGCAGTGTTTTGGCTGCACGCATGCGCTGGTGCATGAAGGCGACACATGGCCCGAGAAACGCCACATGCCCCGCCTGTTTTCGCCTGGCAGTCAGCTCCGCTACTCGTGCTGGGCAGAGCGCTACACGGCCGTGACGGTTGTTCAGCCAGGCACGCAAAGTCCCAGCTACAACCTCTCCTGCGCAGGCGGCAAGTGGTGGGGCCCGGCAGGGCAGCTGGGCTTGAGCGGCTTTGCCTGTGGCGCTTGTGTGCAAGTGGTTCCCCCGGACTATGTCAGGTCTGCACCGGATCAATAGGTGTAATTAACTCTGTTTAAACATCTGTCGATGGGGCTCAACCCTACACCCCTAATCCCTAAACCCTCCCCACAGGTACCAGGAGGAGAGAAAGCAGGAGCTCTACTTTGTGCCGAGCCTGGCACTTAAGGTTGTCATTGACCAGCTCATGCCGCTGGTGCTGAATTTTGACGGCACGCTGCAGAAGTTCTTCATCCCCGACTCCGTGCAGGTGGACTTCATGGAGGGTGGTGCAGCACTTTCTCTGCCTCAGCGTGCGGGCTGCTTGAATTGGCTTGGCGGTCATAACGGCAGCTTGGTCATCAGCCCGGAGTGCCAGCCATTATGGTGCCCCACAACTACGGCAGTAGGCTGCCAGGCTCGTCCAGGGGAACTCTTTCTTTGCCGAGCTGACGACCGGTCTCAGTGTCTCTACTCCGAGGGCTCTCAGAAGCTGCTGCTGAATGCCGCTGGTAGATTTTGCCCCACCTCCTTCTCAGCGACGGGAAGGAGGTCTCCTGCCCAAATGCGATCCACAGCAAGGGACGCAGCTTTGCCTGAGGACGCGGCCCTGCTGCAGCTGCGATCACCTGTGTCGGCTTGTGCAACAGGCTGGCCGCAAGGGGCGCTTGAGAAAGCGCCGGCTGTTGATGTATTTGCCTGGGCCGCTCGGCATGGCAACCACGCCGGTCAGGGCGCCTTCCAGCTTCGAAATCAAATTAACGGACAGTGTCTGAAGGCAACGCAGCGGGGCTTGACGTCATCGCCCTGCCAGAGTGACGAGCTGACACAGCGATTTGACCAGGATGCACTGGACGGCTTCTTGCACGAACAGGTCGCCTTGTCGGTCACTAGCCTTTCTGGAGAGGAGAGGAAAAAAGAGGAGCAGCAGAGCTCCCATCCGTTGTTTCGCTTGAGCTTCGGAAAAGATTGTGGACCCTACTGCTTGGCCAACCTCAGCTTCCAGGCGAATGCTTCCACTTTGGAAGGCTGCGATCTTGCAGCTGCGGCTGATGAACCCTCCGCAACTGAGTCTACATTCGCCCTGCCCACCGTGAGATTTTCGAACGGCTCCGCCTGTTTGGTGGTTGTGGTCAACAGAGCCTACTTAGCTTGGAGCAGCTCCTGTGAAAGAGGCTACAGCGACTGGTATCAAAACGGCACCCGGCTCGAATCTGTGCTCTTTCCCGGCAAGTGCATCGAGTTTGAGAAAGGCAGAAACGATTACAGATTTCAGGATTGTGGGAAGGAGAACGGTGAAGATGCACAATGGAATCCGGAGCTGCAGTGCATTTCCAACCGGTTGGCCACTAAGTGCCTGATCTACTGCACTTCTTGTGTGGGCTCTTGGTGGAGCCAACTTCCCGAAGTGGTGGAGTGTGATCGTGTCCCCGAATACTATGCTACCGCTGACCGCCATGCTTCACCATTGCGGCGGCAGGAAGACCTAAACGTGCTCGAATGTCCCAGTGGCTCTCTGATCAGCTATGTGCAAACGAAGGCTTGGAGCGCATTTCTCTTCTACAAGTGCAGCAGAATGGCAACCCTTGGCTCCTGCGAGCCTGTCCTCCCCCCAAGCTACAAGAACAGCGACAAAGCCTTCCGTCAGGCGCCCTTGGAATGCCCCAGCAGTGGAATGGGTCTGCAGCGTGTGCAGATTGACGCGACTGATGCCGAGGGCGCTCTTTCTTTCAGGCTGGAGTGCTGTTACACTGTCCCCTTGTCCACGGCTGTGGGCCCCCTTGGTTTCAGAGTCCCCGGCCTCTGGGGTCAGTTTTCAGCATTGGGGGAGAATGGCGTGTATTGTCCCGTTGCCCGCGACGGAACTGGGCGGCTCACATACAGGCATAGGGACCCAAAAAGGCACATAAGCATAAGCATTTTATAGGGATATCACTACCTTATTGGGCTTCCGTAGAAGGGGGTTTATATGGGATATCCCTATCCTAATTTTTGCTTATGTGCTTTTGGGGGCCCTAAGGCAGCAGCTCAGCTTTCTCGATCCTTCTCTGCCACCCCCAAAGATGGCCTTGTATCTTACCGTTGGTTAGTAGGGAATGGAAGAATGGCAGTAATAGTAGCTATAATTGTACCTCATTCTTCCATTCCCTACTAACCAACGGTAAGGTATTTCAACTTCTCTACCGGCGCCTGGTGTCTCGGCAGCGGCAGCTGCATCCCTAGCGCCGCACTAGAGCCCCTTCAAGAGGGTCCCTTGCAGGGCCCTGATTGGGCCGTGGTACCCGTCGACGATTTCGATGGCATCTTCGTCCAAGGGGATGCAAAGGGCATAGCGGCAGCTGTGGCCAAAGTCAGCCTCAAGGCAAAGCCCAAGCCAACCTTGCTCACCTTTGTCGGCCGCGAGAAATCTGTGGCTCCCGAGTGCAAGGTGCTGGTACCCGATTATGAAACCGTGGGCCAGTTCTTGCCAAGCTCGAACCCATGCTCTTACGTGACCGGTCCCGAGGCCACTGGCTTCGACTACAACAAGGTGGGAGTTTCCGAAAATGGGGGACCCTGATATAGTACCCTAGTAGGATCCTGATTATAAGGGCCCCAAAATAATGAGGTGCCCCCTAATCTTTTGAAAACTCCCAGGTGCTAGGCTGCTTCAAGCGCCAAGGGGTGCGTGACAGGCTTGCCACGGCCTACACCAGCGATACTTCGATTGCGGGCTGGACCACTAACACCGTTGGCAAAGCTTTAGACTGGGTTTGTGAAGTCTATGGTGCGCAAATCCTTGCCCCCGTCGGTCTGGGTGAAGAAATTTCAGCTTCTGGCGTTTGCGCAGCATCGGCGGATTGGCACATCGCATTGACCCAAAATGCTTTCCGAGTCGCCGGGTATGCAAAAGAAAAGAAGCTTGCAGTCGAGTCCAGCAATGATTGCGGTGGCCAAACGGCTGCATTCTCCAGGCTGTGGTGCGACCTCCACTGCGTCAAGGATGCTGTCCTGAAGGGCAATGCGGCGATGAGGACGAACCTCGAAGAAGCTGTGCGGGTTGTGAATCAGAATGTCGATGCCCTCACCGAATACTATGCAGGCCTTCTGAATCAGAAGCTTGACGTGCTTTCCGAACGCCTGGATGAGTTCACAAGTCAGAAGCCCACTCTGCAAGTTGAGGATCTGCGAGCTTCGCTGAGCTCACGCTTGGCGACAGTAAGCAAGCTCCTGTCGGAAGGAGAGCTGGACACGGTGGGCCTCACCGCCTCCCATCGGGCCCTGGGAAACTTCTTACTAGATATGCGCTTGAACCTTGAGAACCTGAAGAACGCCACAGCTTCGGAGGCCGGGGCTTCTTCTTCCATGGAAGAAGGCATGGAGTATGTGCTCGGCAGGACCGACGCGCTAGAACACGCCGTCGCAGTGCTTGCAAGGGGTCGCAAGACTTCGAAGAGCCGTGCGGTGGGTGAGCTCACAGTTGAGGCAGCCAGGCTCATGCAGGAGCCTCGGGGTTCCTTTAAAGGTTTCCTTAAAGGGGTCTATAAGAGATCTGTAGTAGGGTTTCTATAAGATAGGGGCCTTAATAGTTAGTTAGAATGCAGGAGGTGGCCCGTTCCCGGAACAACCTCCTCGGCGTCTACAGCCACCGTTCCTCGGAGTGGAAGAATCGCCAAAAGCAGCTGCTTCGAGGGGCGGAGAGCAAAAGCCTCCTGGAATCCGACAGCACTCTAAGCCCCATCAACCCTCTAAGCTCTGTAAACCCTGGTGATGTTTGGCAAGTGCTGGTGTCCTTGGACGGCACCTGGTGGAGTCTCCGGGCCTCGCTGGACAAGTACTTGAACCAAGCCCGGCGCCATGCCAAAACTTACCTGGCAGCTGCCAAGGTGCGAGGAAGGGGTACGAAATCAAGGGTCCTGATAAGTGTCCCACGATTTAGGGTTCTACATTCGAGCCCTCAAATGACGGATCTCACTGTTTAGGGTACTGTATCAGCGTCCCGTATTTCCCGCAACGTCCAGATGCTTCACGGCTACGTCGGCTGCTCCGCTCGCTTCGATAAGATGCAGACACGCTACAGGGACTTCCTGAAAGCCGAAGAGGAGCACTTGAGACTTGGCCGAAGATGAGGGGTTTAGGACTTAGGGTTTAGGGCTTTGGGTTTAGGGTCTTGGGCACCCTAAACCCTGAATCCTAAACCTCAAAAGTGTGATACGTGCTGTGCTTCTATGTGCTTGAGATGATGGCTTGTTGTCATGTGGGAGATTCAATATCCCTAAACAAAGCAGCCCCTGAACCCTAAACCCTAATCCCCACTAACCCTAATCCCTAATCCTTAAACCCTAATCCCCAGATCCAAGACCCTCATCCCTAAACAAGGTAGCCCCTGGCAGTATCAGCCCGGGGCCTTTCCTACTTCCCTCAAAGCCGAACGGGTGACCAAACCCTGAGCCCCAAACCCTACCTCAACCCTGAACAACCAACCTTTTCAGGGTTCCTTACTATGATTTCCTTATAGAAGTCTTTAAAAAAGGTAGGTTATTCGGCGTTAAGGTAGCGGATGCAAAAAGCCCTCAGTTCCAAACTCTAGTGGATGGGAAAAAGCCTTAAACCCCAAACCCTAAAGAAAACCCTACCCCAAACTCCTCCAAGAATCTTGATCCCTAGACACGAAAAGAATCCTCAGCCCTAAACACCAAAATACGCCCGAAGCCATAAATCCGAAAAGCGTTTAAACGCCAAACGCTTAAAGCCTTTATAGGAACCCGTATAGGATCCCTTTAATGGGCAGCAAAAACCCAAAAGAGCTCGCCTTGTGAGGAAAGCTCTGAAGGAGGTCTGGGCTGCGGCGGTCCCCTCTGCCGGCCTCCTCGTCTCTTTGTCATAGTTGGGTAACATTTTACGGTTTAGGGTTATGGGTACTTAAAACCTTTTAGGGTTTAGGGGGTATGGGTACGTAAGCCAACAATGCGATCCCATCCATGCACTAGGTCTCGAAACTCGTGGACAGCAACGCCTTGGTGGGAGTCTGCAGTGCTTTTGTTGTTTCGTTTTTAAATTTCAAAGGATACTAGAGTAGAGTGTAATATGTTATAGTATTTTGTTTCGTATACTACAGACTATAGTATGCGAAGTTGTTTACCCTAGTATAGTATCGTATAGTATCGTATACGTTAGTATACTACAGTAAGACTAGACTATAATAGACTATACATGTATGGGGACCCGAAACAGGTGAAGCTCAGCGTAGCAGACGCGGAGGTTGCTCGGGAGGAGCTACTGCAAGACAACGTGTGCCAAAGGAGCGGGCCCGCCTGAAGCCATGAGTTTAGATTTAAGGGCTTATATGAGCCTACTACCGCATACTTTAGTATGCTTTAGTATACTTTAAACCTTTGTATAACTTTAGTAAAAAACATACTGTACTATGCTCTAGTACATGTAGTGTACTATAGTCTATGAAGCGTGCTATCTGGTCTTGCACAGCAAGGGGCAAACACAGCCGCGCAACTGTTTTTGCTTCGCGAGTCCACGCACGCTCAGTCCCTAAGCAGCGCCGCGTCGCGTGACCGACTGCAGGTGTGCAACTCACAGAGCTACACGACCTGAAGTACAGCCGTGCACACTTGGCGACAGGATCTCTTTCTGGAGATGCGGCGGCATTTTGCGCAGGTACGAGAGGTACAGCTCTTGAGGCGTTTTGCCTAAGCCGACCGCCTCCAGGTCCGCGATCGACGCTTCGAAAAGCGGCTCGAACTGGTGACCTGTGAGCCGACCCTTATGGGTGAGAGCGACGTGTTCACGGTCCAATCTCACGTCTTGCTTCTGCCGGTTCTCGCCGAACATCAAGTGCTTGTTCTTGATGCGAAGGTACACCGCCGCTGGGTCCGAGATGACCTCTCCGGACTTCCAGGCAGCCCGGTAGGCGTTGGTGTCTTCTGGCGACAGCCCTTGCAGCGGGCACGAAGAGCAAGAAGCTTCTCTCGCACGCTCATGCCGCGACAGTCATTCACGAGCGCGCAGACGTCTTCAAACTCTTCGTAAAAGAGCACCACGTCTTTGGTCTCAACTTTTATCATACGTCAGCGTCGGCCAGACGAGATCCGTCTTGACCGACGTGATCGGATTGTGCCCGCCGCGGGAGGACAGAGCCTCCTTCAAGGCCTCTGTCTGCTCCTTCAGAGCAGCAGCCAGGTCCACGGCTGCCTGTCCGCCCCCGTCGGTCACCGACGCGCCACCGTCTTAAGGCTTCGATCTCCATTTCGATTGCGGCCAACCTGGCCCGCAACGGGGAGTCGCCACGGCCAAAGCCGTCCGCGCTCTGCCGGGCGGAAGCGGCCTCCTTTGCTGGGGCGCCAGACTTGGCCGCCACCGGAGCAACCGCTGGCGCTTTGGCAGGCTTTGGCGGTGCGGGGTGGTCGGCGGCGGCGGAGAGTTTGCCGCTTCCGCAGGACCTTATCGGCACTGGCGCTCTGCCTGCCGCCGAGGGCAAGAATGAAGTCGCCGATCGCTTAAATCTCTTTCTGCACGTCGGCGGCATCGCTGGCTTCCTCTCCTTCCTTCAATGCTGCGACCGAAAACCTGGTCCGCAAGCGTCTGACCATCCTGGTCGGGTGCCAGTCGCCCCCGACCTGGCCGAACTCCTCCGAGAGGAGTGGCCTTCGCGGTGAGCGTGTCAAGCTCACCGGACGAAACCACGATGCCACGCGCACGCAGTGCCATGACAATCCGAGCTATCCTCGTGAGATAGTCCGCCTTCCTCTTCGGGCGAGGTAAAGACCCCATTGCGCTTCTTGAGCGGACGCGATCCTGTCTCCCTCCGCCACATCAACCATTGAGCCCATACGCTCAGGGTAGGGAACGGCCCCTGACTCGATGCATTCGAGCAGGGTCATGCCCTCAGGCTGACCAGCGACCTTCGACATGGAGGCCGCAGGGCACGGCAACGCGCCGCGCCTTCCGGCCGCGAGCGCAGACCTAAGTCCACGGGGACTGGCGTGCTGACCCCCAATTGTGAAGCGCGCTAGCTGGTCTTGCACAGCAAGGGGCAAACACACGTGCCGTCTCGTCCCCGAGATAGCGTCTTATTCTTGACTTCTTGAAAATTCAAAATATGTTTTTCAATTGTGCCGCACTTCAAGGACTTCGGGTCACACATGCTGTTTGATCCAATGGCGCTTGACATATGCAGATTGGCTCTCAGGTGCGAGAGAAAATTTTCTTGGGGCCCCTCTAAAGACCCGTACTTCGTCTAACAGGTTCCGGGTGCTATCACAAGGCTGCTCCCTAGGAGCCAGTGCACGCCGGCTGTGGCCGGCAGATGGATAGCGCCTCAATTGGAGGGCCTCCTTTGCTGCTTGTCGCAGCTCAGCCTGAGCTCTGGCATTGCATCGTTTCGTGCTTGAGGACACATCGTGCTCGCTGCTTGCGAGCTGCCTGCGTCTTGCTTCGACGGCAACACGTGTTGCTCTGGATTTGCCCCGGAGGCTTCAGCGACTCCTCGGACTACTCTCTGGAGGATTGACAGTGCCAGCAGGAAGGACAATAGGGGAAAGTAGTTTGGTTGTCATTTTTGCAGTAGCTTCTCCCGATGAGAAGCGGCCTACCTGACTCGCCCGACTGGGGCGACAGTGATGCTGAGCTTGCAGGTGAGCAGGGCTTTGCCTGGCCGGCGGACAACTGTGTTGAGCCTCCCGACCGCGGGGATGGCGAGTCCGACGGTGAGGCCGCAAGCTCCTTGAGCCATGAAGGCGCAGGGATTGGGTCTTCTGGTTTTCCGGGGCTTCGGCTTTGGGTTCTTCAAGAGATCAAGCTTCCACTGACTTAACTTCTGATGGCCAGAGTGGCACATGCACTACGAACATGGGGCTTGCCTTTGTGCACGCCTTCAGCAGGTTGTCGGAGCCCAGTGCCTCGCCCTCTTTGCAGCTGCCGTGGGAGACTCCCTTAATGAAAACCATTTTCGAGCCTTTGACTGAGGCTCTGCCCGAGCTTAAGAAACCCTCTTTAGGCCTCGCCGACTTGTCCCCTCCCGAGTTTGCGAAGTATCTACCCGATGCAAGTAGCAGTGCAAGTGCTGGGAAGCCGATACAGCCGAGCCTCGACTTCAAGGCAGGCCATGCTGCCGAACAGGCCATCAGAATGCTTGACGACGACGACTTTGAGAGAAAGCAGGTTAAGCTTATGAACACCTGTATCGCAAAGTGGCATGTCATTGCTTTGAGGTATTCGGATGTCTTTGAATTGCCTCGGCCGTCGGACGAGGAGATTTCGGCAATGATGGGTACTCGGTCAGTGCATACTGTGCTTGCCAGAGCAGGGTCCATGCTCCAATTCATTAGGTGGTGTGACACGGTGCGTGGCAGCAGCGACTCGATGTTTACTGATGAAGCCTACTGGGGCTATCTGCAGTTCCTCAAGACGAGTCGCGCGAGTGCTTCCCGAGGATCCTCTTTCCTCTCTGCAGTGAGGTTTGCTTGGCATGTCATGGATCTCACAAAAATCTGCGGCTCGCCGTCGCGGCGATGCGTGGGCCTGTCAGAGCAGATGTCTGCTGAAAGAGGCACGCTGCGCCAGTCGGCGCCGTTACTAGTGCAACAGGTGCTGCAGCTGCGCCACATGCTGCATAGCGGTCTTGTGTCCAAACTTGACAAGGCTTTTGTTGCATATGTTTTGATTTGCTTGTATGCTCGTTGCAGACAGAGCGACCTGGCAAAAGTGTCCTACATTGAAGTGGATGTCTCTGAATCAGGACTTGAAGGATATGTTATTTTCTACACGCGCCAGCACAAAACTGCGCGAGCTGCTCGAAGGTTGTCGCAAATGCTGCCCATCCTTATGCCAGTTTGTGGCATTGATGATCAAGAGTGGTTCTTGACGGCGCGGTGTGCCATGGAGGACATATAGCCTTAGCCTGGAGGGAACCATTGGTGGTCCTGTCTTCAGGCCCCCGATTGATTTTGTTGAGGGCAGGCTTGCCCGGCGAGGAATCACATCCGAGGAAGTTTCTGCCTTCTTGAAGTTAGTTGTGCCGAGCCACGACAGTGCATCACGCATCGCATCCCATAGCCTCAAACGTACAATGCTTGCCTGGTCGAGCAAGGCCGGTTTGTCTAGTGCGTCTAGGGCCATTCTTGGCAGGCATGCAAAGTCCGTGGAGAGCTCTGAGGCCATTTACAGCGTTGAGCTCGGGCTTCCAGCTGTTAGACAACTGGAAGGCATCTTGAGGCAGGTGCGGGACAAAGAGTTTAGGCCGGACGCAAGCCGTGCTGACATGTGGCGATTTCCGCCATCGCCTCCCGTCACCGTTGCCGGCGCTAGAGTGTCGAAGCCCTTGAATCCCCCGGTGGAGATCAAGTCTGAGTCTGAGGCCAGTGATTCAGAGTCTTCAAGCTCGGAAGAGTCCAGTGAAGGTCATTCTGATAGCTCTGATTCTTCAAGTGGCAGCCCGCCTGCGCCCAAGAGGCGCCCTCAGGTCGAGTCCCGAAAACTCATCCCTTCGGACAAGGGTGGTGAGTGGGTCGTGCACAAGCGGTCGCATGTGTGGCACTGGACGTATGGTGTCAACATGTTGATGTGTGGCCGAAAGAGGAATCACATGTACATTCTGTCTGATAAGGACGAGCCATCCGGGCCGGTGTGCAGTACGTGCCGCAGGAACAAGGGTTCTTGAGCCCCAGTGGCAAAGGCCACGCTATGAACCTGTGACAAGGGTCACTGCTGAGGGAGAAATTGTTTGGGCTGTGCGCGCTTGTTTCTGTTGGTGTGTTTTGTCGGTGTGCGCCGAGTATGCAGTCTCTGACATGTGTCAAGGAAGTTAGGATTCGGAGTCACATGGTGACGAACAGAGCAAGGGCTCAAGACCAAGGGGTCAGAGGCATGGCCTCGACATGTCTCCATCGTGGGATTGCACAAGTGAAGGAATTTTCATGTCATGTTTGTGTACTTGACAACCTTTCTAGTGTCAGTCGTCTTGTTGCTGTAGTGCGGCTCGATCCGGTGTGTCATGACGTCCCTCCTCGAGAGCGAAGCCCACCTGGATAAGCGCGCTGCTGAGGTGAAGTTCTCTGAGACGGCCTTCAAGAGTCTCAAGTCCCAGGGGTTCGTAACCCTGGGACAGCTCGCATATAGCGTCGGGCAGCCTGGGCAAATCATTCCAGAGGAAGCGTTTAGTCAATTCGTCAAGGATACGATCCCCCGTGCATCGGGGGCCGACTCAGCTTGCTTGCGTCGCCTCATATTTGAGGCGCAAACTTTAGTGCTGGCTGATTTGCGACAACAGATTAGCGATCCCGACGGAGCATCGCGGAAGGTTCCGGAGGCTGAACGCGAGCAACGCTTAGCTTCATTGCGGAAGCAATTGCCTGGGCTTCTCATAGAGGGGCCAACGGAGCCGGGAAAGGCCCTCTTGGACGAATGCGCGAGCCACGAGAGTGCTTGCCAGCTTAAGTACATCAGCCCAGACCGCTGCATCTCTAGGACCTTTGAAGTCACGAATTATAAGAAGACTCCTAGACAGCTTGAGCTGGATGCCAATCACCTTGTTGTAAGGAATCAGGATGATGAGCTCACCATGCCTTCGCATTCAGCGCTTCAGGTGCAGGAAGCCTTCCTTAGGCGAGGCCTCGCCTACGTCTTCAGCCAGAGTGTTTCCTTTGATGCTTATTCGAGGTACCTCTCGAAATTGTTCTCGCATATATCCATCGCGAGCCGCCACCGAACCATGCAAGGACCTCCGTGGCACGCCGACAAGCTGGTCTGGACAAGGCTCATCGAGAGAGGTGTTAAGCCACGAAAGGATGCCACTGGAGCCTTCCCCCTGGACTCAGAACTTATGCAAGCTCTGGAGAGCTATGAAGTTTCCTTCGGACTGATGCCGCTGCGAAGTGGGTCCAAATGGGAGCCTCGCAAAAAGTTCAAAGGTGCAGGCAAGGATGGGAAGGACGACAACAAAGGCCCAGGGAAAGGCAAGGGTAAGAAGACAACGAAGGGTTTCCCTAGTCAGGCTGGTTGGGGCTTAGTGCCTAGGGAGATCCTTAAGCTGGGTGGGGTTGCTTGTACGCCGCAAGGTGATCAGCTGTGCTTCTCGTACAACCTTCAGGGTGACAAGTGCAAATGTGATGCAGCCACCTGCCCACGCAAGCATTTGTGTTGCAAGTGCTTCCAGCCACACCCAATCGTGCAGCACAAGGATTGAAATATCGGCGGGGTGGGGGAGAGTGAATCCGACTTCAGATCCTCCCATGACCCGTTTGTGCAGCCCTCGGCTCCCTCGGGGCCCGAAAGCAGTGAAGGCTCAGGTGTTCCTCGAGCCATAACCCCTATGAATCCCAGTGTCGCTGATGTTGTGCATGTTTCCGACTCCGATGATGATAAACTTAGTGTGGCCTTGTCGTCAGCTCCTTCTGCCGAAGTTGAGCTCGAGACTACAACTTGTGATGCCGAAACTTTTGCAGCTCGCCTTTTGAAGCAAGCGGTCATCTCTCGTGATGCGATCCTTGCCCTTGTACGGCTGCTGCCTAGAGAACCGCCCCACACTGCAAAATCTGATGAGCTCCCTCATCCTCAGGGTGCCTTTTACGCTGGCATGTACCGCAAAGGCAATGGCATCTCGGGTCTTCGAAAATCATGTCGGGAATTCCCAATGTCTGTTGCTGCCATCAATGCGTTCATAGCTAAAGCTCTGCCTACGGCCTCGTACAACGCATTTGCCATACCTGACAACGTTGCTTCCCCAGCGCACCGTGACTTGCAGAATGAGCCAGTGGCCAGTCATGTCTTGGCCCTCTCTGCTTTCGCAGGTGGGGGAATCCGGGTGCAGTGCCCTCGAGGGGCCGTTTGCCGTCGCGTCGCTGGGGTTAGCACTCCCGGCAAAGTGCTGGCCCTTGACAAAGGCCCTGTGCAGCTTGATGCTTCGTCGAGCTTGCACTCAACGGAACCTTGGCAAGGTGATCGTGTGGTCCTCTCGTGCTATACCTTGAAAGGCTATGACCTCTTGACGGCCGACCAGTGCAATAGTCTATTGCAACTCTCCTTCCCATTGGCCTTGCAGGTTGGGGAATGTGCTCGCCCATCGCCTGTGGACTATGCGGCCCTGCGCGCCGCCACGGGCATACAGCCCAAAGCCAGCAAGACCGTACCCTTGGTACCTGAACATCGTGCGGTCGTCGTTGTTCGAGGCCCGGCCTCCCTGCTTCAGCCTCCATGTGCCCTCAGGCAACGCCTCGAGTCCGACTGGGCTGTGCCTGCCTCGTGCACGTGTGCTCTGTCTTCCATCCCCAAGAATTCCCAACTTCTTCGGAGCGACTTGCTTGATGTTAAGGCTAATGAGGGAAGTTCTGGAAAGGTTTCTGGAAAGGTGCTTGAACTTGCGTGGGGGATACCTTTCTCGCCCTCCGAGTTTGTAGACTGTGCAGTGGCTGCGGGCCACCCCTCCTTCCTCGAAGCGAACCTCCCGCAGGAGCTGCAAGAGGCGATCACCGCCTCTTCAAAAATGACCCCCAAAAGTCTGGCCTCGCATAGGCTAAGGGTGCTTAAGGAATGGTCCCGCAGAGCAAAAGACCTTGAGAAGGATGAGAAAGCATTTAAAAGTTCCCTTCACCCCGAGGTTCTACCGATACTTTCCCCCAAACGCCTTCTCCTCTTTAAGAGCCTTCTGCAAGAATATGGTTACCCGGACTTAGATGCCTTCAACGAGCTTGTCAGTGGGGTCAGCTTGACCGGTGATGCTCCACATACTGGGATCTTCAATGCGGCAGAGAGGCACGCCTCTATGACTGAGGCCGAACTCAAAGCGCAGGCGAAGGTCATTCAGCAGGAGGTCCTTGCAAAGGTCACCAGTCAAGGAAATGAGATTGATGCGATTGTGAAACAAAAGACGGAGGAAGAAGTGCGGAAAGGTTGGCTGGTAGGCCCCCTGGAGGCTGATGACCTGCCTGAGCATGCCATCATAAGCAAACGCTTTGGTCTGCCACAAGCTTCGGGAAAAACACGCCTCATCGATGATTTCTCAATTTCGCATGTCAATGAATCTGTTGGGGCTGATGAATCGCCGAAACCGCATACCGCAGACGTGCTTTGTGCAATGACCCTTCAGGCCATGCGGGCCTTTCCTGGAAGGAAGTTCGTGGGTCGTGCCTACGACCTACAAGCAGCCTATAGGCAAGTCCCTGTTCATCCCTCATCATCGTGGGCGTCGTATGTCGCCTATTATGATTGTGAGGAGAAGAGGCCTCGCATATACAGGTGCCGAGCCTTACCGTTTGGAGCAACCAAATCCGTATATGGATTTCTACGCATCTCGCACGCGCTTTGGTGGCTGGGAGTGGTGGCGCTAAAGCTGGCTTGGTCACTGTATTACGACGACTTTGTCGTTCTCTCTGAATCTTGCCTTGCGAGCAATACCGACAGTGCAATCCAGATCTATTTCACTCTTCTTGGTTGGGCCTTTGCGAAGGACGGGTCCAAGGCTGAGCCCTTTAGTGAGCTTGTCACGGCATTGGGCGTTCGCTTGTCCCTCACTGGTTTTCCTTCGGGCCGTGTTGAGCTGTGCAACACCGAGTCCCGTACCAACGAGCTGTGTTCGTCGATCCGCGCAATCACGGAAGCCAATACTCTGACCAAAAGTGCCGCGCTTAAGCTCCGTGGTAGGATGCAGTTTGCTTGCGGGCAGGTCTTCGGTAGGTTGGCCAAGGTTTGCCTCAAGCACCTCACTGATTTTGCCTATGGTGATCTGCCTCCACATGTGCCGGCAAATCTTTTGCATTCACTTAAGGGATTCTGTGGGGTCCTCAAGGAGGCCACTCCTAGATTGATTGGTGCAGGTCATGCGACAGGAACCGATGTTTGTTTTCACCGATGCTTGCTTTGAGCCCTCGGCCTCAGACTGGAAGTGCGGTATTGGCGGAGTCTTGTTCAATCATCGTGGTGATCTTATCGGTTCCTTCTCTCACTCCTTGAGTGCCCGGCATCAGGATCTTCTTGGTGCGCAAGTCCAAAAGACGATAATCTTTCCCGCCGAACTTCTGGCTCTCATTTGTGGGATGAGGCTATGGCTGTCGGCCCTGAAAGGGCGGCCCACTGTTTTCTTTGTAGACAACAATTGTGCTCGCGATGTTTGCATCTCTGGGTCAGGCCGCGCTGCTGTCATCAAGGCCCTGCTGCGTGTGCTTCTCAAGGATGAGGAAAGTGCGGGCGTTGCTGCGTGGTATCAGAGGGTACCAAGCCCCTCAAATCCTGCAGATGAACCTTCAAGAAGGAAATGTCATCACGTTGCAGTCGGTCGCAAGATTGTCAAGTGCACTGATGTCGAAGAGGTAGTGGAAAAGATTTTTGCCGAATTTGAGGTTAATAAGGGAAGTCTGTTGTAGGTCCCTGTAGGGAGAGGTGTGCACACCCGTGGCCCGCCGTGGCAGTGCACCCTCTCTAAGTCCCGACCCTGTAGGCTTAGGCTTCTTTAAAGGCGAATCTAAGTGCTTGAAATCTCGAACTGAGATGATAAAGCAAGTGTCGCAGCACCTGCTGCGACAAAACGTGGAGTGCTCCCTTGCTACCGACGGAAAAGAGTGTTGAGTGTGCGTGTGCATTGTGAGTGAAGCCTGCATCGTCTGTTGCTCAGACTTGTGTAAGTTTTGTGCGGCTCTTGGTTCAAGAATAAACGTGCCGTCTCGTCCCCGAGATAGCGTCTTATTCTTGACTTCTTGAAAATTCAAAATATGTTTTTGAATTGTGCCGCACTTCAAGGACTTCGGGTCACACATGCTGTTTGATCCAATGGCGCTTGACATATGCAGATTGGCTCTCAGGTGCGAGAGAAAATTTTCTTGCCCACCCACGCCGCCCTGGGAAGTCTGTTGTAGGTCCCTGTAGGGAGAGGTGTGCACACCCGTGGCCCGCCGTGGCAGTGCACCCTCTCTAAGTCCCGACCCTGTAGGCTTAGGCTTCGCTAAAGGCGAATCTTAGTGCTTGAAATCTCGAACTGAGATGATAAAGCAAGTGTCGCAGCACCTGCTGCGACAAAACGTGGAGTGCTCCCTTGCTACCGACGGAAAAGAGTGTTGAGTGTGCGTGTGCATTGTGAGTGAAGCCTGCATCGTCTGTTGCTCAGACTTGTGTAAGTTTTGTGCGGCTCTTGGTTCAAGAATAAAGCCGCGCAAATGTTTTCGCTTCGCGAGTCCACGCACGCTCAGTCGCCGCGTCACGTGACCGACCGCAGGCGCGCAACTCGCAGCTCTACACTATCTGAAGTACAGCCGTGCACACTTGGCGTAGTAGCTAGAACAAGGCACTTGTGCCAAAACGTTTCGTTTTAGACAAAACATACAAATTTACAAGAACATGCAACAACTACAGCTGGCAGAGACCCGTGCACATGACGCACTGACATGTATGTGCACTCACAAGTCTCCTGTTTCTGGCTGTTCGGGCATTAGACTGGGGGATGGCGTCCTTCCATTGCTTTACTGGGACACAATAAAACATGTCTTAGGGTACTATATGACCTTATATTGCACCGAATTTACTCCATGCCATACTAGACGACAGTATGCTGTAGCACCGTACGCGATACGTATACCAGCTTTTTCTGCTGCAAGCGACTTTGTCTGCAAGAGTGCCTCGTCTTCTGGGCCCTAAATCCTAGACTTTTGGGGCCTGGCGAGGCTCGGGAAGAATGGGACGGAGCTCCAAGCTTTGGTGGTGCAGCGGCTCTACGCTAGTTTGGATGCCGGGCTCTCGGGCCAGACAGTGCAACAGCTGCTGGTCCTCATGCAGGAGCTGGGCTTAGGGTTTAGGGTTTAGGGTTTAGGGGAGTTAGGACGTATTTGGGCTGGTTCAATGCCAGTACCATACAACTACAAGGGGTTGTATAGTAGCACATCCAGGAGCAGTGTAGCAGTAGTGTCGGAATGGCAGCGTCAGACAGTTCGACCCGCTACTTAGAGCCTGCAGCAGGAGCTGAACATGCTCCAGACCAGCTTTTCCGACGTGGGCAGTGTCCCAGACGATGTTGACGTCATGGTGCAAACTATTAAGCGGGCTCAAGCAGTACTCGAGGAGCTTAAACAGCAAACTTTACAAGCCCTAAACCCGATATACCCTAAACCTTATAAGGCCTAAACCCTATAACCTATAAGCCCCAAGGGCTCTAAACCCTAAAACCTAAAACCTGTTCTGGAGGAGAGCATGGCTCTACGGTCGCATTTGGCCCGGAAGCTCTCCAAGATTTGTTTTGAGATGCCAGAAAATGCGAAGGTGCTGTAATGGTCCTTTTCTGGCTTTATGCCAGCCAAATGAGCTCAGCGAATCGACGCTGAGACGAATCTTCCGTCTTCGCTTCGTCCCACACGGTTGGCAAGCTGAAGGCATCGACATCCTAGGTTCCTGAATAGTACTTTATTGCCCTTTTTGTTTTATGGTCCCCTTATTTAAAAAACCGAATTGTAGGAAAAAGTGTGCCCATACCATAAAGGAGCTACTCAGGAACCTAGCATCTGCAATACTTCCGTGTGCCAACGAGCCACGCAGCTCCGCAGTGCAAAATCAGGGCGTCAAAGAGCAGGTTCTTCAGCTGCAGACTTAGACCCCTTGAGCTCAGAGTCTTTGCTTGGAGATGCATAACAATTCGAAGCTACTGTAGCGGTCCTTTTCTGGCTCTACGCCAGCCAAAGGAGCTCGGCGAGTCGACGCTGAGACGAATCTTCTTTCCGAAAGGCGCTTGTGCCGCCGCCATCTTCGCTTCGTCCCACAGGCTGGGCAAGCGACATCCTAGGTTCCTGGGTAGTACCCTTTTGCCCTTTTTGTTTTGGGGTCCCTTTATTAAAAACGAGTAGTAGGAAAAAGGTTACTTACCCAAATTATAAGGGGGGCTACTATGGGCTACTCAGGAACCTAGTATCTGCAATACTTACGTGTGCCAACGAGCCACGCATCTCCGCAGTCCAAACCACGGTGTCAAAAAGTAGCTTCTGCAGCTGCAGACCGAGACCCCTTGAGCCCAAAGTCCTGCAAACACAGAGGTTTCGATCCCATCCGCTGACAGCTTTGAAGCCTGGATGCTCACCCGTCTCGTCCCAAAGCCTGGTGAACCGTCTCCTGCTTTTAACATCTAGGCTTTCGCTGTTGGGGCCTCCTCGCCAGCACCTGCTGCGACCAGGCACTTTGGGGTGAGCAACTCGGGGTTCGGGGTTTCGGGTGGAGAGTTCAGGATGAAGGATCCGGGTTCAGGGTTCAAGATTTAGGGTCTAGGCCTGAGAGTTTAGGATGTGAGGCGAGGGGAGCGTTGGTGAGGCGAGGGGAGCGTTTAAGGATCCGGGACTGTCTGTGTAGGCAGGCGTCTTCGGGGTTGCGGGTTCCGTGGCTGCCAAGCCCTAAAGCGACAAGCTTAAACCCTACACCGGGATGCGGTATACCAATTGCGCTGAGATCTTGCTTGAAGGCCCGCTGGGCTTAGTAAGTAGACATCATGCATAGTAATCGGTTGGTAGACTTATGATTTGACTTATCCCACTTAGCATAACTCCACTTAGCAGCGATAGCTAAGTCAACTTATCGTAGCTACGTCATTCTTAGACTAAGTCTGCTACGTCGACTAAGTCGTTTCAAAGCTGATCGATTTGTGATATAGACATGCATTTTCGAACCGTGGGCCTCCGACTTAGAGGAGTGTGTCATACAATCATTTACGCAAGAACCGCCATTGATTGCGGGGCTGCAAGCTCGCAAGCAGGTCTGTTTTTCATGGCAGCACCGCGAATGCATTGTCGTCTTTCAGAACGAACGGACAGTTGGCCTGAATCAGCCGTGTCTCCACCAAGAGAACCTCGAACTGTGAAAACGGTCCCATTCACATGTGGCCATACGGTGACATGGCTGTAGCATGTGCCGTTTATCGAGACATGGTAGCCAACCCGTCCGACCACTTGCGAGCCGTCCACCTCCATCACTACGACGTCCTTTGCCGCCACTGGCAGGTTCCCTCCCTGAATGTCGGCAGCCTGCCCGAAGACCTCTCGCAGCTCTGTCTGGAGCTTGGCAGGGCATTCTCGCACTGGGGGACTTAGGTGCGCACCGTCCTGAACTGCATGCGTTACATTTTTTGTTTCAGGAATGTTTTAGGAGGCTGTGAATCGTTACACGCATGACATGCCTACATGCCTACGTGTAGCCTGGCTTTAGCACATCAGTTTCTCAGCGAGATCAGCTCCGAGTGGCATCGCTTCGTTTTGATTGCGTGTGCACGTTCTGTTTGTGCATGAGTTTGGACAAGTAATCTTGGTTGGAGAAGTTGCAAGCTCATGTCTTGCGCGCATGCTGTCGGAATGATTGGAATGATTGGAGGTGTACTAGTTCTTGCAGGTTGCTTTGAAAGCAGGACCGGGGTTGCACAGCCGTTACATACAGCGCACCTTTTCCCAAGCCATCGGGGACCCCGGGACCTTTGGTCGACACACCAAACCAAAAGGGAAATTTCCTCAAAGATCAAATCGCAGGAAACTTTGAATAAGATAGTACCTAAACTTAAATCAGTATTGAACCCCAAGCCCAAAGCTTCGACACCACAATCTGTAAACGTCAAATGCCGTACAGGTCTTAAACGAAACCTTGAAAATTTACAAAGCTTGAAGTTTCCAAAAGTTCTACGTGAGTGCAAACTCGCGTGATGTTCCGATGGATGATTATTTGGGAGCTTGTACGGAGTATAGGTGTATCATTGTGTTACATTGGATTTGTTTGGGGTGCCGAAAACAAGGGGCTTGCTTTCGCTTTGTCTGTTATGCTCATACTGGCCTTCGCCATTGTGCTGAGGTATAAGCCCGCTGTTGGCGAGCTGCTCAGAATTGCCGAAGCAGATGCAGCTGCTCCGAGTTTTCCTCTTAGTTTTCTTTCTTTCGCTTGGGCACAGACGGTGCGTCCGTCCTTGCGACTTGCAAGGCTTCGTGCTTCTTCTGCAGGTGAAGCAGTGGGTTTCGCTCACCAGTTCAGACAAAGATATGTGGGCTACGAACCATGGCAGTGCATCTGCCGCAACACAAAGAATTCGGAGTGGCCTTGGGAACTGTGTCCGAAGCCTTCTCGTGCGAGGCCCGATCTCGAAGCGACTAAACGAGCTTCTGTGGCGGACGGACTGGCTGCAGGCTTGTGCGGCAAAGATGCCACATTAGCTCACCAACTTGCGGATGCTTGTTTTTTCGTACTCAGTTCACATCAATGGTTTCGTGGCTTCTTGACAAACACAGATTCGCGGAGCGACATCCCCGACAGTCTTTTTGCAGGATGTGCTCGCTCTGATCGGCAGCCATTTTGGTGCAAAAAAGTTTTGGTCGCCCCCTGTGTAGGTGCCGTGGACTTGAACCACTTGTGCATCTGAAGCCCTGCGATGTCGACACCAAACCGGTTCGGCAGACCTGCCATGGCCAAGAACCTGTTGCTCACGTACTGCCTTGTGGTCTTGTACGGCTTCGGCAACCAGCTTCAAGCTCCTCTGGAGCCCTTCCTAGTCGAACAGCTGGTTGGCAAGGGTGGCACATCGGCAAGTGCTTCGTACGGGCGCTTGCAGTCCTTATACTGGGGAATACAGATCGTCGGTTCTTTCCTTTTCGGCTGCCTGCTTGACAAAGTCGGTGTGCGTTTGGGTTTTGGACTGAACTTCCTTTGCTGTGCCGCGACGTACTCCCTTCAGTCAGCTGCGGGCAGCATGGCAGGCCTCTATGCCTCGAAGATCCCAGGGATTGGCATGAATGGAGTGTTGTGTGCCCAGACAGCAGTAAGTCAGTTCACGGATCCGGGCCCCGAGCGCTTCCAGGCACTCGGCCGACTCACCACAGCTTACACTGTGGGCGGTGTCATCGGCCCCTACTTGGGGGGCCTTCTCGGCGCCAGGGGTGGTCACGGCTACATCCTTGGTGCCAAGGTGGCTGCAGGCAGTGCCCTGCTTGCAGCTCTAAGCAGTGGCCTGCTTGCAGCACCCACCCACGTGCTTCAGGAGCCCCGAGTTGTTGAGGGCACGCAGCTGCCACTGCGCCAGAGGCTTGGCACCGTGGCAAGCAAGGCGGGCTTTGTTCTGGTTGTAAAGCTTTTGACCTCTGTGGCCAACGCTATAGCATCCTCTACACTGAACCTGGTCTTGAAGAACGAGCTGGGCTTCGCCGAGGCAGATCTTGGTCTGTTCCTCTCAGCGCAGTTCGCCTGTGGTGCGGTCGCCAACGCGGTCTTGCTGGGCCCAGCCAGTCGGCTTCTGGGTGGCCCGCCGAGTGCTGTGGTCCGCAACTGCATTGCAGCCTTGGCAGTGGGCTATGGGCTGCAGGCAGCCGCCCTGAACGCCGGTGGCCTGGCACAGCTGACGCCCAGTCTCAGGCGAAGCGCCTTCACAGGGATCGCGCTCAGTTTGGCCCTCTTCCAATACAGCCTCTCGACGAGCATCACGGCAGAGAGCACCGAGCTTGTACCCAAGGCCATGAAAGGTACCCTCCTGGGCATGGAGCACTGCCTGTTTTCGGCGGCTCGGGCTTTCAGCCCTGCCATTGGCATCGGCATGTTGGAGGACTACGGTACCTTGGGCTTGTACGGATCCTGCTCCTCCATCTTGCTGGCAACCTACATCCTTTGGATCACCACGTACGAACAGGCTGACCCTGCCACGGGCAAGAGGATCCGCTGAACAGCAGAGAGATTTCAAGTGTACGGCCAGCGCCAGAGCCTGAATTCACTCCATCTGCAGGGATGGATATTTTTGCATGATAAGGAACAGGCTTTGCACCCAACAAATTATCGGTTGAGGCCAATCGGTGATATGTCATATGGTGGTTGCTTAGGCAATGAATACGAATGAGATCATATACAGTGTGCACGTGGGAGCTCAACCAAGTTTCGCTGTGGCCACCCGATGCATGTTGTGTGCAACATTTGTACAGGTCTGTTTGCAAGTGCTGCCGAGAATCCACTTCGATTTTGGCTAGAAGGGTTTGACGGGAGTATCTCCGCATCAGCTTCGCCTGCGGATATCATGAAGGAACCAAGGTGCATGAGCGAGAGCACGAAAAGGGGCGAGTGCGGCAAGAGTCACGCATTTTGCTACACGAGCGAGTATCTGCAAGCCTTGTTGTTAGCAGACCGTTAGCAGTTAGCAAAAGAGCTGTAGTTCTCAGTGGTGCGAATGCTCCGAAGCAGGAGTGGGACTACCATCAGACCAGCGGCGCACAAAGACATTTCAAACCGAGGAGAATCTGACTACTCGTTCTCGCAGGCTCGGGGGAAGCGGGAAACGGCAGCTGTTGCACCATGCGCGGCGGATGGTTGAGGGGGGCCTGAACATCCCTGAAGTGCGTCATGTTTTCGAAGCTGTGCTGAACTGTGTGTGAAGTTCGTGCTGTGCCGCATTTGTCTTCTAAGTTGCGCTTTGTGCCGACCGTCTCTGCCCTTTTGTTCGAAGTGCCAGGCTCAGTTCTTTGTTGGGTGTCCGTCCGAGTAGTGCATTGGCCAGCAGCCAAAAGATTTGTGTCGTCAGAACACAGTGAGTACCCGGCATTCACTCGACTGCCGCCTCACTGCGACCGTTCCTTACCAGAAGTCTGCTTCACAGATTGGTGTATGTGACTGCATTGGCTCCAGCAGTTGCTCCAGAGTTACGGCCGCTTCTTGATGCCCGGACGCCCAGCACATGATGTTTACACCGAAGACGAGCTGCAGGATTCGGATGTTTCTGGACATGGATGAGGCAATGGCTCACCCGTATGGCACCGACAACGAGGCTACACATAGAGGGTTCAGCAAGGAGGCTGAAGTAGTGGCTCGATGTCGGAGTGTTGTAGGCCCCCGTGCTCTGTGGAAGAGGATGTCTTTGGCATGCGAAGGGGTGTGTTTGCGAAGGAGGCTTTCAAAGGCAAGCAAACTGGATAATGCGTGAGATGGTTCCTTTCGATCAGTTCAGAGAGCAGCTTATGATTCGAACCGACAGACTTGAGCCACATTAAGAACCATTTCCCAGTGTCCGATGTCACAGAATGCAGGACCGCCCTGCGTTGCAGATAAAGGATGAGCATGTCATTGCCTGCCTCCGATGCTTGGCGATGGATGCGGTGCAGAAGGCAGGATCGATCTTCCACACGCTGCAAAACGGTTCACAGCATTCGCAACGAGCTTACCGGTCGTAGCACTGTCATCTGGAAAGTTCCCCACTGCTATCGAGCATCGGTGGAATTCGTAGCTGCTGCGAAGCGTCGACATACTTGGAGCCTGCTCCTGGCAACTCGTCTCGCTGCCCATGCCAGGCCAATTCCGGTCATCCTGGCACCCCCATGGCCCGGCGCCCAGCTTGATGCAGACCTGCAACTTCAGAGAACTTTAGAGAATACCGACCCAGGCCATGGCTCCCGTTGGCTATACTTTGTGGGCGAGGCCTTGCTTGCCAGCAGGGTACAGAGAGGTGGCTTAAGCTTAGGGCTTAGTCTCAGGAAGACGACTTGTCGGGCCGCAGTGGAAGCAAACTCTCTTCCAGGACTCTGAGCTATGATCCAGAGGACCCAAATTGGCCGAATCGTGACCGCTTTGTGCTGTCCATGGGCCCGGAGACCCGGAAGGTTTTACATGCAGGCTTCCGGAAACTCCGTGCTCGAAGTGGCCTGGGCAAAGGCGCGAATACAAGGGAGTGCCTTTTGCAAGTGCATACCATCTCGAGCTCTGGTCATGTTGCCATCACACGACAGCATTTTCGTTGTCACATGGTGTCTTCTGTGTTCCGTTTCTTGCTTGCTGAGCCTCGACATTTGGTCAGAAACCAAGGCCATGCATGCATGCTCCAATACGGCCTTCTCCACTTAGCTGGCGTGAAGAAGGTGTGGCGTGCAGACCGACCTAAGATCCTTCTTTTGCAGCACAAAGCTGGCATCACAAGCCTGAGTTTCAAGGTAGAAGGCGAACCGTTGAGCATGCTCGTGCCCGAAGCAGATACGTTTCTGTCGAGAATCTGTGGAAGGAATCTGGTGACCCGGCAGTTTCTCTGGACGACATCAAGGACGTTTTGGGGAGACCTTGCGCATAGTGTGCTGTGACATGCTGTGAAGAGCAAGTGCAGTAATCAGAGTCCCGCTCGGCCCTGCCACCAGAACTTCCGGCAGTTTGGCTCCAGCTGCCCGGGCCACCCTGAGTTTGGCCCAGACCTTAGGATGCTCTTTATGCTTGAGCACTGCAGCCTCAAGCCGCCTGTGGTCCCAAATGAAAAAGTCTTCGGAACATATTGTAGGCAGGACAGGAAATGCACCGATCATGACTGTGTTTGTCTAGAATGCCTGGAGCAACGCCAGGTGAAACAGTGGGTGTCGAAGTGACCACCGGTCCCCTCGGTCAGGGCGTCGCTACCAGTGTAGGCGGCCGGACCTGCCCGGATTGGTCAGCCTCAGATCTCTGCAGTTTCTCATGCATGCCGATCGGATCGGGGCCGAGTTGGATTGCGTGGGGCATCTTTTCCTTCGTCTTTTGGGCAATATTTCCTGTGAAATGACCGGTTGCCCCGACGTATCTAGCGCCATTGCTAAGCTATTCGGTGACCCTAAGGGCAGCAATTCGACTTTGCGGATCTTCAGTCAAGGCTGAGATAAGCCTTTGGCATGTCATCAAGCAGCTTCGGATGACTTTGCCACAACCTTTTTCATAGACGATTCTCTTCGCCGATTGAGTACTTCAGCTTCAGACCATCCCAAATCCTGCTTCGCATGGAACAGCACGGTTTGTTTCGTTCAGTGTTCCAAACCCTAACCGATGCCGTGAGCAGGCATGGCGATCGCCTCCAAGTGGCTGGCAGCGAACTTCAACAGGTTGCTCCACTCAGAGCAGCTGGGTTCCGCTCATCTGTTCAAGAGGAAGGCCTTGGATGGTTTGTTATCTCTTTGTCATGCAAGCAGCCCGTCAGGAACTTGCGGCCGTTGTCGTGTCGGAAAAATTATTATTCGTAGGGCTTGAAGAGACCTTTCCGAGTACCGAGATGTTAGCCGATTGGTCCTGCCAGCAGAGTCAGTGGAAGGGGGCCCTCTAATTTTCGTGGCCACAGATGTCTATGCATCCATGACCATGTGTGGATGATACTACATCGGAAGACACACACTTTTAAAGACAGGGACGTTGGAACTTGTGCCAAGAGTTAAGGCCCGGCTTCGACCTCTTTGACTATGATGTCTACGCCCTTGCGGGCGACGGCTGCTTGCAGGTGTCGTCCTAAGTCTGGGAAGAAAAGGAGAAGTAAAGAAATTCATGTCTCCCTGAGCAGGAAGGCGTCTCGTTCGAAGCGGCTTGCATAGCAGGCACAAGTGTTGTGGCAGCCAGGCAGTCAGTAAACTTGTTGCTGCCATTTATCATTCCTCTTGCTCTGTCATGTCGGGAATACCGGGCGTGCAATGTCTGCAGAAAAAAGGACCAGCCAGACAGAAGATGCTTGCAGCATGCACCTGACAAAATTGGGCAGGGCATCTCAAGCTCGGCAACCTTTGCCTCCTGTCTTCAATGTCAGTGGAATCGAAGCGGTTCAGGGTTTGGGAGGACTGCATTGACTGCATCTTGTGCAGACGATCCAAGACGAGTGGTTCAATAGCCGCTACTTGTATTGTGAACGAGATGGCTGTCTGTCGTTCGATGTCGTTTGGCAACAGTACTCTTGCCAATCGTGCTGAAGCCAGCAGTGAAGTTGCCCACTCCTGAAAGCGTCGGGTCATCAAGGTTGGATCTGGGACAACAACGGGATCACCATCAGCGGAAGCACTGCGTCCGCCTGACATGTCGTGCAACGAAAATTGAAGTTGTGACGGCTCCCCCTCCGGAAAGCAACTCTCAAAGGTTGTCGTGCAGTTTTGCCTGTGAGAAGTTTGTGACAGGTTGTCGACTTCGGAAGACATCCCCGCACGCTTCGGTGCTTGTGGCTGGAATGTCAGAACGGTTGAAGATGCCAATGACGTGAAGGCCTGCAAAGCTCTTTGAGACGTCCACGCAAGTAGTCGTGTGTGCTGTAATTTCGATGCTCGCTTTCTCCTTGCCTTCGGTGAGGCTGCTGTTGACTTCCGGCTTCGTTTCTCGGTTTTCAAGTGCTAGCCTTCACATGCTTCAACCTTCTGCTTGACGTTTGATGTTGATGTGTGACCTGCTTCGACCAGTGCACTCGTTGTGGTTCCTTGGCGTTCGTGGACCTCAACCCACCTTGACATTACTGCTTCGCCTTCGTGTTGCATGGTCCTTCCTGAATGGTTGTCACGTCACTTTGGTGACTTCACGCCGTTGGGGATCATGTGGACAGGCGCTGGAATCGGCCTTCTCCCTGATCAAGCAGGAGCCTGGGCCAAAGCATCAAGATGCATCAAGCCATGATGCAAGGTGACATCTGCAGAGAAAGATGTTTTCTGAGCGACTGCGATCGGCAACTAAAGCCTACGAAGCCTGTTTGCCTCCCAGTGCCGAGGCAAGATCGGCCGACGCTCCTCGTGGTTCAGTCCCGCATCGCCTGGGGAGCCCCGAATAAGCAGGTCGGACAACTTACCTTTGGTTAGTAGGGAATGGAGGAATGGGGTACAATGACAACTACTATTACTACCATTCTTCCATTCCCTATAAACCAAATGAAAGAAAAGAGTGTCGCAGATGCTTCATCGATGCCCTGCAAAAATGTTTCAGGGTTCTCACCACGCTCACGGCACTCCCCTTGGTGATGAGGAAGTCTCGGCTGCAGCCTCAAGACTGGGAGGCGCTGTGTGCTATTCGGTTTTTAAAGTGCGGCATGTTTTCACTTTAGCCCCACATCAGCTCAGAAGCTCAGACACTTTGTTCCGACACTAGGCTGCCAAGAGCTTCTACAACTGGCCGAACGAGAAGTTCCTGGTGCCCCGACCACTCCCGGTCCAAGGTTGAGTGTCTGTACAGCTTATAAGGTGTTCCTGAGCAGTAGTCAGCCTTCTCCTCAACATCCGGAACTGCAAGTACTCGTGCAAGAAATGCCCTGAAGTGCCCGAAAATGGGAGGTGCCAGACGAGGTGTGCCGACATTTCCGTGACTTGGTATTGCCACTGGCGTGTCGAGTCCAGCGTGAGACGTTGCGATTTTTGGCTGAAGACTCGAAGGTAGGCAGCTGGCACGAGGAACCGAGAAGCACAAGGAGCCACAGGGTCACAGCTGCTAGTTAGGCCTTAGCCGTTAGCATTCTGCCCAAACGTTGCGCTGCACTTGCACAAGTACCTCGCTTACTGTGTTAATGAGTCATCAACCCTGAAAGTCGTACACACTTTCGGTTTTTTGGCTTGCAAAGGATCGGCGGTTGCATCCGTGCCGGCACCCCTGATACGGTCCATGTTCGCGGACTGCATCCCAATAGACAAGCATACATGCCGGCACCCGGGGCAACGTTCACGTTCTGACTGCATCCTAATGGGAAACCATTTCTGCCCACTCCGGTGATAACGTTCATGCTCGGACCGCATCCCAATGGCAAAGCATCCCTGCCGTTGCCCCTGATGGCGTCCCTTATCGAATTGCAATCCATTCGGATAACATCCATGCTCTCGCCCCGCTGTAATCCCATGGAACCGACATGAACCGAAGCAGCACATTGTACGAACCAGAGTTTCATGAGAGATCAAGCAGCATAGGATGAATACAGTTCCATAAACTCATCGGACTCATCGTCTTTTAGACCTTCCTCACGGTTTCGAGGGCCTGTATGTTGGGATGTTTCTGTTTACAAAGAACCTATCTCAAAGCTTCGGCGTCCCGTTAAAGAACACAAAATTATCCTACGCCAGAGAGCGTGGGCGCAGCTTTTGGGGTTTGCAATGAAGACGGTGCCGTTATCTCGAATCGGGGAAGTGGTGGAGTTTCAGCAGGAAGACGCGTGTTCAGCTGCCAATAGCCATATCAGATACTTGTTGCCCTCAATCTGCCGACAGTTCGGTGTTAGAACATTGATGCCGAACTTGTTTGAAGCAGTCTTGGCATGTTGTTGGGTGACACTGCTTGTCACAGTGAATGCTGGAATGCAGCGGGTTGCAATGCACCAGGCAGCAATGCAAACATGTTTCTGCTCAGTCGCAGCTACGAGTACCCCGTCTTGGACAGGAAGTGCTGGATGACTTGCAGAAAACGCCTTCTTGCAAGTTTGTGAAGCCTTGAATCTAATTCACGAGGAAACGCTACCTGAGGTTGCTGGCTTTTGTCTCATCAGAACTCATTGATTGAAAACATTCTGCCGTCTGACCGTGAATTCCGGTTGGGCTCGGAGAACAGAAGACAGACCGCTACAGGCTTGAAGATCTGTGACGAACCAGCAACCAGCATCCAGGACTGGAAGAAGCTCCTCGACAGCTACAAGACCAAATACCCGGACGAGGCTCGAGGGCGCTGCGGCTCATGGGGCCTGCGGACTCCGGGTTTGGTTTGATCCAGAGACTGAAAGCTGCCTTGGTTCCATTGCATGTAGCCTGGCCTGCCGTCAGGCCGGCTTCTTTGGATTCTTGTTGATGAGGTCCCGGGTCTTGTAATTCCATGTAGGCCCCAAAGCCAAACCAGGCCGTCCTGAATAATGGTTCGGAAGTCAGAGCATATGCCCTACACCCTACACTTATCGGCCCAACTCAGTCTAATTCCGAGGATGGGGTGCGTGTGTACCTACTCGCAGCTGAAATCTGCTCAGCTGAGCCTTTGCAGGGCAAGCGCCTTGAGCTGCTCCTTGGCGGTCAGCTGCCCAAGGCTGGGCTCAGAACCCTTCCCGAATATTCCCCAATCTACCCAGCGGTTTAAGATCTGTGGTGCGTGGATTGCAGGCCCCTCCGGATTTAGGATTGGCAAGCCTTGGGCTCATGTCCTGCAGTAAGAACTCGTCTTGCAGACGCCTGGAATTCTACTGAATGCGCTGTTTGTAGTGATTCTAGTGTTGAGATGTTGAGAAGTCGAGCGAAGTATCGGTTGCGCACGCCCCCCCCCTGGTTGGAGGGCTGGGACGAGCACTTCGAGGCCTTCCCTACGGCCAGGAACTCGGAAAAGAGGGTTGTGCTAGTGCATTCTTCTGCACAATTCTGTACATACGGTGGACGATTGTCTTGCAGCCCAGCCCCTTCTGCGGACACACATTCGCAGCCCAAGGACCCGAAGGGTATGGCGACCAGGCAGTCCAGCAGCGTCTGCCTGAACATGGTTGGCGAAGGCAGCTGGGCCTGTGATCAGGGAGGGCAGTTGCACATTCAGGATCAACTACGTAGCTTGACTCGATGTCATAATGTACAGTAGAAAATCTGTGCGGGGTTGAGCCTGCCCGACAAATCACGGCCGGCGGGCCCCGATTATCACCTTACCCTAAGGTGTCCCATGGCTCATCGGTGGCTCCGCCGATCTAGCCGCTGGGCGCAAGAGCAGGCAAGTTTTCTGGTGAGCCTTCAGTCCCTCGGTGTGCCGACAGTCACAATTCATCAGTGAGGTGGCTCGAGACAAGTATATGCGACATATGCTCGGTGGACCCCAGTCTCAATTGCACACTTGAGTGCCGTTAGTCGAAACCACAGCCCTGAAAAAGAGGCTAGACCACACATGCCGAGCTGGGCAATCATGATTATCCAGACTAGGCCAACAGCTGTGGGACAGTGCTACGTGGCTGCAGTGGAGACGGGGTTCGCTGGATTAGCAGCTGCGCCGGTGCACAGCAGTCGATCCGCATGTGTTCGTGCGCTTCTCCTAGCGTTTTCAAGCAATAATCATGTCCTGGAAGGCTTCAAGGTATGGGCAACCTCATGCCACCAACCTTGGAGTGCCTTGGAACGATGACTCATGGTTCGCAAATTCTGTTTCAGCTCGGTCTTGTAGCTGTGAAAAACGAGTGTGTGGTTGAAACCGGCCTTGGGAATGCTAGAATGTCCAAGTGTCAACTCTGAGGTAGATCTCAGCTGTCGGGTAAAGCTAAGTTGCAATTGCAAACAATCATGTGCTCGCTCTCCCACAAACAGAGTGTCAAGAAGCAGAGTGTTCATTGGCATCAAGACTCGAGGTTCTGCCCACGTTCGGCCATGCATGTGTGGATAGTGTGCCAGATCTGCTCAGGAATACTGTCAATCGAAAGAGCGGATGTAGTGGTTGTCTAACTCGTGCCCTGCAGCCGATCACGCTCGACGGAGGGCAATGCCGGATTGCTGTCACTTGACGTAGGCCTATGTGGCTACGAGCCGAGACCGCAAGGCGATTGTGCTGAGCTAGCTGGGACGTCAGTGTTCTGGCCTCCGAGGTCGGGCAACTACGCTGGCAGCCACACGGTTGAAACAGTCATGCTTGGGCTGACCATTTTGATGCTGTCCCCCGGTTACACAGTCGAGGTGGGTTCTGTAGATAGAGTTTGGTGGGAATATCTGCATCTTCAATGAAAGCATATTGAATCGCGGACCTGGGAGGGAGGAGGTGGAGGAGGAGGTTGCAGCAAGCGTCAGTGACCGTTGTCACCCACATGCCATGTCACGAACGTTGACTTTGCTGCAGATAGCAGCTAAACGGTATGCTTTGGCACTTATGAATTATGAAACGAATCGCGCTGTCGGTTGACTCTTTGCTGGTTGATGTGTTCTGAATGCGTATGCAGGCATACACTTCCACAGTTTAGTCCAGCTGTCCGCTTGTAGCAATTACGATGTTTTGGTGAACCAACAGAAAAAGAAGGTAAAACAGGGATAGCAGAAGGACTCGGAGCTCACTGGAGCCGAGGGTACAGGTATCCGCAGGCAAAAGGATTGACAAAAGGCTTGGGCCATCTTATGGCAGGTCGAGGCTTGCTTGATGGTCGGGCTGGTTCTGGCATTTCTTGCCCGATGAGGTTCATTTCTGACCAGACTGATGGTTCAAATCGTCTCTAGGATCGCCTAAACTTGAACTGGACGGCTTGCTGTTGAAGTCTTGAAATCTTCGTCACAGGACTGTCATGGACTGTCCACAGGTCTTATGGTCACTAGCCCACATGGGCCTGTCCACCGGCCCACGATGCCTGAGATGGACAGTGACGGGAGTGGAGATGAAGAAGAAGGTGACGAGGATGATGGTTCAACTATGATATCGTATAGTCAAGTAGTGTTCAATGAGTCTCCAGGATGATGATGTTGAAGCTGGAAATCAAAATTGGCCATGACAGGGACATTCAAGGTGGCGGTAAGATGGGCGATGCATACTGATGCTTCTGCATCACTGCAGACCCCACAGCCACGAACCGACACCAGTGGTAACGTGACATGTTCAATGCTCAGTCTCACGATCCTATGCTTGCAGTTTCAGGCAATGCAGCTGCACAACTGTTTGCACCAATGCGGCATCCTGGGGTTGAAGATGTCAGGAAATCTTCATTTCGGCATCCGCGAGCATGCCATGGGCTCCATCGTGAGCCTTGACTCTGTACCCTTGCTGCTACCGCGAACTCCAGGTTCTGAGGTGCTGAGACTTCTCAATGTCGCGAATTGCAGCTGAAAGCAGCCATCCTTTCAACCGTTTCATCACCTGAAGGCTGCGTTTGAAGGTGTCGTATTGCTGCTTTAGGCAGGCATATCAAATTTCGGAGAGCCTCGAATCTGCTCAATTGCTCATGTCGGATACCTGGATTCTTAGATTCTTCGCATCTCCTTATTAGAGACGAGACTTTCCAGCACAGCAGCTCCCTGAGCCGAGCAGCAGCCATCAGGAACGGCTTGGCCCTCTCGAGGTTGCGACCATTCTGCTCGACCTTCCTGGCACCTTGTACATCATGTGTGTTGCTCTTGCTTGGTTTTCAGGCCGACTGAAGGAAGCAGCTGCTCATCGGACAGACAGCCTTTTCCAAAACACGAGGCATTCAGCGATTACATGAAGCCACCTCTCCGACTGTCCTCGATGATGCGAATCCCCTGCACTTTCGTTTTCACGCACGACTCCATAGGCACGGCTAGGACTAACTAAGTGCATGTGTTAGAGCTCGTTTTGGGAGCTTGGCTTCATACTCTCCTGCGGCAGGTGTGGGCGAGGATGGTCCAACTCATCAGCCCGTGGCGCCTAAGCTGCTTTATGTCACATGACATGGCCGCACTGGTGCAGGCTGTACGCTTGCAGAGGGGTGTGCTTGACCGAACAAACGGCATGCGGCAAGGAGCACCTCGATGCGCTGCGGGCACTCCCGGGCATGGTGGTTTTTCGCCCTTGTGACATCCGGGCTGCAATGAGGTACCCGAAACACAAATTTTTGCGAGGCAGCTCTCGCTCCGATTCAAAGGTAGCATGTATATCTAAGAAGCTACGGCACTTGATCATGAAGCCTCTCAGCAAGGATGCCAACGAGTGTTTGGAGATGTGGAAGCACATCATGAAGGTACCACAGGGTTCCACGGGGGCAGAGTCGATTTCTCGTGTCGGGTGCGTATCTTGCTTGATCCAGCCACCAGATGCAGCCTGGTTGTTTTTCTCATACTATGCGCAGTAATTCTAGGATCTAGCCCTCCGATTCATGATTCCCGATTTCTATGAGGTTCTATTAATATTCCTGTTATCAGGATCACAGTCTCGCGTGAAAGCCTTTATGATCAAGGGAATCAAGGGTGTGCATTGCAAGTGGTGAGTGCCGATTTCTGGACATGCCAACACCTTGAGCCCATATTCAGGAACAATGGCTCTGGCTTTTCGGCTGCTGGCTCGTCACTAGTGTACAGCAGCACCCCAGGAGAACCGTCTCGCGCCCGTTGCAGCCATCCTCTCACGGCAGTCCTTGCCTACACTGGATCGCGAGAAGTTTGCATCGGCATCTGGCCTCCACAAGGCTCTCGGGGCTGAATTGAGCTTACGCCTGCACTGTCTGTTCTCTCCGGCGCTTTGACCTTGCATTGAGGGCGGCTACATATTGACATGCTCGTGCCTGGTCGGCAAAACTGATCCAGATTGCCGCAAACGACGTTCTGGCACACTTGAGCCTGAGTGGTAAGCATGAGTCCAAGCTTGCTCTGCGACAGGACTTGCCTTTCGCTTGACTGAAGGTCGAACGGCGGAGCTCCTGATGTGATTCTCATGTCCACAGGCCGTCTGGATTGTGTGACACTTTTGACGTGGCTGTCTGCCGTCGAGACTGTCGATGCTAATTCGAACGCTTCTGCTGTTCGTGAGCAGGCAGCGAGGTCCACCTCATGCTTGAGGCTGGACCGACAGGGAACCTGCTGCCTGGAGGGTCCTCTTCGCGCCAGAGCCCTCCGCCCCACTTCAGTCCCAAGCAGCCTTCGCGTTTCAAGCTGAATCGAAATCCTTGACCTGTCTGCACCTCTTCTGGTCTTGTCCAGCATTCAGCACACATTCCAACGGCGTCTGTTGCAGTACTGAAACACTTCCAATCGGCATTCGGCACGTTGCAGGGAGATTTAGGGCCTCGGCCCCGCACTCTTGACCATCTCTCGCTGTTCTGCTGGTCTTTCAAGCCTTGTCGCAAGGTGTCCGACAGCCTCTGTTAGCCTTCAGCCTCTCACTATCCCAAAACCCAACAGCTCGACCGCAAAGCCCGTATCCCTGCAAACAGTTTCAGCTCCCGCTGCTCCTCCTCCTCCTCCTCCCCCCCCTCCTCCTCCTCCGCCTCCTCCTCCTCCCGGCGGCAGCAGCAAAGACCAAGCAGCAGTCCCCAGCAGACCACTGCAGCCTGATGCTGATGCAGTGACTATGACAGCGCTTGTCGATGAGGAGGGAGTAACCGAGCCCGACATGACATGAGCAACTCTCTGGAGACTTTTTACGTCAGAAGAAGCGTGCCTTCCCCTATCCTGCAGTACTAAGAGATAATGTACCATGACGGAGAGCGGCATCTTTAACTCGCCAGCGCCGGAGAGGCACACGATGCACTGTCTGCTGATGGCATCGAAGTCTGGCTGTGGCCTAAGATGCCGTCGGTCTTTCGGTTGGCAACAGCAGATAACCTGAGTAGTTTCGAGTTCGTCTCCAGTGGCATGATGGAGCACGGTATCCTCATGATTTTGCTGTGAATGTCCCCGCCGCCCTTGCAGGACTGCGTTCCTTGCTTTTCGTGTGTGCTGCTTCGGTAATGCAAGCTCATGACGATCGTAGTCCTCAATCCCCGATTGTCGATTCTGGCTGACCGCTCTGCATGGGCCTTTGAGAGAAGCATTTAGTTGCCACGTCAATCTCGATGTCATTTTGTTGAGCTCGGCAGCCAGCTCCGGCACGTGCGAGCGAGGTCATTGAGCATGCCTTCGATCGAGTTGTTCAAGAGTCAGCCTGCGAAGTACATCGAGAGCGCTCCTTGGCATGTACATGTCATGCCTTGTGGTGTGTGTGTGTGTGTCGTATCATGCATCTTTCATCCTCCCCTGGAGCCGCACTTGCACCGATAATCCTGATGCAGTCTTTGCATCCGTTGCCGTTCATTTCTAGGTTCTGCCCAGTGGCTGCAGAGCGCGGGTTTCCATCGAAGCCAGCAAGGGTGACTGCTGGGGACTCCGAGCTGCGTTTTACTACTGTGGTTTCGGATCGCACACTTCAAATCCATCCAACCTTGCGCAGTTGTGAACATGCTGCCTGATATGTGCCAAGAACGCCGGCACTGCATGCAACTGGGAATAGACCATGCTCCGAGCTGCTCTGTTGGAAGTCTGTCTCAGTTTTAGGGTATTCTTTCATGTCAACACCAGCGCTGAATTCGCGGGCAATTCCCAGACGTAGGACGTACTGCTAGCAACCCTGCTGAGCTTATGCATTGTAAGGAAGCCTCATCGGGCTGGATGGAGAACACGCAGCTGTGCGGCAAGCACCTTCATGAAGCCATGCTACAATCTGCTACAATGCTTTCTGACTAGTCCAGAAGAGCCAGCATCGTCAGCAGTGTTGTTTTATTCTGAACTTGAAATCAGTTTGTTGCAGAGTTGTTGTCCATCTGTGCACAGGTCTGCATGTTAAGTCTTTGCCAACACACCAGCTGCTGTGGCCTTTGAAAGGTGGGAATGAATGGCTTTGGGGCCTCGGGCCCTATGGAGAGGATCCAGATGGAGAAGGGCCTTACCGTTAAAGCTGTTGAGAATGCAGCCAGGCGCGCAGTGTCCAAGACCCTTGTTGCAATATCCCCATGCCCATCCCAAGTCAATTCAGCTCGCAGATCCTTCCTTCGGAATCGCGAGGCGTGTCATGAAAGAGCAGGTGAACACGAAGCTGCATTCCAACTCGAAGAAACGTGAAAGGACCTGCTCTGCTACAAGCAGCAGGATGCAATCCTCTCGAGTTTTCCTTTGACTTGCAATGATCACTGGGAGACTGAGTCTGGACTTACGAAGCCCTGGTTCTGATAACGTCAAGCATCAGGACCTTCGACAGCGAAGAGGCATCAGCACATCGGCGATCATTTCAGCAAGGCACCCGTGCCATGTCTCGCAGCGTGTATATTTCTCGGCATGCAAGACGGAGTACATCTGCCAGGTAGCGCTATTGTCTTTCAGCCCAAAGCCTTCTGTCTACCAGCCGCTGATTTCGCAGGCACCCGCTGCTGGGCAAAATATCTGTCACCAGTCGGTCTGGCCTGCAGTAGTGCACGTACAGATGATTCGTCGAGTCTAGCCTCCATTGTCCCTAAGAAGCAGCCTTCTGCAGAAGAAGAGCCCGTCAGGTGCTGCAGATTTTGCACTTCTTTGAGTATAGGGCCTCGGCCGGCCAACCTGAAGGAAGAATTCAACCAGTGCGCCTCGGAAGGAGCTCCTGGGCGGACTGCCTGCACAGTTTTCAAAGGACAATCCTTTGTTCCCGGGCAGGGATAGATGAAGCCCCGAGGGCCAGCATCGTGATCCTGCACCGTTTCCGTGCACATAGTGACAGGTTATCTCCCTGATCTCGCACATTTTATCTGAGTCAGTTGTGCTGCATACAAGAATTGGATGCGGCTTAGCTTGAGCTGCCGCCGGATCCATACAGTCTGGCGGGAGCATCGCATCTTCAACGATCGAATCATGGGATCAAAAGTCTGCTTCGGTCGTCTGAATGCTGCTTACGGCCGTCAGGCTGTAGATGTAGCTGCAGATGTATAGGTTACCTGTGTCTTCGAGTCGGAAGTCACACGCGGGCCAGCCAGGGACTATTCAGCAATTAAGCTTCACTCCTGGTCGTGGCAGAAGAGCCTTGTCGCGGACCATGCATTCCAGGACCCAACCAAGCATCCTGGCATCAGAAGCTTGAGCTTGAAGCAGTGGAATTGCAGCCTCCAAAACTGTCAGCGCAACCTCCTACACGAAGCCCTAACAGGGGTGACCGCAACACCTGAAGCCATCTGCAACAAAGCATATATTCTGCTCAACCGACAAATGGACAAAGACAACGAAAAGGAAGGCACACGACACACAAGCACAAACAACAGAAACGGGCAGAGAGAACACTCGCACATCTAACACATCACAACAGAAGGAACATGGGTCACCATGGTGAACCTCAAAAAATCATCAGTACAGGACTGTGACACAGCTTAGTGGACGGAGCTTCAGACTACAAAAGATAGATGCTACGCATCTACATTGCTGAGCGTGTCCAGCTGCTCAGCACGTCTTGTCCCGCGGATCCGTTTCTCGCCAATCCCTGCACGGCCTCCACCGGGGCCCTTCCCGGTACTGCCCCCTTGAACCATTCTTTGATGGTCCCCGCATTGTCCCAAGTCCTCAAGACCAGGCCTCTGATGGACGCTGGGTGCGCGCAACCGCCGGTAACTGCAGCGTTAACAGCTGGCGATAGTTAAGCACGCGCCTAGCCGGAAGAAAAGATTACGATCCTGGTACTGAAGCTGGGCAAAGACGGCATAAAACCACTAGAACCAATGCACATACGGTACCCAGCAAAGTGAATCCAAGCCCGCGTGTCTGGCGTGAAGGTCAGCTCATATGTCACATTTGCTTTCGTATCTTTCGTCGGAACACATGCAGCAGAAGCAACACCCTTCCGAGTCCCTCAGACTTCGTAGAGGCCTGCAGGTGCGCTGCCCGCGGCGCGACGTCGCAAAGCATTGAAAGAGGCAGCACTGCAACTTACAGTACGACTACCATAGGTTACTTGCTGGGCATCGGATCCCCCGCAAAAACAGGCATCAATTTCTTCGGGCTCTTCGCGGCTTGCTGGTTGGAGGTGCCGTGCCATCCCCTGGCAGCATTTGGGATAAACGGTGCTGCAAATTACTTTTCACACTTGATGGCCGTTATGTGATGCTGACCTTGTCGCAGCCATTTTGGCCATCTATTTTCCGGCATCCTTGCACGGCGACACGATGGATTCCTTCTTCTCCAAGCAGCAGCAGGTCGCGATTTGGGAGAAGCGCGGAGCTTCAGGTTGTGCGGCTTGGCACTGGTCGTTCATAGGCCGGCTCGCCGTCCTGAGGGATCGTTGCAGAATCAGGCACCAGTGGACCCCGAGCTGGTCACCTCAATCCGCGAATGCGGACTATTGCGTAAAGTCCCACTGGACCTGAACTTCGACGGAACCATGCTCGCTAAGCTCAACTACTGCCTGCAGGACGTGGGGGGGGGGGGGCGGGTGGGCGGGTGGGTGAGCGGCTTCGAGCGACATGTGCTGGTCATGTTGCACAAAATTGCGAATCGCCATGCTCATCTAGGACATGACAGATATGACAGAGGCTACATACCGATCCGGATCATGCACACATACAGTCCAATGCTTCTTTTAGCATGTCTGGCGACAGCTACTGTCGCGAACAGTTACTAGGATGAAGTCTAATCGCAGCCTGGTGCTGCTTTGCAGCAGGAGTTTCGGAAGACGGTGCTGTCGGAGGCCATGCGTGTGTGTGTGTGTGTGTGTGTGCAATCATGCAATGCCAATTCTCGTTGGGGTTTCCTCCTAAGCAGGACAAGAAGCCGATGCTGAAGCAGGGCCTGAAACATGACTTGGTGGAGCTGATCAAGAAGACGCCTGAAGACTTTCTAAAGGGGCTGGAGCAGATCCCACGGGAGCGGTACGAGGATGCCCACGCGCTCCCCATTTTCGTGCAGAATCTCATCAGTGCCCAAAAACTCGATGTCGGTCCGACGTGGCACAAGTATGCCCGCACCCTGCCTGCCTTCTTGCAGAATCTCATCGGCGTCCCTCCGGAATTGGAAGCCTTGGCTAAAGAGCTCGCGAGGAGGATTGCAACTGTCGTCGGTGGCACCGGCGACCGGCCTGCGCCAGCTTCACGAAGCAGTTTTGATTCTGTTGCCGATCTTAGTCAGCTTGCTTTCTTTCTTTCTCTTTCACTTCACTCTTGCACTCCCTCTTTCTCTGTCTCTGGAATAACTTCAAGTTAGTGTCTAGTGGCCCCCGCAAAGGATGTGTCGCAAGCCATGCATGGGACAAGGAAAGTGTTCTGCGATCGCAGTCAAAAATTCTCTGCCTTTCTCTTCTCTCCCACTCTCTCTCTCCCTTTGCCTCTGCCTCTCCGTCTCTCCCTTGCCTCTCCCTCTCCTATCAAATAAACTCGCACCCGAGACCGGGTGCTCTCCGGCTGGATGACTCGGGCTGCATGTTTTGGGGTGATTTTGGGGCTAAAGCCGTGCTCCCGCAGCAGTCCCTCGAAGTCGCTACAGTCATCTAAAGTCCGCTTTTCTGCCTCCACTCTTTTCTGCCTCCGGAAGTTGTGCTCCAGCCAGAATGTTGTGCACATTTTGCGGTGCCAGTAGTGTTGGCGCCTGCTACATCGCGTTCCTGCCGCAGCTCTGGGTGCCAATCGCGTTCCCACAGTGTGCGAGGTGCCCATGTTGGGCTCGCCGGGTTCTTCAGGTACGCAGACGTTGCGTGATGACCGCGACGTCTGAGAAGCAGACCAAGTTTACAAGATACGTGCTCTAGGATACAAGTGAGGGGTTCCAAGGCGAAGTACGGTTGCCACAAGAAGCTGTAGGCAACAACATACATGCCGTCACATGCGTGGTTAATGGCAGCGCATGCTTGACTCGTCAGGTCGAGTGAGTCGTCAATCGAGGTGACACCATATACAGACCCGTATACCTAGAAGCTAGACTGGTGTGTTTGCTGTATGTATGCGCATGCTGCAGGTCGGCAGGGATTTCAAACGCGCTCCCTGGGAGGGTCGGGTGCTCAAAGTGTCAGGTGAACCTTCATCTTCTGTATCCAATGTGAGCAATGCAATTGTCCCTGACGGCCACTACCCGAAGACGATCTGTTACATCAAGGAGGCGCGGATCTACACCGGCAACGGTGCATGCACAGAGGTGCACAACGCCTATGCAGCTTTCTGCAAGGGCCACCAAGATATGGAGAGCCGGCTCATCCCTTTCTTCAGCAAGTTGGCGGCAGCCGAGGATTCGCGTCGCAGGATGACTTCATGTTCGCCATGTCTGGAGCAGGGGCTCCACCCCTTCGCCTTGATCATCTTGATTCATCGCCCGCACGCTGCTAACATGGTCGAACGTCTTATGCGCATCGCTGCCGCCAAGCAGGTTTGGAGTCCTGAGAGGACGAAACGTACTTTGAGGATCTTGGAGCACTGCATGCCGAGGGTCATTGAGGCCTTTCGCGAGTGGATAACACCAGATCGCATTCCCACAGAGCTATGGCCGAAGGTGTATCCGAATTTCCCTAACACCACAGGTGCCCAAACGTTGCTGACTCGCGTGCTCGATGCGATCCTTTTGATCGAGGATCCAACCAACGAGGAGTTCAAGCAGAATGCGCGCGCTGTGCGGGAGCGCTGCAACGACGTGCAAGGTGAGCGCCTTGACTTTTTGCTCGAAGCGGTGAATGCTTGGCTTCCCTTCCTCCACAGCCACAGCAGCGATGAGAATACGCAGCTTTACAAAGACTGCCAGTTCCTGCTGCTGCTCTTCCGAGCAGTGCACCTCCGCCGCATCCTGAGGATTGGAGGCTTGACGTCGGAAGAAACCATTGTTGTTGTGCGTGTGATGACGATAGCTCGGCAGCGATGCAGGATTCAAAGGACCGGGCAGGAAGGCTATGAAAGCGAAGCTAGAGACGGTGACGTGGCAGATCCTGCAGGTGGCCAGAAGTTGTGGGGAGTGTCTGTGCTTGTCTCCATGCACGAGGGTCGGGTCGTCTGATGTTGGCTGGCGCTTCAAACGCGTGCCAGGCCATTGACCCAAGCCTTGCGTCGAAGGAGACGATCATCATGAAGATTGATGGAACCTGGCGCGACTGCACGAAGTACGTGCGCGACAGCCTTCATCCAGCAGGACAGCCACGAAAATTTCTTTCCCAATCAGGTGGAGGCCTCTCTAAGCGGTGTGGCTCTGCAGGAGATGCGATCTTGATGGCTGCCAACGGCAAGGATGTCACAACATATTTCAGTGCCTTTCATGCACCAGGCACCAAGGCGCGGTCAGGGAGGTTGTGTGGCAGTTTAGGCGCAGGAGTTGGCCACACGTCGTCAATCTGTTTGCAGTGTGCAATCTGCAGCATCGCATGGTATGCATCCCAGTCTGCATGAGCACACTAGCATGAGGCCCTGATGATGAAGGAATGTCCAGAAGTCCGGATCAAAGCCTGAGACGAATTTGGGCAGGTAGCTGCTGTCGTGCTGGATAGCTTAATAGCTTCCTGCAGGCTAGTCGCAACCTGTGTGCATGCCGTAGGTATGCTACATTTAAACATTACGTTTTGGTAATTCAGCAAGGCTTACTGTTTGTTGTCGCCTGCCGTCGAGACACGAGTCCGGTGGGAGGCACTCAGCCGACAGGCTGGTGCAAGTAGAGAGACGTTGTCTGACATGGCAGCTTTCGCAGCAAACGAGCCAGCAAGTACGCCACATTGACGTCCAGCCCCTGCTGACTTTGCTTGGCCTGTGAGGTTTCTAATAGCCTTGCGTCCGGCACAAGCACGACATGTCCAATGGCGGTAAGGACCTGTCAGGGCTAAGATTTCAGATTCCTGTTCCTGCTCTTTTCCTAGTTGTCCTAGTTTTCCAGTTGCTGTCTCGTTCGCTGTTGGTTCGTTGCTTTTCCTGCTCTTCCATACTTCTTGCAACGAATCTCTCCTGAGGTTTTGATGTACCATCGGCGTCATCCTTGTTCCCTTCCGTCACAGCTTCCTGGTTTCGTTTTGATCACAAGTTTCATGGTTGGGCTCATTTTTACCGTTGTTTTATCTCTTATCAACTGTGTCTGATGTTTCTTTTTCCCCGTTCCTTGCACGAGTATGACGCGGCATTCCTTGTCGCCGCCATGTTTATTGATCGGTCATGGTAGCCAGTTCGGTGAATACATACTACTCGGCTGGCTGGTGTTGATTCCATTTGCTTTCCTCCACACAGCAAGCATCGCCGCGCCGACGACGACGACGACCACACCACGGCTACTGCTACCATCGGCTTCATCAACACCCCCACCTCCGCCACCACCTCCATCACCTCCATCACCTCCATCAGTGCAGCCACACCACCGTCACCGCCACCCGCCAGCAGCAGCAGGAGCAGCACCAGCCGCAGCTCGTCACCAGTCTGCCGTTTTGAGGATTCTGCATGCTGTGAGAGCCTGAGTGGAGGGTTGCTGGGGTACTCGTGGGCGAAATGGTCGAAGACTCGGTTGAGCTTCGAACGGGCAGTGAAGCTGCAAGAAGCTACGCCAGCTGAGGCCGCACGCGCCAGCAAGGGTGCACCCCCCTCAGACCCATCACGTGGGGGAACGTGCAGGGTAGCTTCATCATTCAACTTCCACGGAGCTCCTGCTGGTTCACGGATTGATGATGCTTCCGGAGAACCAAGGCACCAAAGCGACAGGACTTTGTCAACGGATGGCAGGGTTCCTGGGGCACTGACTGCAAAGATGAAGCGTTAGCCAGTGGGGATCGTGGAAACGCAATGAAACGGACAGCTGCAGCTAAATCCCAGCCTGCTTCAACCCCGACAGAGCCTTCAGTCATAGAAAGCCAAAGTTCGCACCACTGCGACGGGGATCGGGACCAAATGGACGACTGATTTGATTCTCGCTTGCTTACAGCAGGGGATCGGCGCATGCTGCATGCGTGCACGAAGACGTTTTGCACATGCCGCATCAGCGAAAGAAGCACTGCATTGCCGCTTCCTCCCTGCCACTCGAGGCCACATCCGGATCTTCTCAGCGGAGCTGCTCTGCAAGAGGATCTGGCCGAGAGCTTTCGCCGAGGCAGACTCTGTTCTGAGGATGATCTTCAGTTTTGTGCACGGCCCGATGGCAGGCGTGGCGAGGTCCATCGAGGAGCATTCCCTGAATTACGGGAACCCCGTCCGGGCCGCAGACCATGCAGACGGATTGCAGTGTATCTTACAGCCCTAGACGAGCTTCGGTCGGCTGATCCTGACATAGCCTGGCTGAGAGTTCTCAGACCAGGCAACCGGGTCCTACATGCTGGGGCATCCCAAGTTTCTCCAGGTGCAGAGACTGCTGCCTCAAGCATCGGGCACTGTTGTTCGGCGGCACGGCATGCTATCCCCCGCGAGGCCATGGCGACTTTCCTCCAGTCTCAGCACCTTGCGTCCGCTCCTGAGTGGCGCAAGTTTGCATTTGCTGAAGCACGTCAAAGAAGTCCTGCAGCCAGCGCTAAAGTCGCCGCAGGCCCGTTGATCCAAAAACCTTGATGTCTACGGTGGGTGCATCCATGGGCCTGATCCTCAGCACGCCCGCTATCTGGCCGTTTGCTTGCGTCACAGGGCTTCAAGCCTGGCATCATAGCGGATGTTGATCGACCTTGTCTTTACGAACATGCACAGCTCCGACGTTCGTCCAGCTCTGTCCAGTTCCATCCCTGCCATCTGAAGCGCTTATGCAACAGAGCCCGGCCGGTGTTGCCCAGCGTGCACGCTCTGCTTACACCAAGGCACCGACTTGTGCTTTCGCGCCTACGGCAAGGCAGGTGCACCTGGCCAACCCATCTTCCTGGGTCTAGCCAACCCCCTCTCTCTCGCACTCTCTCAATTGGTCTCTTCTTCGCAGTCTCGTTTGTTTTGCAGGCAGGCGACATCTGCATCTTTGAGGACATCTGTTCAAATCCAAGTGATCGGATGCAGCGCGACTGTATGTTTGCAAAAATCTTGTTTTACCGCCTCTACCAGGGCACGGCAGTGGCACTTGTGGAGCATACGAGGTACTGACTTTGTGCTATGTGCCCAGCACACCGGAGCTCGACACCCCATCATTGCTCTAGCCCATCAGTTGCATCAGCGCCGCCGCCGATCCTCCAGCGCTTGCATGCAGGAGCCCGGCTACTTCTTGTCTTTCCAGATGGCCCGGGATCAAGGCTTGGAGCCGTGCGGGAGCCCAGCTAGTGACCCTCAGTCCACATATGCTCTGCGCTACACCGGACCCGACCGAGGAAAGGTGTGCCCATGTACGAGGATGGCATGGACCTGGATGCGTGCGCCGTCGCCAGGGCATGCCAGGGCTAGTTCCGGTCGATGTCTTGCCAGGAACCCGGATTGAAACTCTCGCTGAGGCTCGAGCAAGTGTGCAAGGAGTCGATGGGGAAAGTAAAGCTTGCTGCAGCCTCGGCCGGGTTCGCTGCGTGGCGCTTCGCGCAACAAGCACGAAAGCATGTGTGTCTGTAGTCAAGGAGGTGTTTTCTGGACGGAGCACTTGATGTCCGTTGTAGCTGAGGCCCGTGCATCACAACCCAGCAGGCACCGATGATTTCCGATGCAGTTTGCACTGTCAAGATGGGAGTCTGCCGCCACCATTCACACAGCTCCACCAGCACTCTGACAGATGCTCACCCGTCCAGGAGGAGGGTATTGTCAGGGAATCAGGAGGGTGGGTTTTTGAGGTGATGATGACAAGCCAGACACCGGCGACGGTGGTGTGTGCATCAAGCATGGGTGGCCTGCTGGGTTGCGTGCAGGGTCGATGTGAACACTCCAGCTGAGTCTCTGTTTGATGGTGTTGGGACATGGTGGAGCCACATGTCGGCAACATACTCATGTCGCCAGCGTCCCCAAAGGATTTTCGCACGATGCCCCTATAGTCATGTACTTAGAACCTAGAGCGGTGTTGCTTGCTGTTCTGGCTACATCACATCCAAAGAGAAGCGTGTCAGGCTATTGCAGCTTGCCAGGCCACGTGCTTCAGCTTGCTCGGACAGCAGCGAAAGGCATGCTCGGAAGACTTGAGAAGCTCAGGGATTTCCAGTTCTTCGTGGTGGCGGATGAGATGTACCAGCTGCTCACTTTCAGCCAACTGAGGCACACCACTTAATGCCAGTTCTTGACTGGAAGCTGGCTTGCTCTGAGAGGTGAAGCCCCTCTTCTACCACGATGATGCTGATGATCCGCCCTTTGCCAAGATGGTGTGAGGTTGAAGTTGTTCACGGGCGGAAGCAGGATCCCATTGTGGGCGGGATGCTTGCGAGTTGGGGAAGCCATGGTTTCAAATTTCCGCTGATTGCTGTTGAGTCGTGCGCCCGTCACTACACTGGGCAGATTTCAGAGTGAAGCGAGCCAGTCCGTTGGCGAGGCGGGTGTTTTCCATCGGAACTTTCTCCAAGCTCATTGGCCCTGGCATCAAAGCGTGGGGGCTCAGCACCGCGAAGAAGGATTATAGAGACTGCTGTAGCACTGGCAGTCGTCTTTCGCCGCACTTGCGGAGTCCTCGAGTTCTTCGTGTCCTGCTGCAGAACGCTTGCTTGGGCCTCGTCGTGCCGAAAGCTGGGGTCGGCTGGGTTCAGGCCCACCCGAAGCTGCGAAGCTGGCGGTCCGGTCCGGGCTTGTGTAACTTGAAGGGAGACCGAGCACATCTCAGCCGCCTGAAGTGGCAGGCCCCTTGCCGGCCTCGGATTCATTCGCAGTGGCACGGGCCTCGACCTCCCGAAACGGACGACTCCGACATTACATCATTGGGCCAACGGGTCCATGGCAAGGTGTTGCGAGCGTGCGTATCTTTGTCAGGGAACAACCCTGTGATCTTCTCGTCCATGAATCTGCTGCACTTCGTCGAGTGGGTGCCCCGGGTTAACGGCCAGAGGTTGAGGCAGCGTTCTGAGGATTTTTAGTGGGGTAGTGCTCAGAGTCTGGAGAGCTACAGGTCTGGCGCTCTGGCCAGGCACATCGAAGTGGCCCGGCTCCTGCTGCATGTTGCTGCAAGCCGGAGCAGCTTCTTCACCGAGGAAATGCAGTCACAAAAGTTCCGAGACCGTTTTGCCAAGGTCTCGAAGGACCTGGGCGAAAGGCTTCGGGCTGAGATCAGCTGCACAGCGTGGGTCGTCAGGTCTCTCAGATCTGCGGTTCCGGGCAGCCGCGTCGCAGAGCAGAGGTGCCAACTCATCTGCCGAAAGCTTCGCGAAGTTGGTCTCGAGGCCGTGCTGCAATGTGTGCCAGTAAAAGCGCTGGCTTGCCTGAGACAGGTGCACGAGCCCAAGGGCGGCTACTCTGTCTGGGCCGACGGCTCTGGTTCGCAAGTGGGCCCAAGCGCAAATGGGGGCAGGGCACCGTGCTGAGGTCAAGTCCAAGGGCAAGATGACGGGACGAGGTGCCGTGTGAGACCGGCCTTGCGACTCGTATCAGAACTCCGCTGGAGGTGGTCAGGACATGGCCGTGAAGGGTGACAAGTTCCACGACTACATGCGCCTGTGCTACGGCTTTCGCCTCAGCTCCGATCATCTCCGAGCCAACCAACTTCGGCACTCCTCTCTTGTCCTGGCGGATCCCAACCCAGGCTGGTTGTCGCCGGAGCAGCTGGAGGAAGGTATCGAGTGCGCACCGAATCGCCAACCCTCTCCGTTCACAAATATGCGGTTTCCTTCTTGCGTTTTTTTGGAACGCTGAGCAACCCAAGCAAGAGCTGAATGTCATCATGTCCTCGGCTTGATTAGTCGGGTGCGTCTACGCAGGAGTACGAAGGTATTCACACAAGCAGAGGGATTGGGAAGGTATACGGAGTAGAGTCGGAGTAGGTAAGGCTTCCGGAATCAGAGGGCAACTCACCCTAGGGCCAGTGCTGGTTTAGGAGTCGGGGTGGCAGGCTGCAAATCTGAAGCTGTCCAGGCCCATTCGCTGCCTTTGAGCCGTAGGTTTGAAGTACCAAGTCTACCGTGGGCATATGGACTACATGTGTGGGCACGGCACCGGAACCTGTGGCAAATGGTGAGTTCCGACAAAATACTATGAAAATTGATGGAGTTGCGTAGTGCCTCCCGAGAGAATGGAGAGGTTTTCCACCCCACGCCTCTACTCCTCCCCTTTTCAGAGCGTGGTCGCTTGCTCGTTGTAGGCAGAGTTGCAGAGCAGAGCCATCCCTTCGGCGATCTGAAGCGAACTGTTTCGGCAGGGCTGCGCGTGGACACCCTCACGGCGAGACGGTTCCGTCGGAAGCCCAATCAGGGCAGACGTCGTAGGATCGGAAGCGTCCCGGACACCGGTCACGCTTTGGATTTTGAATGTTTTCAGCACCTTCGCCACGACTCTCCACTGTGCACTCTTTGGAGGGGCGCCATCGCCAAGCAAGCCCGTAGGTGTAGCATACCATCGCCATGGTGCCATTCGTCAATCCGACGCCAAGCTCTGCGGAGGTCGAAGGCTCAGAGGAAGTGGTGAAGGTCGGCCCTTCTTTCGCCCGGGGCACATTTGGCACTGTGCACCCGTGCAAGTTGAATGGGGAGGATGCAGTGGTGAAGCTGCCGCGAGTCCACGTGTTGCCTTTCCACGTCAACGGCGTGCTCCTCCTGGGCGAAGTGGACGATGTGAAGCGAGTGCGTCGTCGCGAGGAAATGCTGCAAGAGGAAGCGAAGGTCCTCCAGTTGCTGCGCGATTGCCCGTGCGTTGTTCCTTGGCTCTGCAACATCCGGGCATGGGTCGATGGTGTGCAGGTACGGGGCATGGCCTTGCAGAAGATGGACTGCTCCTTGCGACAGCTTTGGACGGACAGCACCCGCACTCAGCTGAACGTCAATCAGAATCGTTGCCGCAGCGTCCGATTGGCAGGCATCCTCGGGTCAGCGGTTAACATTTTCTTCGCATTGGGCAGGATGCACGAGAGCGGGTTCTGTCACATGGACATCACGCCGGAGAACTTGCTGTGGAGCGAAGCTAACTGCCAGTTGTACCTTGCGGACTTCGGCTCAGCTGCACGACGGCCAGGATTCACATGGCGGGAATTGCAGGATCTGCCCGAAAGAGCCAACATCCGTCAGAGCTATGCTTTGGCTTTCAGAGGGGTGTGGGAAGTGCTGCCAGAGCTGCACGGTCAATTCCAGACACTCCTCGAGAATATCCAGACACGCGGCCAGGAGACCGCCAGCGACATGAAAGTCGAGCTGCCCCTTGCCGACCCCCGGCTGGACTACTTCGCACTCGCGGTCATTCTGCGCTACCTGCTTGGATTTCAAGAGGATGACACCGGAATTAATCATCTCAGGCCGACTGGCGTAGTAAGATCCATTCCACATTCCTTCCGTCCACGGAGACAAGAGAGGCCATGGGGCCAGGCAGATCGCACGTGGCCATCACTTTTGGAGGCGGCTCTCCAGCTGCGGGCCTTGGAGGCGGCTCTCCAGCTGCGGGCCTTGGAGGCGGCGGAGCACGAGCTCAAGGAGAAGGGAGATTCCTTCTTGGATGATGCCCTGAGGACTTGCCTGCAAGATTTAGCAGAGAGTCACGAGAGGCTCATGAGGCTTCAGGAGCTCGACCTCTGGCGGGGGAGGCTTAGCCCGGGACCCAGCGGACCTCTCGTTTTCTGGCAGAGAGATTCCTCCGGCACGCCCGTCAGAATCATGTCCTTCGACCTTGGGAAGCTGGGAGAGAAGCCGGAGCGCTTGGTTCACGAGGCGAAGAAGGAGCTCGCTGAGTGCTTGGGCTGTTGTCCTCCCCAAATCAAGCTGTGGGCTTTGCTGCGGCCCCGCTACGAGAATTTGGAGGAGGAGGTCCTACCAGGTATGAGCTCCGAGCAGCTGGATTCGCCCCTCCTGCGCGTGGAGGTGATGCCGGTCAAGCAACTCCAGAATAACTTCGAGTTCTCTCAGCAATGGAGGCAAGCCAGCTACCATGAGGTTTGGTATTGGCTGAACAGCCGCCACGTGCACCCCGAGAATGTCGTTCTGAAGGTCCTCATCGACGCAGGGCCCGGGCCAAGCCGTGCGATGATGGAGAACCGCAATCCCAGGCCCAAGCATCAATTTAGATCGCGGCTCCCTGCTCACATTTTATCTGTACAGACGGCTGCGTGTCAAAATGACATGTCGGTCAACGTAGTGCTTCACCGCCGCACTTCGGAGCATGAGGAAGGATTCTTCAGCGTTTGAGTGTTTTTCCAGCGTTCCCGCAGCGGAGTATGAATATGTCGGCTGCATGTCTGTGTGAATATGCGCGTGTCTGCCTGTAACAGACCAATGAACGCATCGGCAGTTCAGCTGATTTAACATGCGAGTGGCCTTCAGCACGTTTCCCTCGCTCTGCATCCTGCAAGCCTGGCCTATGGTCAGAATTTAGTAGTCTGTTTTCCAGCAGCTGCTGTCCACGGCAACGTCGATAAATGAATCTGTGACGATAATGTGGAGAGCAACTCCGGACCTGACAGATAGCGTGCAAGCTTGCAGACTTTCATGCTTCTAGTTTCATTTTGTGACCGTACAGGTCAACATAAACAAAAGCCAGAACAGGTCAAGGCAAAAAGCATGGCACTTGTTGCGCTGTGCTTCCATGGATACAGAACATCGTGCAGGGCTGTTGAGGAGCGGCTGTCGCAGCAAACCAGCAGCAAGCCAAGGTCTCGATTGGGACGCTTTGTTGCAGACACCGGCCCTGTGTTTGCCATGCTGGACCTCGAGGCTTCTTGCAGTTCTGTGATCCGGATGAAAGCAGACAAAATACTACGACAATCGATTGAGTTGCGCATGTCTGCAGTGCCTCCCGAGAGAACATGTTTTCGACCCTGCCTGCAGTGCCTTCTGAGCGAATAATATGTTTTCGACCGACCCCACGCCTCGACTCCCCTGTTCAGACAATGGTCGCTTGCTCGATGTAGGCAGAGTTGCGGAGCAGAGCCATCACTTCTGCGACTTGAAGTGAGCTGTTTCGCCAGGGCTGCGCAAGGACACCGCCAGGCGAGACTGTTCCGTCCGAAGCCTACGTAATCAGGGCGGATGTCGTAGGATCGGAAGCGTCCCGCACACCGGTCACGCACACCGGTCACGCAATGTAGCAGTGTCAGGGGGTATTTCTGGTGTTTACGGCGGAGGTGTTCTCAGTAAATACGAGGATGCGTCCGCGATGTGATTGCTTCGGGAGCAGCTGGGGAGAGCTTGGGGAGTGGGTTGGGAGTTATGTAGTTGGGAGCAGCTGGTACTTGGCGAAGTCGAAGTAGAAGTAGACGCAGAAGTGGAAAGTAGAAGGAGAAGGAGAAGCAGAAGTAGAAGTAGAAGGAATAGTATGTAGTCAAATGCAAGCAGTTCAAAGGTCATAATTAAGTGCCCACATCCGACTCCTGATTGCGCGAGCCGTTTGGCATTCTGCGGCAGCCTAGAGGGTTTGATTGCGTCAGATGGAGCAAGTCGACTGGAGCCAGGTGCGGTCCTAGTCGCTGGTGTCTCCATAGACTCTCCACAGTCGCCAGCTGCTGACAGCGTTTGTAGGTGATGACGGCGCTCACACAAGCTTTCGCTGTTGAGAATAACAAGCCAAATTTCTCGTACAAAGAAGCTGCTGGGCATCAACGTGTTTTGTGGGCAGTTTATGGCTTACTCAGCAGCTTGTTTGAGTCTGCTTGTTGAGGTGATGAAGATGGCTCTCGAGAAGATTCGGAAGCATAATCGTAAGATGACAGGAACTTGGCACGAGGACTTTCAACAACAGGGTCTCGACGGGAAGCAGAGACTCGATGCCATGGGTGCAGCATGTTGTTGGGAATCCTCTCTGTCGGTGTGACTCAGGAAGTTTACTGGTTCGGCCACCTGGCGCGTGGGCGATCAAGAATGGAGCAGTTGCGGCGAAACCGAGTCAAACAAAGCGGAGGCCGAAGCTTGGCAGCAGAAAGGCACAGCATTTTCAGCAAAACCTGCGCAACAGCTCAGATGAGAAGCGCATGGGAGCAGCTCTACAGGCAGGTAAAATCGGCCGTGGAGGAGGCGACATGATAAATGATTTCGTTTGCCAGGAGACGTGTCTCTCGGTGAAATGTCGAGGCTGAGCAAAATCAGGTCTGCGTCCGGGTGGAGCTGAATCGCGCGCTCCCTCCGGCCTTCTGGGCAAATCGAAATTCATGTCCACGCTTTGTGTCTCGACTTGGCATTAGGCAAGTCGACACCCTGGGACTAAAAACTGCATGTGCATGGGATATGTTTGCACTGTATGGTGTCATGAGGCTGCCGTTTCGTGGTGGTCCATGCCGTTTTACACATTTTTTTCTTGCGCGCCTTTTCTGCATTCTGCTTGCAAGAACGGAGTCCGTCGTAAGCATCGCTGATGGCTGCTTGGTCCAAGGAGTCTTTTGCGGGAGATGCCAAAAGCAGCGCAGCTTTCTGGCACATTATGCGTTTGTGTCCTGGAAATGATTTACACATCTTCTCTGCGTCTGAGAGGTTGAGGGAGGTGGTCAGGGTCCGACACCCTGTACCTGCAGCAATTTCGGATTCGGCAGTAAAGCTGCATACTAATTACTCTCCAGAATCACCGATGAAAATTACAGACGTCCTTCATCCGCCCTAACAAGGATCGAATCAAACTCCAAGTTCGGCTAAGAGTTAGACGGATTGACCAGGTAAAAACCACTGCAGTGCATGACTTTGACAGCTATTTGTCATCACACCGCCTCCGCTCATAGCATCTTCGCATGTACGGTATGCCGCACTTCCCCAGACACCTTAGATTAGATTTCCAGAGCCGGCACCAATGTGTGCCAAATGCGCGCAAGGCCGTAGCAGCAAATTCGGATTCAGGGGGAAAGAGCTCCGACCGGAAGTGCCACTTTGACTCCAACCACCGTGTGGCCTGACAGATTCTCCAGGACGACCATGACGTGGAATGAAGATTCGCCCAATCGGCCGTTAAGCTCTTTGCCTAGACTGTTCCTGACGCCACCACACACACATGTTTTCCCCTTGCTCAAACATCAACCCACCTCTACCCACAGGGGCTGGGGGCACCACCATGTGCACGGGACGTGTTGGCCGTTGGCTCCGCGCGGTGTAACGAGGCATGTTTCTCCCGAATATGCCTGCAGAACGGAGATGGTATATCAACGTCGCAAGCATCGCCGTTTATTGCTTTGGTCCAGGAGCAAATCGTCGTCACAGGAGAGACATGAGACGTGTGCTGGAAATATGTGGTTCCCAGCACACAGTCATTTGCGTGTCCGTCTCTGCATCTGGGAAATTCTGGGAGGTAGATATTTTTTTGCCAAGGGTTCGGCACGCCACACCTGCACTTACTTCGGATTCCGGGGACGGAAAAGTTCGTTCTGACTAGCGTGACAGATTCTGCATGCAGGCCATCTCTTAATTTTGCTTCTAGACTTAGACGGGGCCGAACATTCCCACCCTGACTCCGGGGGTCAGATAGATTCTCGATGGCAACCATGTCGAAAGAAGTAAGCGAGGCACTTAGAGTAGAAACCCTTCGGAGACGGCAGAACCGTCGCCATACTCGAATCGGCATCTCTGGAGCGTTGCTTCCTCTGCTTTGTAAACCAGTTGAGCTTGACACTCCGCAAGTCTGCTAGTCAGATGGCATCCAATCTGTGCCGCACCATGCAACATGCGCGACCCTATCGATATAGGCTGCTAGCGGTTTAGCATGTGCCTCTGCAGACTGCAAGTCCTACGTCGATACCGGTACCTGTTCTTGCAAAGGCATTTAGACATGTCTTCTGGACAACGAATCGATTTATAGATGGGTGCCGTGTGCGTGAATGTGTACATGTGTGCTTTGTCACAGACATTCACAGACACCAATGAACCGAGAAGCGGTTCAGCCTATTTGATATGTGAGTGGTCTTGCGCAAGTTTTACTCAGTGATGCATGATGCTTTGGCTTTGCATGCTGCAAGGTTGTTGGCAGAATTCAGCAGGGCAGTCCGCTTTCCAGCAGCTGTCCACTGCAACGTCGATCGACTTACAACTCTGCGACGTTGGTGTGGGGAGAGCTTCAACTCCGGACCAATACCATTTGGGAAAGGTGGCGGGGGGTGGAGGGGGTGCACGCAACGAGGCCGCCATCCCGACAAGCATGTCGCCTATGTTTATGTGGAGTTCCCCTACGAAACTGTAGAACGGTAGAACGGAGAGGGTGCACCAACGCCGTAAGCACCCCCCTTTGTTGCTTTTGTCCAAGGAGTATATCGTCGCGGCAGACACGCAAAGCAACGCAGCTTTCTTGCACTTCATGAGATGTGTGTTGGAAAATGTGGTTCCCAGCACACGGTCATTTGCGTGTCCGTCCTGCGTGTGGGAGATTCTGGGAGGTAGATGGAGAAAAATTGCTATCAGGGGTCCAGCACCCCACACCTGCAGGTTTGTTCGGATTCAGGGCGATGGAGACACTTTGCTGCCTGGATTCCGGATTCATGGGGGGCGGAAAGGTAGTCCCACTTTGACGCTAATCTTGCGGCCGGATGGATTCTCCAGGGTAACCATGCCGAAAGAAGCAACGCACAACTCAGAACCAGCACGGAAGAGCGCAATGTAAGCTGGGCACTTGGAGCAGGACTCCCCTCAGACTGCATATATGATGCAGGGCTGCTGCATTCCCCCCTCCCCCCCGCCCCATGGTATCACCCTCCTTGCCAGTGGGTAGTCTTCTTGTTTGGCCTTTTTGCTTTCCCCGTCTTTTTGGGTGGTCTTGTTACGCCTTGTCCCCTCCCCCCCTGTGGGAGTGGGGCCTGTGGTCGTTTTGGTTGGCCCCGCCCCGACTGTGGGGGGCAGTGTGTTCAGATTACAGACCCCTCGTCCTGCTCGATCGGCATTTCTGGAGTTGCTTGCTCTGCTTTGTCCATCTATGGAGCGTGACACTCCGCAAGTCTGCTAGCTAGACGGCATCCAATCTGTGCCGCAGCATGCGACATGTCCCACACCCTATCGACACAGCAAGTTCTAGCAGGCCGCCGTCGTTACATGTTCTTACAAAGGCATTTATAGACATGTATTCTGGACAACTGGACGGAGCATGTTTCCAGGCTTTGTGCAACGAGGCCACATTGCAAGCCAGTGCTATAACCCATGTGTATCTCGCATGTAACTGTGCTGAGCCGTGTTTCCAGGGAGGGCAGATTTGAAAAAGGCCGGTCAATTTCGTGGAGGTTGCTCCGCGTTGCGCTTTGATGGCAGGGCAGCGGAGAAGAGTTTCCCGCATCTGCGACCGGGTCTGCTTCCGCAAACGTGGCAGACAATGCAGCTTTCTCGAGCTTCACAGCCGCTGGCATGGGCACGGATGCCGGGCCACGTGCTGCAAGCATGCAGATGTGCGAAGACGGGTCACGGTTGGGAGCGTTGATGGCTGAAATCAAGCCTGCGGCAGCCTCAAGGGAGCGGGTGCGTGACCTTGGCAAGGCGGAGATGACAAGATCCTACTTGGCTGAGGTTGAAGACGAAGAGCCTGATGAGGATGCAGTGGCGCCTGGCTCGAGTGACAGCCCTCTGTGTGACACAGCACATTCATGCAGTTCCCCGTGGCCCGAGATGGGAAGTCAAGTGGGCCCTCTTCCGCAAGTCCAGCAGTGTGCATGCCCCTGTTGTGGCTCAGGTGCCTTCTGGTGGTACAGTCGTTAAGTACACGCCCGAAGACGAATCGATTTATGTATGGGTGCCGCGTGCGTGAATGTGTGCATGCCTGCCTATACAGACACCAATGAGCCGAGAAGCGGTTCAGCATATTTAAAGCAGCAAGCTGATGCAAGATGCCCTTTGTGGTCAAAATTAAACAATGCAGTCCGTTTTCCAGCAGCTGTCCACTGCAACGTCGACTCACAACGCTATGGCGTTAATGTGGAGAGCAACTCCGGACCTGCCAGATAGCGTGCAGCTGTACAGGTGAGCACAAACAAGAGCCAGGGCCAAAGCAGATAAACAAGGCGGGACTTGTTACGCAGAAGAATTTGTCGTCGCGAGGTGAGTCCGGGCGCATCGCTTCCAGCCAAGGCCTTGATTGGGATGTCTTCTTGCAGACGCCGGCCCTGTGCTTGCCTTGCCGGACCTCGACCCTTTATGCGGCTATATGCAGTTCCGTGATCTGAACGAAAGAAGCAGGTTCAAAACTTCTGGATTCTAGAGTCTAGAGCTTCTCATGCCGGGCAAGCTTGCGTTCAAGGTTGAGCTGTGGTGCTCCCATGTCCATGTTGATCGAGAGGCGGCAGGCGAGCTGCCGAGTTCCAACGAAGTACTACGACAATAGATTGAGTTTGCGTATGTCTGCAATGCCTCCTGAGCGAATAAAGACGTTTTCGACCGACCCCAGGCCTCTACTGCCCTGTTCAGAACGTGGTCGTTTGCTCGATGTAAGCAGAGTTGCAGAGCAGAGCCATTCCTTCTGCGACTTGAAGCGAACTGTTTCGGCAGGGCTGCACGTGGACACCGCCACGACGAGACTGTTCCGTCCGAGGCCTATTCAGAGCCGGAAGTCTCAGGATCGGAACGTGTCCCGGACACCGGTGCGGCTTTGATTAGCTTTGCCTTTTTGTTTTCATCACCTTCGCCATGTTTCGCTGCTGCGCACTCTTTGGAGGGCTCGGTCGCAAAGCAAGCCCGTGCAGTAGATTTCAGCCCTCCCAGAAAAGCGATAACTTCCACGCAACATTGATATGAGACTCGCAAGACACAGTCGGAGTGTCAGGAAGGTTCGGAAAATTTTCACCCGGACGCTGCACGCCCTGCGCACCACCATGGTGTCGTCCTTCGTTCCGACGCCCAGCTGGGCGGAGGTCGTTAGCACGGGGCAAGAGCTGAAAGTCGGCCCTGCTTTCGCCAAGGGCACATTTAGCACAGTGCACCCGGTGGACGGCAAGGTGAATGGCGAGGATGTAGTGGTGAAGCTGACGCGAGTCCACAGGTTGCATTACCACGTCAACGACGTGCTCCTCCTGGACGAAGTGGACGATGAGAAGCGATTGCGTGGCCGCGAGGCAACACTGCAAAAGGAAGCGAAGGTCCTCCGCTGGCTAAGCGAGTGCCCGGTTGTGGTTCCTTGGCTCGGTGACATCCGGGCATGCGTCGGTGGGGAGACAGTAACTGGCATTCTCTTGCCAAAGATGAAAAGAACTTTGCGACAGCTTTGGGACCGCAGCAGCGCTCAGCTGAACGTCAATCAGAATCGTTGCAACAGCATCCGATTGGCAGGCATCCTAGGGTCCGTGGTTGACATTCTCTGGGCATTGGGCAGGATGCGCGAGTGTGGGCTCTGTCACATGGATATCACACCGGACAACTTGCTGTGGAGTGAAGATCACTGCCAGTTGTACCTGGCGGACCTCGGCTCAGCTGCACGACGGCCAGGATTCACATGGCGGGCATTGCAAGATCTGCCCGAAACTGCCAACATCCGTCGCAGCTATGCTTTGGCCTTCAGAGGGGTGTGGCGGGTGCTGCCGCAGCTGTATGGTCAATTCCATAGCTGCTCCTTTGTTCACTTTCAGCTCCACGATGAGACCCCCAGCGACATGAAAGTCAAGCTGCCCCTTGCCGACCCCCGCCTCGACTACTTCGCGCTCTTGATCATTCTGCGCAACCTGCTTGGAAAGAAAGGTTTTGTCGCCGGTGGTCGCGATGATCGCTATCCAGAAGGCGAAGCCAGGACGATTCCGCACTCCTTCGATCCACCGGAAGCCGAGAAGCCATGGGGCCAGGCAGATCCGACGTGGCCATCACTTCTGGAGGCGGCTGTCCAGCTGCGTGCCTTGAACCATAGGCTGGAGGCGCTTCCACCGCAGCCGGAGCACGAGCTCAAGCAGAAGGGAGAGTCCTTTTTGGACGATGCCCTGAGGACTTGCCTCCAAGATTTAGCAGAGAGCCGCCAGAGGCTCATGAGGCTTCAGGAGGTAGACATCCAGCAGGGGAGGTTTGGCCCCGGACCCGACGGACCTCTCGTCTTCTGGCAGAGAGATTCCTCCGGCACGCCCGTCAACATCATGTCCTTCGACCTTTCGAAGCTGGGAGAGAAGCCGCAGCGCTTGGTTCACGAGGCGAAGAAGGAGCTCGCAGAGTGCTTGGGCTGTTGTCCTCCCCAAATCAAGCTGTGGGCTTTGCTGCGGCCCCGCTTCGATAATTTGAAGGAGGAGGAGGAGGAGGTCCTACCAGGTCTGAGCTCCGAGCAGCTGGATTCGCCCCTCCTGCGCGTGGAGGTGATGCCCCTCCAGCAACTCAAGAAGGAGCTCGGCTTCGAGTTCTCTGAGCATTTGATGAAAACCAGCTACGAGGAGGTCTGGTACCTGCTGAACAGCCGCCACCTGCACCCCGACTGCATCTCTCTGCGGGACCTCATCGACGCAGGGCCCGGGCCATGCCGCGCGGCCCTGGAGAACGGGGCGGATCCCAACCAGATCAGTGACCGGAGACACAGAGACCCCATGAGGGCGGCATACTATGGAGATGGCAGAGGCACTACGCCCCTGACTTACACAACCGAGAAGATGCCCTATGCGTGGGACAGCTGGGGCGGGTTTCGCCAAGAGAGTGCCAAGGTGCGGTGGGGAGAGTGGGGGAGGCACAAAATAGCGCCGTGTAAGTATTCGCACAGCATCGTATCACTAGCAGAAGGCAAGAAGCTACTGGTTTAATCCAGTCTGAGGATATCTGTGCGCATGTGGGCTTTTGCACTGTAGGCCTGTAGGCATGGCCCAAGCAGGTAGCGCGACATCCTTCGTCCATAAATTACAGCACAGCTCCCTGCTCACTTTTTATCTGTACGATGCTTGTTTATCACTTGACGAGAAGGCTATGGAGATCATGCAGATGCTCTTGGACGCTGGAGCACGGGTCAACAAGGTTGATGGCAACGGCAACACTCCCCTGTCGCTGGTGCAGCAGAAAATTGAAAGGCGGCGTCGGCGAGAGCTGTGTGCTACATATCGTGACGCTCGTAGTCTGCTGCTCAGAGCTGGTGCAACCCGCTGGCCGCGCCTGTGGGCAGCCTCGAACAGGCTTGTACACATGACTGCGTGTCAAAATGACATGTCGGTCAACGTAGTGCGTCACCGCCGCACTTCGGAGCATGAGGAAGGATTCTTCAGCCTTTGAATCTTTTTCCATCGTTCCGTTTAGCTATGTTTAGCTGCATGGTTTTAACAGATAATTAGAGGATTCTAGCTCAGGAGCTCTGTCCCCGACGATCATCGATCAACGGGCGAGAGAGACGCTTATGCCAAAATGCCGAGTGACTCTGCTGGTGCATGCAGCTTCCGGCCAGATGCCAGCCAACCGAGTTTGACACTGACGGGGTTCCGAGCAATTGCCTGTACCCAGCGATGTAGCAGTGGGAGCCCTACACGTGCATGTGTAAGGTCATCGTTGAGATTCGGTGAGCCTCGAAACGGCGAGGTGGCATTCTTAGGGGTCAAGCTGCATCTCGGAAGCACTTCAAGCAGTTTTGACACGGCAGACCTGGGGCTCCTTTGTGCAGGCAGACCAAAGCTTTCCAAGGCAATGTGCAACTGCCGCAGGCAAAATGGACCGCATGCCAGTGCGGAGAGCTTGAGGCGGATCTGCAGATTCTTGCGGTTTCATGCAGATCCGTGATCTGAACGAATGAATCAGGCTAAACACTTCTGGAGTCTAGAGTTCTCATTCCAGGCATGTATGTATTCAAGTTGAGCTGTGGTGATGTGAATTGTCTTCATAAAGACTGCTTGTGACTTATTTGTATTTAAACAATTCGCACGCTGTGTTTATGAATTCTCATGTCCATGTTGGCCGAGGGGCAACAGGGAGCTGCCGAGTTCCCTCAAAATACTAGGTCACCGGTGCTGCATACAAGAATTGGATGCGACTTAGCTTGAGCTTCCGCCGGATCCTTACACTCTGGCGGGAGCATCGCAGCCTCAAAGACCCAAGAAGGGATCAAGTCTGTCCTTGTCAGAATTCTGGTTAAGGCTGCCGGGCTGTAGATGTATCTGGTCGTATCCGTATCAGTACCTTCGTATATTCCTCAGCCGTTCGGGACTATGAAGCTTCACACGAGGTCGCGGCATGCTGGCTGAAAGAGGATCGTCGCAGAAAGGTCAAAAAGCTGCCACCACCAAGAATAGTTACATGTGTGCATGTAAGGCCAAAGAGATGCCACCTGCCGACATGCCAGAAATCACGCCGACACACCGACATTGCCAAGCTGATGTCGTCGTGATGCCAGGCAGACGTTGCATGGAACAACTCCCCCTGGCATACTTCTTAGACTAGGCTAGCTGAGAGCAATAGGAAGCGGCAGTGTCAGTGCAAGTTTGGGTGATGTATAATATGAGAAGGCTTGCGGATGTTGGTCCAAAGGCATGTGAATCTCGCAATGAGGCATGGCAGGATCTGCAAAAAAAACGCGACAAACACACAAGGCGGCCCGGCGAGTCGACATTCCGTTACTGCAAGTCGTAAACTTCACAAGGTTTCGCCCCTTGGCTGCTAAAATGTGCGTAAAGATGCTTAGGCTCTTGCCGGCTTAAGCGCGATTCAACTCGCAGCTTTCTACTGCAAGGCGTCGGTGCGAAATCCCGCAGGGTATCCGGGACTAACGCTCGCGCGCCTCAGATCACTTCAGCGTCTGGGGAGTCTGGGGAGCACTCGAGGCAGTTCCAGGGCAGTTCGACAAGACACGTTGCTGCGGTGGCGGCAAGTCAGGAAGTCACACCTTTGATTTCATTGCCATTGCGGTAGAGCACATGGTCGCGCTTGGTTGCATTCAAGACACTACAGTACCACTAGGAACTAGCGGTTGTTTTTACAGCGAATGCTGCCCCACGAGAACTAGTCCAGCTTTATCAATTGAATCCCAAGCTGGCCAGGAACTTGCGCTATCAGCCTGAGTGAGGACCCCCTGCTGTCTTCGCGAGAAGTCGACATTCCATGGCTGTCAAAGCTGTGTCATGCATAGGGGAATTTCAAGTTCTTTTCGCGGCATATGCGATGCACGGGGAATCTGCCAGCAGACTGCAGGGTCACGAAACTCTTACTCGCAGGAGCTCGAGGTTGAGACGCAGCTTTGCTGATTAGGGCCAAAATCTGGCGCCAAACCCCACCGGAAGCCGGGTTCGGGGCTACGCTGCCCTGTCAAGGACAAGTGACAAGTGCGGGTGGCAAGCGAACCGGGAGGGACGGGTGGAGAAGCGAGTCCCAGATGATGCTGGTTTTTTTAAGGATTCCATGGGATTCCCAAGAAGCACGTGCAGTTGGTTGTTTTGAGGATTTTGTTTGCTGTGAGGGCCTGGGTGGAGGGTCGCTGCATGCAGCGCGCTGATCGCTGCCTCGGCTCAGACAAGGTTTAGTTTTGGATGTCTGGTGGGATACTCGTGGGCGAAATGGTCGAAGACTCAGTCGGTGATGCTGAGCTTCGAACGGGCAGTGAAGCGGCGTGAAGCTACGCCAGCTGAGGCCGCACGCGCAAGCAAGGGTGCACCCCCCTCAGACCCATCACGTGGGGGAACGTGCAGGGTAGCTTCATCATTCAACTTCCACGGAGCTCCTGCTGGTTGGAGGGTTTTGAACCGCAAGCCGTCAATGCGTGCGCACGGATTGATGATGCTTCCGGAAAACCAAGGCACCAGAGCAGCAGGACTTTGTCAACGGATGGCAGCATTCCTGGGGCACTGACTGCAAAGATGAAGCGTTAGCCAGTGGGGATCGTGGAGACAGATAGCCCAAGCTGCTTCAACCCCGACAGAGCCTTCCTACCTAGCCTACCCTCGCACCACTGCAAATGAAGGGCGGGGATCGGGACCAAATGGACGACTGCTTTGATTCTCGCTTGCTTACAGCAGGGCATCGGCGCATGCTGCATGCGTGCACGAAGACGTTTTGCACATGCCGCATCAGCGAAAGAAGCACTGCATTGCCGCTTCCTCCCTGCCACTCGAGGCCACATCCGGGTCTTCTCAGCGGAGCTGCTCTGCAAGAGGATCTGGCCGAGAGCTTTCGCCGAGGCAGACTCTTTTCTGAGGATGATCTTCAGTTTTGTGCACGGCCCGATGGCAGGCGTGGCGAGGTCCATCGAGGAGCATTCCCTGAATTACGGGAACCCCGTCCGGGCCGCAGACCATGCAGACGGATTGCAGTGTATCTTACAGCCCTAGACGAGCTTCGGTCGGCTGATCCTGACATAGCCTGGCTGAGAGTTCTCAGACCAGGCAACCGGGTCCTACATGCTGGGGCATCCCAAGTTTCTCCAGGTGCAGAGACCGCTGCCTCAAGCATCCACCTGGTGCGAGTGCGCCCCCACGAGGCCATGGCGACTTTCCTCGAGGCTCAGTACGATGCGTCCGCTCCTGAGTGGCGCAAGTTTGCATTTGCTGAAGCACGTCAAAGAAGTCCTGCAGCCAGCGCTAAAGTCGCCGCAGGCCCGTTGATCCAAAAACCTTGATGTCTACGGTGGGTGCATCCATGGGCCTGATCCTCAGCACGGCCGTGATCTGGCCGTTTGCTTGCGTCACAGGGCTTCAAGCCTGGCATCATAGCGGATGTCGATCGACCTTGTCTTTACGAACATGCACAGCTCCGACGTTCGTCCAGCTCTGTCCAGTTCCATCCCTGCCATCTGAAGCGCTTATGCAACAGAGCCCGGCCGGTGTTGCCCAGCGTGCACGCTCTGCTTACACCAAGGCACCGACTTGTGCTTTCGCGCCTACGGCAAGGCAGGTGCACCTGGCCAACCCATCTTCCTGGGTCTAGCCAACCCCCTCTCTCTCGCACTCTCTCAATTGGTCTCTTCTTCGCAGTCTCGTTTGTTTTGCAGGCAGGCGACATCTGCATCTTTGAGGACATCTGTTCAAATCCAAGTGATCGGATGCAGCGCGACTGTATGTTTGCAAAAATCTTGTTTTACCGCCTCTACCAGGGCACGGCAGTGGCACTTGTGGAGCATACGAGGTACTGACTTTGTGCTATGTGCCCAGCACACCGGAGCTCGACACCCCATCATTGCTCTAGCCCATCAGTTGCATCAGCGCCGCCGCCGATCCTCCAGCGCTTGCATGCAGGAGCCCGGCTACTTCTTGTCTTTCCAGATGGCCCGGGATCAAGGCTTGGAGCCGTGCGGGAGCCCAGCTAGTGACCCTCAGTCCACATATGCTCTGCGCTACACCGGACCCGACCGAGGAAAGGTGTGCCCATGTACGAGGATGGCATGGACCTGGATGCGTGCGCCGTCGCCAGGGCATGCCAGGGCTAGTTCCGGTCGATGTCTTGCCAGGAACCCGGATTGAAACTCTCGCTGAGGCTCGAGCAAGTGTGCAAGGAGTCGATGGGGAAAGTAAAGCTTGCTGCAGCCTCGGCCGGGTTCGCTGCGTGGCGCTTCGCGCAACAAGCACGAAAGCATGTGTGTCTGTAGTCAAGGAGGTGTTTTCTGGACGGAGCACTTGATGTCCGTTGTAGCTGAGGCCCGTGCATCACAACCCAGCAGGCACCGATGATATCCGATGCAGTTTGCACTGTCAAGATGGGAGTCTGCCGCCACCATTCACACAGCTCCACCAGCACTCTGACAGATGCTCACCCGTCCAGGAGGAGGGTATTGTCAGGGAATCAGGAGGGTGGGTTTTTGAGGTGATGATGACAAGCCAGACACCGGCGACGGTGGTGTGTGCATCAAGCATGGGTGGCCTGCTGGGTTGCGTGCAGGGTCGATGTGAACACTCCAGCTGAGTCTCTGTTTGATGGTGTTGGGACATGGTGGAGCCACATGTCGGCAACATACTCATGTCGCCAGCGTCCCCAAAGGATTTTCGCACGATGCCCCTATAGTCATGTACTTAGAACCTAGAGCGGTGTTGCTTGCTGTTCTGGCTACATCACATCCAAAGAGAAGCGTGTCAGGCTATTGCAGCTTGCCAGGCCACGTGCTTCAGCTTGCTCGGACAGCAGCGAAAGGCATGCTCGGAAGACTTGAGAAGCTCAGGGATTTCCAGTTCTTCGTGGTGGCGGATGAGATGTACCAGCTGCTCACTTTCAGCCAACTGAGGCACACCACTTAATGCCAGTTCTTGACTGGAAGCTGGCTTGCTTTGAGAGGTGAAGCCCCTCTTCTACCACGATGATGCTGATGATCCGCCCTTTGCCAAGATGGTGTGAGGTTGAAGTTGTTCACGGGCGGAAGCAGGATCCCATTGTGGGCGGGATGCTTGCGAGTTGGGGAAGCCATGGTTTCAAATTTCCGCTGATTGCTGTTGAGTCGTGCGCCCGTCACTACACTGGGCAGATTTCAGAGTGAAGCGAGCCAGTCCGTTGGCGAGGCGGGTGTTTTCCATCGGAACTTTCTCCAAGCTCATTGGCCCTGGCATCAAAGCGTGGGGGCTCAGCACCGCGAAGAAGGATTATAGAGACTGCTGTAGCACTGGCAGTCGTCTTTCGCCGCACTTGCGGAGTCCTCGAGTTCTTCGTGTCCTGCTGCAGAACGCTTGCTTGGGCCTCGTCGTGCCAAAAGCTGGGGTCGGCTGGGTTCAGGCCCACCCGAAGCTGCGAAGCTGGCGGTCCGGTCCGGGCTTGTGTAACTTGAAGGGAGACCGAGCACATCTCAGCCGCCTGAAGTGGCAGGCCCCTTGCCGGCCTCGGATTCATTCGCAGTGGCACGGGCCTCGACCTCCCGAAACGGACGACTCCGACATTACATCATTGGGCCAACGGGTCCATGGCAAGGTGTTGCGAGCGTGCGTATCTTTGTCAGGGAACAACCCTGTGATCTTCTCGTCCATGAATCTGCTGCACTTCGTCGAGTGGGTGCCCCGGGTTAACGGCCAGAGGTTGAGGCAGCGTTCTGAGGATTTTTAGTGGGGTAGTGCTCAGAGTCTGGAGAGCTACAGGTCTGGCGCTCTGGCCAGGCACATCGAAGTGGCCCGGCTCCTGCTGCATGTTGCTGCAAGCCGGAGCAGCTTCTTCACCGAGGAAATGCAGTCACAAAAGTTCCGAGACCGTTTTGCCAAGGTCTCGAAGGACCTGGGCGAAAGGCTTCGGGCTGAGATCAGCTGCACAGCGTGGGTCGTCAGGTCTCTCAGATCTGCGGTTCCGGGCAGCCGCGTCGCAGAGCAGAGGTGCCAACTCATCTGCCGAAAGCTTCGCGAAGTTGGTCTCGAGGCCGTGCTGCAATGTGTGCCAGTAAAAGCGCTGGCTTGCCTGAGACAGGTGCACGAGCCCAAGGGCGGCTACTCTGTCTGGGCCGACGGCTCTGGTTCGCAAGTGGGCCCAAGCGCAAATGGGGCAGGGAACCGTGCTGAGGTCAAGTCCAAGGGCAAGATGACGGGACGAGGTGCCGTGTGAGACCGGCCTTGCGACTCGTATCAGAACTCCGCTGGAGGTGGTCAGGACATGGCCGTGAAGGGTGACAAGTTCCACGACTACATGCGCCTGTGCTACGGCTTTCGCCTCAGCTCCGATCATCTCCGAGCCAACCAACTTCGGCACTCCTCTCTTGTCCTGGCGGATCCCAACCCAGGCTGGTTGTCGCCGGAGCAGCTGGAGGAAGGTATCGAGTGCGCACCGAATCGCCAACCCTCTCCGTTCACAAATATGCGGTTTCGTTCTTGCGTTTTTTTGGAACGCTGAGCAACCCAAGCAAGAGCTGAATGTCATCATGTCCTCGGCTTGATTAGTCGGGTGCGTCTACGCAGGAGTACGAAGGTATTCACACAAGCAGAGGGATTGGGAAGGTATACGGAGTAGAGTCGGAGTAGGTAAGGCTTCCGGAATCAGAGGGCAACTCACCCTAGGGCCAGTGCTGGTTTAGGAGTCGGGGTGGCAGGCTGCAAATCTGAAGCTGTCCACGCCCATTCGCTGCCTTTGAGCCGTAGGTTTGAAGTACCAAGTCTACCGTGGGCATATGGACTACATGTGTGGGCACGGCACCGGAACCTGTGGCAAATGGTGAGTTCCGACAAAATACTATGAAAATTGATGGAGTTGCGTAGTGCCTCCCGAGAGAATGGAGAGGTTTTCCACCCCACGCCTCTACTCCTCCCCTTTTCAGAGCGTGGTCGCTTGCTCGTTGTAGGCAGAGTTGCAGAGCAGAGCCATCCCTTCGGCGATCTGAAGCGAACTGTTTCGGCAGGGCTGCGCGTGGACACCCTCACGGCGAGACGGTTCCGTCGGAAGCCCAATCAGGGCGGACGTCGTAGGATCGGAAGCGTCCCGGACACCGGTCACGCTTTGGATTTTGAATGTTTTCAGCACCTTCGCCACGACTCTCCACTGTGCACTCTTTGGAGGGGCGCCATCGCCAAGCAAGCCCGTAGGTGTAGCATACCATCGCCATGGTGCCATTCGTCAATCCGACGCCAAGCTCTGCGGAGGTCGAAGGCTCAGAGGAAGTGGTGAAGGTCGGCCCTTCTTTCGCCCGGGGCACATTTGGCACTGTGCACCCGTGCAAGTTGAATGGGGAGGATGCAGTGGTGAAGCTGCCGCGAGTCCACGTGTTGCCTTTCCACGTCAACGGCGTGCTCCTCCTGGGCGAAGTGGACGATGTGAAGCGAGTGCGTCGTCGCGAGGAAATGCTGCAAGAGGAAGCGAAGGTCCTCCAGTTGCTGCGCGATTGCCCGTGCGTTGTTCCTTGGCTCTGCAACATCCGGGCATGGGTCGATGGTGTGCAGGTACGGGGCATGGCCTTGCAGAAGATGGACTGCTCCTTGCGACAGCTTTGGACGGACAGCACCCGCACTCAGCTGAACGTCAATCAGAATCGTTGCCGCAGCATCCGATTGGCAGGCATCCTCGGGTCAGCGGTTAACATTTTCTTCGCATTGGGCAGGATGCACGAGAGCGGGTTCTGTCACATGGACATCACGCCGGAGAACTTGCTGTGGAGCGAAGCTAACTGCCAGTTGTACCTTGCGGACTTCGGCTCAGCTGCACGACGGCCAGGATTCACATGGCGGGAATTGCAGGATCTGCCCGAAAGAGCCAACATCCGTCAGAGCTATGCTTTGGCTTTCAGAGGGGTGTGGGAAGTGCTGCCAGAGCTGCACGGTCAATTCCAGACACTCGGCCAGGAGACCGCCAGCGACATGAAAGTCGAGCTGCCCCTTGCCGACCCCCGGCTGGACTACTTCGCACTCGCGGTCATTCTGCGCTACCTGCTTGGATTTCAAGAGGATGACACCGGAATTAATCATCTCAGGCCGACTGGCGTAGTAAGATCCATTCCACATTCCTTCCGTCCACGGAGACAAGAGAGGCCATGGGGCCAGGCAGATCGCACGTGGCCATCACTTTTGGAGGCGGCTCTCCAGCTGCGGGCCTTGGAGGCGGCTCTCCAGCTGCGGGCCTTGGAGGCGGCGGAGCACGAGCTCAAGGAGAAGGGAGATTCCTTCTTGGATGATGCCCTGAGGACTTGCCTGCAAGATTTAGCAGAGAGTCACGAGAGGCTCATGAGGCTTCAGGAGCTCGACCTCTGGCGGGGGAGGCTTAGCCCGGGACCCAGCGGACCTCTCGTTTTCTGGCAGAGAGATTCCTCCGGCACGCCCGTCAGAATCATGTCCTTCGACCTTGGGAAGCTGGGAGAGAAGCCGGAGCGCTTGGTTCACGAGGCGAAGAAGGAGCTCGCTGAGTGCTTGGGCTGTTGTCCTCCCCAAATCAAGCTGTGGGCTTTGCTGCGGCCCCGCTACGAGAATTTGGAGGAGGAGGTCCTACCAGGTATGAGCTCCGAGCAGCTGGATTCGCCCCTCCTGCGCGTGGAGGTGATGCCGGTCAAGCAACTCCAGAATAACTTCGAGTTCTCTCAGCAATGGAGGCAAGCCAGCTACCATGAGGTTTGGTATTGGCTGAACAGCCGCCACGTGCACCCCGAGAATGTCGTTCTGAAGGTCCTCGAGGACGCAGGGCCCGGGCCAAGCCGTGCGATGATGGAGAACCGCAATCCCAGGCCCAAGCATCAATTTAGATCGCGGCTCCCTGCTCACATTTTATCTGTACAGACGGCTGCGTGTCAAAATGACATGTCGGTCAACGTAGTGCTTCACCGCCGCACTTCGGAGCATGAGGAAGGATTCTTCAGCGTTTGAGTGTTTTTCCAGCGTTCCCGCAGCGGAGTATGAATATGTCGGCTGCATGTCTGTGTGAATATGCGCGTGTCTGCCTGTAACAGACCAATGAACGCATCGGCAGTTCAGCTGATTTAACATGCGAGTGGCCTTCAGCACGTTTCCCTCGCTCTGCATCCTGCAAGCCTGGCCTATGGTCAGAATTTAGTAGTCTGTTTTCCAGCAGCTGCTGTCCACGGCAACGTCGATAAATGAATCTGTGACGTTAATGTGGAGAGCAACTCCGGACCTGACAGATAGCGTGCAAGCTTGCAGACTTTCATGCTTCTAGTTTCATTTTGTGACCGTACAGGTCAACATAAACAAAAGCCAGAACAGGTCAAGGCAAAAAGCATGGCACTTGTTGCGCTGTGCTTCCATGGATGCAGAACATCGTGCAGGGCTGTTGAGGAGCGGCTGTCGCAGCAAACCAGCAGCAAGCCAAGGTCTCGATTGGGACGCTTTGTTGCAGACACCGGCCCTGTGTTTGCCATGCTGGACCTCGAGGCTTCTTGCAGTTCTGTGATCCGGATGAAAGCAGACAAAATACTACGACAATCGATTGAGTTGCGCATGTCTGCAGTGCCTCCCGAGAGAACATGTTTTCGACCCTGCCTGCAGTGCCTTCTGAGCGAATAATATGTTTTCGACCGACCCCACGCCTCGACTCCCCTGTTCAGACACTGGTCGCTTGCTCGATGTAGGCAGAGTTGCGGAGCAGAGCCATCACTTCTGCGACTTGAAGTGAGCTGTTTCGCCAGGGCTGCGCAAGGACACCGCCAGGCGAGACTGTTCCGTCCGAAGCCTACGTAATCAGGGCGGATGTCGTAGGATCGGAAGCGTCCCGCACACCGGTCACGCACACCGGTCACGCAATGTAGCAGTGTCAGGGGGTATTTCTGGTGTTTACGGCGGAGGTGTTCTCAGTAAATACGAGGATGCGTCCGCGATGTGATTGCTTCGGGAGCAGCTGGGGAGAGCTTGGGGAGTGGGTTGGGAGTTATGTAGTTGGGAGCAGCTGGTACTTGGCGAAGTCGAAGTAGAAGTAGACGCAGAAGTGGAAAGTAGAAGGAGAAGGAGAAGCATAAGTAGAAGTAGAAGGAATAGTATGTAGTCAAATGCAAGCAGTTCAAAGGTCATAATTAAGTGCCCACATCCGACTCCTGATTGCGCGAGCCGTTTGGCATTCTGCGGCAGCCTAGAGGGTTTGATTGCGTCAGATGGAGCAAGTCGACAAGGCTGGAGCCTGGTGCGGTCTTGGTCGCTGGTGTCTCCAGAGACCCTCCACAGTCACCGGCTGCTGACAGCGTTTGTAGGTGAAGACCGCGCTCACAGAAGCTTTCGCTGCTGAGACGAACAATCGGCACCCCGTTTTCTCGCACAAAGAAGCTGCTTGGCATCAACGTGTTTAATGAGCAGTTCATGGCTTACTAAGCAGCTTGTTTGAGTCTGCTTGTTGAGGTGATGAAGATGGCTCTCGAGAAGGTTGGGAAGCATGACATCACAGGAACTTGGAGCGAGGACGTTCAAAAACAGGATCTCAACGGGAAGCCGAGACTCGATGCCATGGGTGCAGCATGTTGTTGGGAATCCTCTCTGTCGGTGTGACTCAGGAAGTTTACTGGTTCGGCCACCTGGCGCGTGGGCGATCAAGAATGGAGCAGTTGCGGCGAAACCGAGTCAAACAAAGCGGAGGCCGAAGCTTGGCAGCAGAAAGGCACAACATTTTCAGCAAAACCTGCGCAACAGCTCAGATGAGAAGCGCATGGAGGAAGCTCTACCTGCAGGTAGAAGCGGCCGTGGAGGAGGCGAAATGACAAAAGATTTCATTTGTGTCTCTCGGTGAGAGTGGTATGCCGAGGCCGAACAATCCGAACACAAGCAGGTCCCTGTCCGGGTGGAGCTGAATCGCGTGCTTTCTCCGGCCTTTCAGCAAATCCTAATTTATTTCCACTGTTCGTGTTTCGACTTGGCATTGAGGCAAGCTGACATGGTAGGAGTACAAGCTGCATGTGCATGGGACATGTTTGCACTGCATGGTGTAATGAGGCTGCCGTTTCGTGGTGGTTCATGCCGTACATATTCTTTTCTTGTGCGCCTTTTCTGCATTCTACTTGAAAGAAGGGAGTTGGTGCACCAACGTCGTAAGCATCGCCTATGGCTGCTTGGTCCGAGGAGTCTTTTGCGGGAGATGCACAAACCAGCGCAGCTTTCTCGCATATTATGGGTTTCTGTGCTGGAAATTAATTTGCACATCCTTCCCTTTGTCTGAGAGGTAGAGGGAGGAGAGTTGTGGTCAGGGGTCCGACACCCTGTACCTGCAGCAATTTCGGATTTGGCAACAAAGCTACATACTACTCTTCCAGAATCACCAATGAAAATTGCATACGTCCTTCATCCGCCCCAACAAGGATCGAATCAAACTCCAAGTTCGGCTAAGAGTTAGATGGATTCCTGTCCTGACCAGGTCAAAACCACTGCAGTGCATGACTTTGAAGCTATTTGTCACCACACCGCCTCCGCTTCTAGCATCTTCGGGTCCACGTGGACGGCATGCCGCGTTTCGCCGGAAACCTTGATTTCCAGAGCCGGCGCCAATGTGTGCCACATGCGCGCAAAGCTGTAGCAGCAAATTCGGAGTCAAGGGGAAATTCTCCGACCGGGCAGTGCCAGTTTGACCCCAACCACCGTGTGGCCTGACAGATTCTCCAACCGTCTGTTAAGCTCTTTGCCTGGAGTGTTCCTGACGGCCAAACACCAACCCACCCCTACCCACAGGGGCTGGGGCACCACTATGCGCACGGGACGTGTTTGCGACGCGCGGTGTAACGAGGCATGTTTCTCCCGAATATGCTTCCAGAATGGAGAGGGCACACCAACGTCGCAAGCATCGCCGTTTATTGCTTTGGTCCACGGAGCAAATCGTCGTCACAGGAGAAAGACAAAGCAGCGCAGCTTTTCTCGCACTTGATGACACGTGTGCTGGAAATGTGGTTCCCGGCACACGGTCACTTGCGTGTCCGTCTCTGCATCTGGGAAATTTTGGGAGGTAGATATTTTTTGTCAAGGGTTCGGCACGCCACACCTGAACTCACTTCGGATTCCGGTGACGGAAAAGTTCGGATGAGTGCCGTTCTGACTGGCCTGACAGATTCTGCATGCAGGCTATCTGTTCATCTTGCTTCTGGACTTAGATGGGGCCGAACGTTTGCCATTGATCAGTCCCACCCTGACTCTGGGGGTCAGATAGATTCTCGATGGCAACCATGTCGAAAGAAGTAAGCTAGGCACTTTGAGTAGAAACCCTTCTGAGACTGCAGAACCGTCGCCATACTCGAATCCGCATCTCTGGAGCGTTGCTTCCTCTGCTTTGGTCCATCAGTTGAGCTTGACACTCCGGAAGTCTGCCTAGTTAGAGGGCATTCAATCTGTGCCGCACCATGCAACATGCGCCACCCTTCCGACATAGGCTGCTAGCGGTATGGCATGTGCCTCTGCAGACTGCAAGTCCTACGTCGATACCGATACCTGTTTTTACAAAGGCATTTAGACATGTATCCTGGACAACAAACCGATGTATGAATGGTTGCCGCATGCATGAGTGTGTGCATGTGTGCCGATACAGACACCGATGAACCGATAAGCGGTTCAGCCATGTTCAGCCTATTCAATGTGTGAGTGGTCTTCATCAAGGTTCGCTCACTGGTGCATAATGCCCTGGCTCTGCACGTTGCAAGCCTGTGGTCAGAATTCAGCAGGGCAGTCCGTTTTCCAGAAGCTGTCCACTCCCACGTCGACTCGCAACTCTGTGATGTTGGTGTGGCAAGCTTCAACTCCGGACCAATACCATTTGTGGAAGGGAGGGGGCACGCAACGAGACCGCTTTCACGACAAGCATGTCGCCTATGTTAATTTGGAATTCCCCTGAACGAAGCTGTAGAACGGAGAGAGTATACCAACGTCGTAAGCACCGCCGTTTGTTGCCTTTGTCCAAGGAGTATATCGTCGCGTCAGACACGCAGAGCAACGCAGCTTTCTCGCACTTCATGAGATATGTGCTGGAAAGTTTGATTTCCGCAAACGGTCATTTGCGTGTCCGTACTGCGTCTGGGAGATTCTGGGAGGAGATTTTGGGAGGTAGATGGAGGAAAAATTGCTATCAGGGGTCCGGCACCCCGTGCCCGCAGTTTTGTTCGGATTCGGGGGGATGGAAACACTTTGCTTCCTTAATTCCGGATTCATGGGGGGCGGAAAGGTTCGGATCGATTAGTCCCACTTTGACTCTAATCTTGCGGCGGTAACCATGCCGAAAGAAGCAACGTGCAACGCAGAATAGCACGGAAGAGCGCAATGTAAGCTGGGCACTTTGAGCAGGACTCCCCTCAGACTGCATACCAGTTTTTGGGAGCGTTGCTTGCTCTGCTATATCCATCCATGGAGCTTGACACTGCGCAAGTCTGCTAGATAGCGGCCTCGTACATGTGCCGCACCATGCAACACAAGATGGTCGAGCCACCTTATGGACGCGTGCTTATATCGTGTTTCCACAACGTGAATATAGGCCGATGTCGTTACCTTTTCTTACAAAGGCATGTCGACATGTTTTCTGGCCAACTAGACGGATCATGTTTCAAGGCGTTGTCGCTTTTGTGAAGTGTTGCTCTGCGTTGTGCTTTGACGGCAGGGCAACGGTGAAGAGAATCCCAGATCTGTGACGCCCGCAAACATGGAAGACAATGCAGCTTTCTCGCGCTTCAGAGCGTCTTGTGTGGGCATAGATGCCGGGCCTCGTGCAACAAGCACACACATGCGCGAAGACGGGTCACGGTTTGGAACATCGAAGGCTGCCTTTACGCGTGCGGCGGCCTCAGGGGGCAGGCTCCCAGCTTTGGCAAGGCGGAGATTACAAGCCCATGTCTCACGTTGGCTGAGGTTGAAGACGAAAGTCCACAGAAGGGTGCAATGGCGCCTTAGCAGCCTTTCTTTATGACACAGCACAGCACCATACAGCGCCCTGTACGCGCCGATCGGAAGTCCGGCCCGCCTCCCAAAGTGCATGCCTGTGCTGTGGCTCAGGTGTTTTTTGATGGTACATTCATCAAATTGACGCCGGAGTACTATGACTAGGCTGATGAGTGCGTGAATGTGTGCGTGTCTGCCTATGACAGACACCAATGAACCGATAAGCGGTTCAGCCCATTTAACATGTGAGTGGTCTTCATCAAGGTTCGCTCACTGATGCATGATGCCCTGGCTCTGCACGTTGCAAGCCTGTGGTCAGAGTTCACTAGGGTATTGCGTTTTTCAGCAGCTGTCCGCGACAACGTCCACTCGCTACTCTGTGGCGTTACTGTGGAGAGCTGCAACTCCGGACCTGCCACATAGCGTGCAAGCTTGAAGAGTTTAGACTTGCTTCTAGTTTCATTTTGTCACCGTACAGGCGAGCATAAGCAAAAGCTCAAGCAGATCAAAGCGGATCAAGCAACATGGCACTTGCGCTGTGCATCCATGGATACAGATCATCGGGCAGGGAGCCGTTGAGGAGTGGGTGTCGCAGCAGACCTTCCGGTGGCCAGGTGAGTCAGGGCACATCGCTTCCCGAGTACTGCAGCATCAAGCCAAGGTCTCGATTTGGACGTCTTCTTGCAGTCTGCCGTGCTGGACCTCGAGGCTTTTTGCAGTTCTGCGATCTGAACGAACGGAAACAGACTCCAGACTTCTAGAGCTTCTCATTCCAGCACGTGATCATTCAAGTTGAGCTGTGTCCACGTGCTCACATGTCCACGTTGACCGAGGGGGAACAGGGATCTGGTGAGTTCCGACAAAGTACTATGAAAATTGATGGAGTGCGTAGGTCTGCAGTGCCTCCCGAGAGAATGAAGAGGGTTTCCACCCTACGCCTCGACTCCTCCCCTTTTCAGAGTGTGGTCGCTTGCTCGTTGTAGGCAGAGTTGCAGAGCAGAGCCATCCCTTCTGCGATTTAAAGCGAACTGTTTCGGCAGGGCTGCACGTGGACACCGCCACGGCGAGACTGTTCCGTCGGAAGCCTAATCAGGGTGGACGTCGTAGGATCGGAAGCGTCCCGGACACCGGTCACGCTTTGGATTTTGAATGTTTTCAGCACCTTCGCCACGACTCTCCACTGTGCACTCTTTGGAGGGGCGCCATCGCCAAGCAAGCCCGTAGGTGTAGCATACCATCGCCATGGTGCCATTCTTCCTTCCGACGCCCAGCTCGGCGCAGGTCGTAGGCACCGGGCAGAAGTTGAAAGTCGGCCGTGCTTTCACCCGGGGTACATTTGGCACCGTGCACCCGTGCAAGTTGAATGGCGAGGATGCAGTGGTGAAGCTGACGCGAGTCCACAAGGAGCCTTCCCGCGTCCGCGATGTTCGCCTCCTCAACGAAGTGGACGATGAGAAGAAATTGCGTGGCCGCGAGGCAACACTGCAAAAGGAAGCGAAGGTCCTGCAGTTGCTGCGCGATTGCCGGGGCGTCGTTCCTTGCTTCTGCAACATCCGGGCATGGGTCGGTGGTGTGCAGGTAACTGGCATGGTCTTGCAGAAGATGGACTGCTCCTTGCGACAGCTTTGGGCGCGCAGCAAAAGTGCTGAGCTGATCGTCAATCAGAATAGCGAGCAACTGGCAGTCGTCCTAGGGTCCGCGAATAACATTCTCTGGGCTTTGGGCAGGATGCACGCGTGTGGGTTCTGTCACATGGATATCACGCCGGAGAATTTGCTGTGGAGTAAAGCCCGCAGGCAGTTGTACCTGGCGGACTTCGGCTCAGCTGCACGACGGCGAGGATTCACTTGGCAGACATTGCAGGATCTGCGCGAAACTGCCAACATCCGTCAGAGCTATGCTTTGGCTTTCAAAGGGGTGTGGCGCGTGTTGAAGCAGCTGTACGATCAGTTTCCTAGCAGCTCCTTTGTTCGCTTTAACTGCAGGGACAAGAACCCCGATGACATGGAAGTCAAGCTGCCGCTCGCCGACCCCCGCCTGGATTATTTCGCACTCGTGATCATTCTGCGCAACCTGCTGGGAGAGGAAGGGTTTGTCGCTGGTGGTCGCGATGATCTCTATCCGGAAGGCGAAGCCATGGCGATTCCGCGCTCGTTCCATCCACCAAGCCGAGAGGAGCCATGGGGCCAGGCTGATCCGACGTGGCCATCACTTCTGGAGGCGGCTGTCCAGCTGCGTGCCTTGAACCATAGGCTGGAGGCGCTTCCACCGCAGCCGGAGCACGAGCTCAAGCAGAAGGGAGATTCCTTTTTGGACGATGCCTTGAGGACTTGCCTCCAGGATTGGCAACCGATGGAGAGTCACGCGAAGCTCAGGAGGCTTCAGAACGTAGACATGCATGGGAGGCTTGGCCCCGGACCCAGCGGACCTCTCGTCTTCTGGCAGAGAGATTCCTCCGGCACGGCCGTGAACATCATGTCCTTCGACCTTTCGAAGCTGGGAGAGAAGCCGCAGCGCTTGGTTCACGAGGCAAAGAAGGAGCTCGCCGCCCGCTTGGGCTGCTTTCCTCCCCAAATCAAGCTCTGGGCTTTGCCGCGGCCCCGCTTCGATAATTTGAAGGAGGAGGAGGAGGAGGTCCTACCAGGTCTGAGCTCCGAGCAGCTGGATTCGCCCCTCCTGCGCGTGGAGGTGATGCCCCTCCAGCAACTCAAGAAGGAGCTCGGCTTCGAGTTCTCTGAGCATTTGATGAAAACCAGCTACGAGGAGGTCTGGTACCTGCTGAACAGCCGCCACCTGCACCCCGACTGCATCTCTCTGCGGGACCTCATCGACGCAGGGCCCGGGCCATGCCGCGCGGCCCTGGAGAACGGGGCGGATCCCAACCAGATCAGTGACCGGAGACACAGAGACCCCATGAGGGCGGCATACTATGGAGATGGCAGAGGCATTACACCCCTGAGTTACACAACCGAGAACATGCCCTATGCGTGGGACAGCTGGGGCGAGTTTCGCCAAGAGAGTGCCGAGGTGCGGTGGAGAGAGTGGGGGAGGCACAAAATAGCGCCGTGTAAGTATTCGCACAGCATCATGCCGCTAGCAGAAGGCAAGAAATTATTGGTTTAATCCAGTCTGAGGATATCTGTGCGCATGTGGGCTTTTGCACTGTAGGCCTGTAGGCATGGCCCAAGCAGGTAGCGCGACATCCTTCGTCCATATATTACAGCACGGCTCCCTGCCTACTTTTTATCTGTACGATGCTTGTTTATCACTTGTCGAGAAGGCTATGGAGATCATGCAGATGCTCTTGGACGCTGGAGCACGGGTCAACAAGGTCGATGGCAACGGCAACACTCCCCTGTCGCTGGTGCCGTCTGCACGCATGCAGCAAGCACAGGACCAGCTGTGTGCTACATATCGTGACACTCGTAGTCTGCTGCTCAGAGCTGGTGCAACCCGCTGGCCGCGCCTGTGGGCAGCCTCGAACAGGCTTGTACACATGACTGCGTGTCAAAATGACATGTCGGTCAACGTAGTGCGTCACCGCCGCACTTCGGAGCATGAGGAAGGATTCTTCAGCGTTTGAATCTTTTTCCACCGTTGCGTTTAGCTATGTTTAGCTGCATGGTTTTAACATTTAATTAGAGGATTCTGGCACAGGAGCTCTGTCCCCGACGATCATCGATCAACGGGCGAGAGAGACGCTTATGCCAAAATGCCGAGTGACTCTGCTGGTGCATGCAGCTTCCGGCTAGATGCCAGCCAACGGAGTTTGACACTGACGGGGTTCCAGGCATTTGCCTGTACCCAGCGATGTAGCAGTGGGAGCCCTACACGTGCGTGTGTAAGGTCATCGTTGAGATTCGGTGAGCCTCGATGCCGAAACGGCGAAGTGGCATTCTTAGTAGGCAAGCTGCATCTCGGAAGCACTGCAAGCAGTTTTGACATGGCAGACAGGGGGCTCCTTTGCGCAGGCAGACCAAAGCTTTCCAAGCC
>CAJNDT010000224.1:957495-1117495 GCA_905221615.1 Symbiodinium sp. CCMP2592 | reverse complement strand
GCATGCCACAGGCCTGTGACATTTTGTTAATTCAGCTTGATGTTTGTCAGCGCGCAAACATCTCTCGCCGGGGCCAGCGAGGCTGTCCGGACACCCCTCGGTGTGCCGTCAGCAGCATTGCATCACAGCACACCTACTACTTGTAGTCGGCAGCAGCGCGATGATGCACGATGCTTGCAACCGTAAGGATATAGGCTATAGGGTCGACAACAACTGCCCCGACGAAGTCACCTCAGGGTGAACAGTTTTTGTATAGAGTCTAACATAGAGGCTGATCTGTGGGAGATGCTGAGCAGCTGCCAGAGACTAGTCGCAAGCAAGGGTGTATGCCTGGATTTTGGGCTGCCAAAGATTGGTGCCGTTCAGTCACATCTGACGGTAGCCGAGCCGCAGAGCTACTTATGTTGAAACACAGAGTTGGGTCCGCGAGACAGAAAGGTCAGAAAGCTGCCACCACCAAGAATAGTGCATGTGTGCATGCGGGGCCAAAGAGATGCCACCTGCCGACACACCGACATTGCCAAGCTGATTTCGTCGTGATGCCAGGCAGCCGTGGCATGGAACAACTCCCCCTGGCATACTTCTTAGACTAGGCTAGCTGAGAGCAATAGGAAGCGGCAGTGTCAGTTCTGCCAGGTGCTTCCACCACGGGGACCAGCCCTGCACCGTAAGGCATCGGCGGCATGCCAGTTTGGGTGATGTATAACATGAGAAGGCTTGCGGATATTGGTCCTCAGGCGTGTGAAGCTCGCAATGAGGCATGGCAGGATCTGCAAAAAAACGCGACAAACACACAAGGTGGCCCGGCGAGACCCCTAGTCGACATTCCGTTACTGCATGTCGTAAACTTCACAAGGTTTCGCCCCTTTGCTGCTAAAATGTGCGTAAAGATGCTTAGGCTCTTGCCGGCTTAAGCGCGATTCAACTCGCAGCTTTCTGCTGCAAGGCGTCGGTGCGAAATCCCGCAGGGTATCCGGGACTAACGCTCGCGCGCCTCAGATCACTTCAGCGTCTGGGGAGATCTGGGGAGTCTGGGGAGCACTCGAGGCAGTTCCAGGGCAGTTCGACAAGACACGTTGCTGCGGTGGCGGCAAGTCAGGAAGTCACACCTTTGATTTCATTGCCATTGCGGTAGAGCACATGGTCGCGCTTGGTTGCATTCAAGGCACTACAGTACCACTAGGAACTAGCTGTTGTTTTTACAGCGAAGATTGCCCCACGAGAACTAGTCCAGCTTTATCAATTGAATCCCAAGCTGGCCAGGAACTTGCGCTATCAGCCTGAGTGAGGACCCCCTGCTGTCTTCGCGAGAAGTCGACATTCCATGGCTGTCAAAGCTGTGTCATGCATAGGGGAATTTCAAGTTCTTTTCGCGGCATATGCGATGCACGGGGAATCTGCCAGCAGACTGCAGGGTCACGAAACTCTTACTCGCAGGAGCTTGAGGTTGAGACGCAGCTTTGCTGATTAGGGCCCAAATCTGGCGCCAAACCCCACCGGAAGCCGGGTTCGGGGCTGCGCTGCCCTGTCAAGGACAAGTGACAAGTGCGGGTGGTCAGATTTCAAGCGAACCGGGAGGGACGGGTGGAGAAGCGAGTCCCAGATGATGCTGTTTTTTTTTAGGATTCCATGGGATTCCCAAGAAGCACGTGCAGTTGGTTGTTTTGAGGATTTTGTTTGCTGTGAGGGCCTGGGTGGAGGGTCGCTGCATGCAGCGCGCTGCTCGCTGCCTCGGCTCAGACAAGTTTTAGTTTTGGATGTCTGGTGGGATACTCGTGGGCGAAATGGTCGAAGACTCAGTCGGTGATGCTGAGCTTCGAACGGGCAGTGAAGCGGCGTGAAGCTACGCCAGCTGAGGCCGCACGCGCAAGCAAGGGTGCACCCCCCTCAGACCCATCACGTGGGGGAACGTGCAGGGTAGCTTCATCATTCAACTTCCACGGAGCTCCTGCTGGTTGGAGGGTTTTGAACCGCAAGCCGTCAATGCGTGCGCACGGATTGATGATGCTTCCGGAGAACCAAGGCACCAGAGCAGCAGGACTTTGTCAACGGATGGCAGGGTTCCTGGGGCACTGACTGCAAAGATGAAGCGTTAGCCAGTGGGGATCGTGGAAACAGATAAGCCAAATCCCAAGCTGCTTCAACCCCGACAGAGCCTTCCTACCTAGCCTACCCTCGCACCACTGCAAATGAAGGGCGGGGGTCGGGACCAAATATGACCAAATGGACCACTGCTTTGATTCTCGCTTGCTTACAGCATGGGATCGGCGCATGCTGCATGCGTGCACGAAGACGTTTTGCACATGCCGCATCAGCGAAAGAAGCACTGCATTGCCGCTTCCTCCCTGCCACTCGAGGCCACATCCGGGTCTTCTCAGCGGAGCTGCTCTGCAAGAGGATCTGGCCGAGAGCTTTCGCCGAGGCAGACTCTTTTCTGAGGATGATCTTCAGTTTTGTGCACGGCCCGATGGCAGGCGTGGCGAGGTCCATCGAGGAGCATTCCCTGAATTACGGGAACCCCGTCCGGGCCGCAGACCATGCAGACGGATTGCAGTGTATCTTACAGCCCTAGACGAGCTTCGGTCGGCTGATCCTGACATAGCCTGGCTGAGAGTTCTCAGACCAGGCAACCGGGTCCTACATGCTGGGGCATCCCAAGTTTCTCCAGGTGCAGAGACCGCTGCCTCAAGCATCCACCTGGTGCGAGTGCGCCCCCACGAGGCCATGGCGACTTTCCTCGAGGCTCAGTACGATGCGTCCGCTCCTGAGTGGCGCAAGTTTGCATTTGCTGAAGCACGTCAAAGAAGTCCTGCAGCCAGCGCTAAAGTCGCCGCAGGCCCGTTGATCCAAACACCTTGATGTCTACGGTGGGTGCATCCATGGGCCTGATCCTCAGCACGCCCGTGATCTGGCCGTTTGCTTGCGTCACAGGGCTTCAAGCCTGGCATCATAGCGGATGTCGATCGACCTTGTCTTTACGAACATGCACAGCTCCGACGTTCGTCCAGCTCTGTCCAGTTCCATCCCTGCCATCTGAAGCGCTTATGCAACAGAGCCCGGCCGGTGTTGCCCAGCGTGCACGCTCTGCTTACACCAAGGCACCGACTTGTGCTTTCGCGCCTACGGCAAGGCAGGTGCACCTGGCCAACCCATCTTCCTGGGTCTAGCCAACCCCCTCTCTCTCGCACTCTCTCAATTGGTCTCTTCTTCGCAGTCTCGTTTGTTTTGCAGGCAGGCGACATCTGCATCTTTGAGGACATCTGTTCAAATCCAAGTGATCGGATGCAGCGCGACTGTATGTTTGCAAAAATCTTGTTTTACCGCCTCTACCAGGGCACGGCAGTGGCACTTGTGGAGCATACGAGGTACTGACTTTGTGCTATGTGCCCAGCACACCGGAGCTCGACACCCCATCATTGCTCTAGCCCATCAGTTGCATCAGCGCCGCCGCCGATCCTCCAGCGCTTGCATGCAGGAGCCCGGCTACTTCTTGTCTTTCCAGATGGCCCGGGATCAAGGCTTGGAGCCGTGCGGGAGCCCAGCTAGTGACCCTCAGTCCACATATGCTCTGCGCTACACCGGACCCGACCGAGGAAAGGTGTGCCCATGTACGAGGATGGCATGGACCTGGATGCGTGCGCCGTCGCCAGGGCATGCCAGGGCTAGTTCCGGTCGATGTCTTGCCAGGAACCCGGATTGAAACTCTCGCTGAGGCTCGAGCAAGTGTGCAAGGAGTCGATGGGGAAAGTAAAGCTTGCTGCAGCCTCGGCCGGGTTCGCTGCGTGGCGCTTCGCGCAACAAGCACGAAAGCATGTGTGTGTGTGTGTGTTTGTTTGTGTGTGTGAGTGAGCTTCTGTGCCCTGCTCGTAAGGTGTACACGGTGTGTCGGCCTCGTCATTTTGAGCCGTAGCCAAGGAGGTGTTTTCTGGGCGACGCACTTGATGTCCGTTGTAGCTGAGGCCCGTGCATCACAACCCAACAGGCACCGTTGATTTCCGATGCAGTTTGCACTGTCAAGATGGGAGTCTGCCGCCACCATCCACACAGCCCCACCAGCGCTCTGACAGATGTGCGCATGAAGCATAGGTGGCCTGCTGGTTGCGTGCAGGGTCGACGTGAGCACTCCAGCTGCTAGCCACATCAGGAGTCTCTGTTTGATAGCAATCAGTCTCTTCCAAACTTGCGTGGCTTGCCTCAACGCAACAGACACGCGGCGCTTTCGACTTTTTGGGTGAGGGTGCATTGGAAGTGTAGACGGTGCTGGGACATGGTGGAGCCACATGTCGGCAACATACTCATGTCGCCAGCGTCCCCAAAGGATTTTCGCACGATGCCCCTATAGTCATGTACTTAGAACCTAGAGCGGTGTTGCTTGCTGTTCAGGCTACATCACATCCAATGCGAAGCGTGTCAGGCTATTGCAGCTTGCCAGGCCACGTGCTTCAGCTTGCTCGGACAGCTCAGCGAGGGGCATGCTCGGAAGACTTGAAACGCTGAGGGAGTACCAGTTCTTCGTGGTGGCGGATGAGACGTACCAGCTGCTCAACTTTCAGCCAACTGAGGCACACCACACCACTTTATGCCAGTTCTTGACTGGAAGCTGGCTTGCTCTGAGAGGTGAAGCCCCTCTTCTACCACGATGATGCTGATGATCCGCCCTTTGCCAAGATGGTGTGAGGTTGAAGTTGTTCACGGGCGGAACCAGGATCCCATTGCGGGCGGGATGCTTGCGAGTTGTTGAAGCCATGGTTTCAAATTTCCGCTGACTGCTGTTGAGTCGTGCGCCCGTCGCTACACTGCGCAGATGTCAGTATGATTCGAGCCAGTCAGAGCGCCAGAAGCTGTTGGCGAGGCGAGTGTTTTCCATCGGAACTTTCTCCAAGCTCATTGGCCCTGGCATCAAAGCGTGGGGGCTCAGCACCGCGAAGAGACTTATGTAGCACTTGCAGTCGTCGTTCACCATGTTTGCGGAGTCCTTGAGTTCCTCGTGTCCTGCTACAGAATGCTTGCTTGAGAGCCTCGTCGTGCCGAAAGATGAGGTCGGCTGGGTTCAGGCCCACCCGAAGCTGCTGCAGTGCCGCCCTTGGGGGTTGTGAGTCACTGCTGCCACAGATCACTGTTCACTGCACTGCCCTTCTCGACGAAGCTTGCGGTCCGGTCCGGGCTTGTGTAACTTGAAGGGAGACCGAGCACATCTCAGCCGCCTGAAGTGGCAGGCCCCTTGCCGGCCTCGGCTTCATTCGCAGTGGCACGGGCCTCGACCTCCCGAAACGGGCGACTCCGACATTCCATTGGGCCAACAGGTCCATGTCAAGGTGTTGTGAGCGTTCGTATCTTTGTCAGGGAACAACCCTGTGATCTTCTCGTCCATGAATCTGCTGCACTTCGTCGAGCGGGTGCCCCGGGATGCCCCGGGTTAACGGCCAGAGGTTGGGGCAGCGTAGGGTAGTGCTCAGAGTCTGGAGAGCTGCAGGTCTGGCGCTCTGGCCAGGCACATCGAAGTGGCCCGGCTCCTGCTGCATGTTGCTGCAAGCCGGAGCAGCTTCTTATTCAACCGTTTTGCCAAGGTCTCGAAGGACCTGGGCGAGAGGCTTCGGGCTGAGATCAGCGGCACAGAATGGGGTCGTCAGGTACCTGCAGCTGGGAGATCAGCGGTTCCGAAGCTCTTGCAAGGCAGGGTAGCGCGCCATTGCACGCAGCCGCATCGCAGAGGTGCCAACTCATCTGCCGAAAGCTTCGCGAAGTTGGTCTCGAGGCCGGTGCTGTAACGTGTGCCTGCGAAGGCACTGGGCCTTCCCGAGCCGCCGCGCTTGAGACAGGTGCACGAGCCCAAGGGCGGCTACTCTGTCTGGGCCGGTGGCTCTAGTTGGCAAGTGCGCCCAAGCGCAAATGGGGGCAGGGCACCGTGCTGAGGTCAAGTCCAAGGGCAAGATGACAGGACGAGGTGCCGTGTGAGACCGGCTTTGCGACTGGCATCAGAACTCCGCTGGAGGTGGTCAGGACATGGCCGTGAAGGGTGACAAGTTCCACGACTACATGCGCCTGTGCTACGGCTTTGACCTCAGCTTCGATCATTCCCGAGCCAAGCAACTCCGGCGCTCCTCTTGTCCCAGCGCATCAAGACCCAGGCTGGCTTTCGCCGGAGCAGCTGGAGGAAGGTATCGAGTGCGCGCAGCAGATGCACCGCTTCGCCAACCCTCCCGTTCACAAATATGCCTTGATTTTGTGGAACGCTGAGCAACCCAAGCAAGAGCTGAATGTCATCATGTCCTCGGCCTGATTAGTCGGGTGCGTCTACGCACCAGTATGAAGGTATTCACGCAAGCGGAGGGATTGGGAAGGTATACGGAGTAGGTAAGGCTTCCGGAATCAGAGGGCAACTCACCCTAGGGCCAGTGCTGGTTTAGGAGTTGGGGTGGCAGGCTGCAAATCTTAAGCTGTGAAGGCTCATTCGCTGCCTTTGGGCCGTAGGTCCACCGTAGGTTTGATGTACCAAGTCTACCGTGGGCACTGATTGACATGTCGGACTACATGTGTGGGCGCAAGTTCAAATTTAACAGAGTCTCACCGAGCATTGAGCATCGATCCTGCTTGGTTCCTGACTCTCTTGTTGCCGTTGAAGCAGAGATCGCTTGAGAGCAGGTACCTCAGGCAGTGAGTTCTGAGATCCTGCTAGACGACCTGCAGCCCGCGTGTACAGGATTGGGCCGCGTTGCCGCTTCAGCGTTTCAGCTGCAGCGCACCTTTAATGGAATTCGACCACATACAAAGGGAACGGTGATCCGTGATGCCTGCCCGAGCAGGGAAGCCGAGGTGCTCTTGACTTTGAACGCGTCATAAGAGCTTCGCAGCCATCGCCTTTCCCTGGCGGCGGCGACGGGCGTGCTGTCGAAGCAGCTGCTCGACGGTAGGCCGGGAGCCGCTTGCAAGCCGTGCACGATCTCCAGGGCTGCGTCCGCGTGAAGCCCGCCGGGCTGCGAGAAAGCGGGCGTTCCTCACATTCCCTCACCGGTTTCCGACATGAGCCTGCCCTTTCTCGTGGTTTCAAGGCACACGCGTGAGGTTGCCCAGACGCCGTCGAAACTCCGCGAGGGGGCTTGAGGGCGCATTTCTATCGGAAGGACTAGCGAGTCACAAATTGGTTGCAGCGGCAGAGCGGTGATCGTCGGGCTTTCAGCTGCCTGGTCCTTGTCGAGCCACTATATAATAAGATCTTGGACCGGCATCTGTGGACCGCAGGCTCAAATTCCGTTGTAGCGACAGGCCAACCTTGCTCCACACTCTGCCTCTGGAGATGATGCTGGTTCCAACTCTCATGAAGGCGCCGCCCTGACTTTGTCACAAACCGGCAAGCCTTCCTGCCCTGCAGGCGTGGCGCGTGCATGCCTATGGCAAGGAAGGCGCAGGGCAGCTTTTGGCAGTGCAGGTAAGGGCAGCGCGGCTTGGCCTTTACTTTGCCTGCCTTCAGGGAACCCGGCGCATGCCATCAGCAACATGACGCTGGACATGGTCCCAGTTCCCGAGCCCAGGGAGGGGCAGGCCTTCATCCCGAGGGGCTCGCAGCTTTTCCGGGATGGGGGATGGGGCCCGCCGACGGCAGGTCCTTGTCAAGGTCCAGATGGCGGCCGTGAACCCGGTGGAGCTTTGGCTGCCTTGTCCATTGCGCCAGTTTGGGAAGGGAGTTGAGTTTGATGCCTGCGGTAGCATTACTGCGGTAAGCATGCATCCCCGAATCTTTGCATCTTCATTCTCTCGGTAGCGGGGGCTATGCCGAACCGAGGACTGGAAGCTCTTCGGCGGTGGCATGCACCGCATCTTTCCGATGAGCTTCCCGTGACTTGGGCTGCCTTCCGCCTTCAGCGTCCTCGTGCTGGGAAGTTCCGCTGCCAGCATGGATGTCGTTCGACTCCTTGAACCCACCTGAGGTATGTACCGGGTTTCGACATTGCAGGAACAGTGGTGAAGGCACACAGCCGGGCTGCAAGGGGAGTGGGAGTGGTAGCACATCCACGGGAACCCTTAAGCCCTTGGGGACGAAGTGCCTAGTTAAGCCTCATATGCGTTTATGCACTCTTCCAACGTCGGTTCCAGGTTGGCGAAGGCGTGACCCGCCTGGCAGTGGGCGATGAGGTCTGCGGGGACATCGGCCTCCGCGAGACTTGCTGTCCCACGGTTTGAATATGCGCACAGATCTCGTAGCATTGTCTCCTTGAGTTGGAGGTCTGGGGGTTCTAAGGCAGTCTTGCCAGCAGCGGAGTCACAAGCTTCTGTTGTTGCTCCTCGCGCGACACAGTTGACTGCCATGTTGCCTTGTTTTTACACAGAAGGCGAAGCCGGCCGGAAGGGAAGCACCGGGGCAGAAGTCCATGTTGCTGGATCATATGAAACTGAAATCGCTGGACAGCACCAAATGCTGCAAAGATGCCTGTGAGCGCACTGGGCTGGCTTTGCGGTCTTGCCGTTCCCTTGTCCTTCAGATCCTTGCCGTGCGTGAGCGTGCGAAGTGAGACTTCCAGAATTTCAGAATCTGTTCAGCCGAGGCCACGGTACACAGGCTGGTCCTGCCGGTGCCTTTGCAGAGCCGCTTCTTTCGCACCAGCTTGCTTTCGGAGTGAGGCTTAAGACTTCAGAGTCTTGGGGCACCTTGGGGCACTTGCCACCCGGGAGACTGGGGCCGACTCAGAGCGAAGAGCCTGCAGGTGCAGAACCTAGTAGAGCAAGTCCGCAGGCATAAGACCCATCAGCGTTGTGCCTGTGACACTGACTGGCAAGGTATGCCGTGGCGTTCGCAGACACTATCGCAAAGCATCTGGGCAGCATGTTGCTGCATACCAGTCAACCAAAGGTGTCACTGCATTGCGTGTGTATTAGGACTTGCTTGCAACACAAGGCGTGAAGGCCTTAGCGCTGAAGAAGTGGCAGCTCGGAGGCGTTTCAAGCTGACCTTATCGCTCCTCTGCATCATTTGGGCCAAGACGTCCTGGCGCGTTCCAAGGTGGGTTTGCCGCTGGTGGGCCTTACTTCGTACCAGGCGCCGGGGATGTATGCGGGCGCCGGGGATGTATGCGGGCTCGTAGATGCATGTTTGCCCATCTCCTGAGGTCCTATTCACCGGCGCCGGGCGTGATGCTGCTGGCACAGAGCTTGGTCAACTTGTCCCCGGCCCCCCGGCACGGATGTTGTGGGGGCAGTAGCAGTCTCAATGTCATTGTCGTCTTGAGCTGAAGCCGATGCGTGCCGATGTGATCCAGGCCAGAAGCTGTTGATTCTGGGCGGAGGCGCAGCCACCGGCTCGATTGCTGTCCAGCTGGCGAGGGCCGTGGGCGCTTACGTGGCCACCACGGTCACGGGGTCTGCAAGTACTCAGTACAGGGAGAGTATGTTCAAGCGGGCAGGTGACAAGTCCATCTTCACAACACCTGCCTGCATCTGCCAGAGTGTATTGTGAAAGGTATGATGTTTAGGTTTCTATGTAATTACAAACCATACGAAACTTGTAGGTGGTCTAGCATGTATGGGTGGTTGTCGAAGTTAGGGTCCCTGTTTCGGTCCTTAACATAATGCGGCACCCAATATTTAGGGTACCCAAACAGGGACCCTAATTTTGACAGTTACCGTTATATATATATATACACGCACACATGCATATATATATATATATATATAGATATACCATCCCCCCTGCCAAACACTAACCACATTTTCCGCAAAGGACCGTTTGTCGGTGGGCGGCGTCCCTCTGCCGGTGCTGAAAAAGAGAGAGAGAGAGAGAGAGAGCCCCACGAAAAGCTAGCTTGATCTGAATAGTTCCGTTTTTTTATAATCCGGGAAGTACATATGTGTCAACATTCACAGATCTTCTGTCAGATTCTCCCCCTTAGGTCCGGCTCAAGGCAGGCTTGTACCGAGAAAAAGCTCTGCCACCTACCTCGGAACCCTAATAACAGACACCTCCGATAATAGAGCTGAAGTTTCTAACAGAATCCGTGACTGTATAGCTACATGCAACCGCTTGAAGTTGTTCTGGAATAAAGCTAACAACCGTATAAAGTGGAAAATCCAAGCATTCAATGCTATCGTCCGCTCCAAATTACTTTATGGGTTAGAATGTGTGCAGCAAACGAATGCGGAGCTCTCTACATCACATGCCTTTCCGAACAAATCGTTGAGAAGGATCTTACACATCCCACCTACATTCATAGACAGAGAACAGACCAATGTCAGCATGTATGATAAAATACGAAACGAATACGGTTGTTCTATTGAACACTTTGCGGACACATGCCGCAAGGCAAAGTTTAGGCTTTTTGGACATGTATTGCGAAGCCAGCCCAGCAGACCCTCTAGTTCAAATTACTTTAGAAACAGACGGATTGACGCCTGGAGCTCCCACCAAAAGGCGGCCAGGCAGGCCCAAAGCAGACTGGACCACCGAAGCCTATAGAGATGCATATAGTATACTGCATGGAGATGCTAACGCTTTTGATGTCAATAATATACAACATCTAAATGAGATCAAACAATCAGCCAGAAATCGTCAAGGACCTTTTGCTGCATAACATGTAAGCGATACATCGGGACGCTGTCCCAAAGACCATCGGCCTCTCAAGGTATTCCTCGCGGTAATGTCGTCATTGTTGCTTGGGAAGTGTGGTGCAAAGTTTTTTCCATTTCTGTATACTCATTGCAGCGCTAAATATCTTGAAGATAATGTATTCTCAATGACTCCTGAACTTGTCTCACTGTCCTAGTGTACCTCTACTCGTGCTTTTTGCATTCTCACAAACCTGCTGGGAGCCCTCCTGTGCTCGACAGAAAAATTCACGGGTGACCCCCTCCCCCCTATGATAACGCTATAACGGCTCCTCCGTCGCTTCCTGGCTTCTTTATCAAGGTTACGAGTGAATTAGAGAGGACTCAAGGGCACGCTTGGGGGTGGGGGCCGGAAGTGCGGACACAAATACCATTGCGCGGGGCAGCGGGATTGCGGAACGCGGACACGCAGGTATGTATGTATGTATTTATGCAACTATGTATGTGTCAAGATAAACGTATGTACATATAAATATAAACAGAAATGATATATATATATATATATATATATATATATATGTATATGTATTTGTATATGTATATGTATATGTATATGTATATGTATATGTAAATATCTATACACATGTATACAGCTGTAGTCTGTTGTACACAGAAACTACGAAGTACCACATATGCCATGCATCATGTACATCAAATATTTTGTGTATATATACATTTGTATGTATGTATGTATGTATGTATGTATGTATGTATCTTCTGTAGAGGTTTAGATTTAGATATGGGTATAGATAAGCACATTATCTGTATTATCTACCAGGAAAGCTCCGTTTAGGTTCGGTTCGTTTCGGTTTCTGGGAAAGGTTTGAACCGTTTCCGGTTTGTGCGTCTCCGGGCGGTTTCCTTTGCGGTTCGATTCAGTTTGGTTTGGTTCACAAAACCCGGCCGGCACTCCAGCCAACCGACCCCAAAACATCCTCCACCCCGTTGTCTACATACATGCATATATGCATACACACACACACACGAGGAGATTTGTTGCTTCTATATGTATGTGTATGTGTATGCCCATGCTTGTATCAGTATAAATAAGCAATAAAGCAATTTAGCAGATAAGCAAACACATAAGCAACAATGACGTACTGAGTACGTATACCCAATGAATAGGTTGATACAAACAGGATTGAGTTCTGAGCCAACACAACCAAATACAAATGCAAGTAAATGTCAATTCAGATAGATACAACTAGCTAGTAATCAATATCGGTATCAACGAAAAATGAGCCAGTATTCATAGACATGCATGCATATGGATAGATATAAGCAGCCAGACATAAATACGTATATATATATATATATATATATATATATATATATGTTTCTAAAGATCAGTATGAGTTAAATAAAAATGAATATCCACAACTATGAAGGACTATGAAGACATATGCAGAAATATCAAGAACTATGAAGAACTATGCAGAAACATGAAGACGCTTGCAAAAGTATGAGGGAATATGAAGACATGCGAGGCAATATCAGTTAAGGTGAACAAGTATGAATGAATATGCGCCAACATGAATAAGCATGACTAAATGTAAGTAGATATGAATAGATGTTAACAAGTTAAACTCAATAGAGCTAAATATGACCGAATATAGTTAGATACACCTAACTATAGCTAAATACTAATAACTTATATAGGCCTTTTTTACATATGGGAGTTTCCGAAAATTAGGGGTACCGTATTTTGGGGTCTTTAGCCCCCCGTCTTTGGTTTCTCCTCCCCATCCCTCTCCCTGTGGTGTGGTGTGATCTGGTGGTGGGTTGCTTCCCCCCTCCCTGTGGTGTGGTGTGGTCTCGGGGTGAGTCTGCTTGGGGTGGTTCGTCCCGTCCCCTCTGTGGCATGGTGTGGGTTCGTGTTTTCTTGCGGTGGTTCCCCCGCTGCGTTTTTGGGTCTGTTTCGGGTGTTTGGTATACTCATCCTTATGATGATAATGATGATAATGGGGACGATGACCACCATCATCGTCATCATCATCATTAATTAACTCAATCATCTTAATGCTTCTTTGGTTGGTTGTCGGGTGTCTTCTGCCCACGTGCCTGGTAATGATTATCGCTTTATTGATCGTAGGGCCAACTGTCTCAGGGATCGGGCCTGTCAGGGAACGCAGTCCTCGTGACAGTTGCCTTGTTTAAGACCCTCGTGTCGGAGTCGTTTTTCTTTGGGAAGTGTCCACAGTCACAAGACGCGATCCTCGTGACAGTTGACGGCTTTGGCGACATCACGTGTGAATGGTGCCGGACAAACTTGTACTGTCACACGCATCGGGCGTCTTTGGGACGCGATCCTCGTGACAGGACGGTTTCGGGGCCCTTATGTGCAAGAAGTGTGCGCAGTCACACAGATTCGGCTTGGGGAGTGGGTAGGGGGCGGGGGATACCATTGCGTGGGTCGGTCGGCGAACCGACAACCAGGATCATATATTATGGTCCCCTTTTTTCGAAAACTCCCATATATACACATTATTACGTGTTGAAATTTTCAGCAAATACAGATACATATGAACCAACCGAAGCAAATATAGACATACGAATCTACATGAAGACACATGATACAAACAAAAATCAAGAATGTGAAGACATATGGATAAGCGGAAATAGCTAGAAATAGACATACAAGTGAGTATGAATGCGCATGAATAGATAGATCGACATAAGCATGCATGTAAGTATGAATACAAACAAATATTACTATAACTACACATTTAAATATCTATGAACACACACACATATATAGAAATATAAAGATATAGAGATATAAAGGTATGAAGACATGAAAGTAAAATATACAGATATAAAAAATGTTCAGATAAATAAATATATAAATATAAGTATATAAATATATAAATATATAAGTATACAGTTATATAGATATATAAATGTATAAATATATAGATACACAAATATAGAAATATATGAATATATAGATATGTATATATATATATATATAAACATACAAATATGTAAGCATATAACATGTATAATCATAAAAAAATTTGTAAGCATATAAATATATAAGAATAGATATATGTACAACCACACAAACACACACACACACACCTTTACGTACGCATATCCGTACCTATATATATATATATATATATATACATGTATATATGTATATACATATGTATCTGCATATAATTTCATCACTGTCACAAGTGCAGACATACATATGCACGGACATGCAAAGATGCATGCACGAATCTGGCTGCGAGGACAAAGTTACGTACCTAGTACTGACACTTACATCTAGTCAAATCTACGTGCACATTGTTCTATCCATGTTTGCATGCACACACGCGTACATGCATACACACACCGTTGCCTACAGCTGTAACATGTCTGCGTGTTCCGGTGGGTTCCAATCGTATTCAAGCAATCCGGTTGCGAACGACAAGAGGCGACCCGCAGTTCGTGAATGCTTGTGCTAGCTTCCGGTACATTGCCGATCTACCAACTAAGGCCAGCCCAAGCCTCATGCCGGACGGAACGAGCAAGATGGATTATCTGCAGAAGCTGGGAGCAGACCAGGCGCGAGACAAGCGGAGAGATCGGCGCATTCTGAGGGAATCGAGTACGTCCCTCCAAAACCTTGAGGTGATCAACTACCGGAAGGAGGATTGGGCAGAGGCCCTGGCTGGCAAGGCTCTGCATCCTTCCAAGAAACCGGGCTTGGAGTTAGGGCGTCCGTTATGATGACAGATCGTGTGCAGCCATGGGAGGACTACGACCTCATCTACGACTGCGTTGGCCTCCCTGAGGCCGAGGGTGACAGAGGGCCCAGGATGCGAGGTCCCAAAGCCCAAGCAGAAGACGCTTCTGCCTTGCAGGATTGGCCCAAGGCTTCCAAGGTGCTGAAGGAGGGCGGCCTTTTCGCGGCTCGGGCTTCTTCAAAGGCAGCGTTGCTCAGGGCACCACTGCGGATCAGGAACGCTTGAATGTCTTCGGGTCATTGGGTTGGTGTTTGCCGTCGTGCAATAAACTCCCAATCAATGCTCACACTCGTCACCTCTGCCGGCCCTAAACTCACTTCCGCAAAGAACAAGATGGCCTTCGTCCAGATATCCTTCCTCCATGATGCAACCTCAGGTGAGTCTCGCGAACTTCGCAGGGAAGTCCACGGAGCGCCACCTCTTCAAGAGACTCGGAGTGGCAGAGATGCCTCGACCAGGTGAAATTTCCGGATTGTTCAGGGCTGGGCAGCTCAGGACGATCGCCAAGAAGAACAACGCGGAAGACTTGGCCAAGCTGGTCCAGCTTGTAAAGGACATGTCTTAGGCGTGAGGTCCTCATCAACAGGTGGAGTGAGCATGCAGAGGCAGACGGGTCCACTCAACTCCCAGCTACCTCCGGTGGCCTGAGTTTCCTTGCCGAGTGCCCTGACTCCCATAGGACGGGAAGCTGAAGGTGCCCATGGACGCCGTTTTTCCCTTCTCGGAGCCTGTGTGGCAACGCAGTTGCTTTTCCTACATGTCCCCTTTTTTGAGAGAAGCTTTCCAGGACGTGCCGGGCGCGCTGAAGAAGAGCCTGGGTGGGGCATCTGCTGGCAAGTTGGCCGCTTGCTGGATCCAGCCTGTGGCAGCATTGTAGCACACCCGCTAATGAAGGACCCCTGTCCCTTTTTGTATCCCGTCCTGTCCAATCGTGAAACAGTGTTTACTTTTAGCGTAGCTGTCGGTTTCGCAACTCGCGGAGCTCTCGAAGCTTGCGAAAGGTGTCGGATTCGGTGCTCTGGCCCTGAGGTCATCCGCGTCTCCGAGGAAGGCTCCTCCGAGAAGGGAAGGCTCTGAGGCTGCATTCTGAAATGAGCCGGTGCTTGCGGGGCGAGGAGGCAAACAAACTGCCAGACTACTTCAAGCGATCACAAGAGATTCTGCGAGCCTTGGCCCCTAATTCGGCGGACGGCTTGTGGTGAGTCGGACTTCAAAGGCCCGGCTAACTGCAGGCCACGAGAGCCGGAGTAGAATTCTTGCCCTTTCATGTCGGTGCATGGCGTCAGCGATCATCTCTTTTCCCGGAGAGCTGGCGCATGCTTGCGTAACAGACCCGGATGCAAGCAGGAGTTTGCGGTGATGGATACATCAAGGGTCGGTTTTTTTTTTGCGTGCGACACGAGCATCTGGGTCGGGCGCTTTAATGTTTTGGCCCGGCGAGCTGCCGCAAGGCTCCTCCCACACGTGAGAGCCAGCGGGAGCTCCTGAACATGAGCAGAAGATGAGGAAACCAGTGCGAGCGGATGCGTCGCGTCAGGCGAGTCTTTCCAACTCGGCCCGGCACTGAAGTCACGTTACTGCTCTAAGACGCGCGAAGCATGCCCGCTGACCCAAGCTTCAGCAGTCCTGGGGATATGACATCTCTACCCAGTCTTGCTTTCGGTATTGGTGGCGTTGGTGGTAGGGATAGTGGTGGTGGTGGTGGTGGTGGTGGTGGTGGTGGTGGTGGTGGTGGTGGTTCTGGTGGTGGTGGTGGTGGTGGCGGTGGTGGTGGTGGTGGTGGTGGTCGTAGTCGTAGTCGTAGTCGTCGTCGTAGCAACAGCAGCAGCAGTAGTTGTAGCGGTGGTAGTGGTAGCAATGGTAGTTGTGGTAGTGGTGGTATACTGTGGTATACAATAGTGGTAGTAGTGGTAGAAGTCGTCGGATGGAAGGGGAGAAGCAGGAGGACCAGCAGTCGCAGAAGCAGAAGTACGTAGCAGAAGCAGGAGAAGCAGCAGAAGGAGCAGCAGCGGCAGCAGTGGTAGTAGTAGTAGTAGTAGTAGTAGTAGTAGTAGTAGTAGTAGTAGTAGTAGTAGTAGTGGTAGCGGTAATGGTAGTGGTAGTGGTAGTCGTAGTCGAAGTAGTAGTAGTAGTAGTAGTAGTAGTAGTAGTAGTAGTAGTAGTAGTAGTAGTAGTAGTAGTAGTAGTAGTAGTAGTAGTAGTAGTAGTAGTAGTAGTAGTAGTAGTAGTAGTAGTAGTAGTAGTAGTAGTAGTAGTAGTAGTAGTAGTAGTAGTAGTAGTAGTAGTAGTAGTAGTAGTAGTAGTAGTAGTAGTAGTAGTAGTAGTAGTAGTAGTAGTAGTAGTGGTAGTGGTAGTGGTAGTGGTAGTGGTAGTGGTAGTCGTAGTCGTAGTCGTAGTCGTAGTCGAAGTAGTAGTAGTAGTAGTAGTAGTAGTAGTAGTAGTAGTAGTAGTAGTAGTAGTAGTAGTAGCAGTGGTAGGTAGTGGTAGTGGTAGTAGCCGCCACGGCTCAGATGCTCGGGAAGTTTTTGCGCTGGCTTTCGAACAGGCTCTGGATTCCAACCCTTCGTTGATGGAGGTCCCTACCAGGCTCCTATTCGAACGACTGAGGGTTGGTTCCTTTTGCAGAGCCATGTGCCTCGCGCTAATTGCTTGCGTCTGAGCTGCCAGGTCCCAATTCCTGGACCCAGTCCCTTGTTTAAGACACGGGCCCACTGGGCAGGTGGTAGGGTTTCCACGAACCGCGCAGTGGAGGGAGTCACTTAGCTTGCTTCGTGACGAAATAGCGGATGGCGCTGCTACCAGTGCACTCACAAAATTATTCTCGGACTAGGAAAAGTCTTTCAAGCATGCTTGCAATCAAGCCGCTGTCAGTCAGCGGCCTGTGTCGTATCGAGGTCAGGTTCGGACTCCTTCTTTGCTAAGGAGAATGGGCAACTGCCCGCCGCAGCCCAGCCCAAAAGTGGTAGGCATTCATCGAGCTCGTGCAGGCCAGGCGACCAAGCCCATAAGAGTTTTGTCGTGGAATGCCGGGCACCTTGGTCAGCAACAGTGGTCAGAGGTGAAGTCCTGGCTATCCACTGAGGCAACACGAATGTGTGATGTGCTTGTCCTGCAGGAAACGCACTGGCAGGCAACGGCAGAATTCAGTGCCGCAGGATGGTACTGTGTCACTTCTGCGTCACCCACAGACGCTAAGCCTAGTAAGCGGAGGCACTGCCCGACGACGCCAGTCAAACCCCGACCAGAAAGGAGGCGTCCACGATGTTTTTGTCTCCGTCCATTCCACCTAAGGGAGTGAGATGGAAGGAGCACGTCGTCGGCAGGGTCGCGGAGATCAGGTTTGATTGGCACGGCGTCCGGACTACCGTTGTTGCGGTGTACCAACATGTGGTCGCCAGCCAACACTGTCCAGGCAAGCCGTCAAGACCGTGCCCAGGTGCTAAAAACACTTAGCAGATGCGTCAAGCAGGTGCCCCATACAGATACTTTGGTCTTAGCAAGTGATTTCAACTGCTCAATCACCAAGCATCCGCGTCTGATTGGGTCAGAGACACTAAACGCCCGGACGAGTCAGAGCTGCACAAATTCCTTGTAACTCACAGACTCGTAGCCCTCAATACCTGGCGCCCCCAGCCCACTCACACCTTCATTCAGGGGGAAACACGTGCCCAGATCGACTACATATTTACTCGCGAGGCCTCTGCAAGCACTTGCCTGCGCCTCAGATCAAGACACTGCGACATGATACGGCTGCACTGCAGGATGCTGTGGGATCAACTCCTGTCCAGAGCCACCGAGCGATTCTTCCCTAAAGTTTCGGTGGCAACCGTAGCAGCCAAACGCATGTGGAGTGCGAAATGCGGGAGCAATGCTCGCTCTACAACGGAGGTACCGGCTCCCTCCCTAGAGCAGCAGCAATCCCTGTATACGCACAACACAAGCAAGCCCTAAAGCAAGCCCGCGTGGACAAAACGGCACGCGTCATGGCAGAGGTCGACCTGGCTATCGCACAGGGCGATCAGCACGTGGCATACCAGACCCTAAAGAAGCGCAGCTGAAGGACTCAAATGGGCTCTTGCTGAGCCCTGACAATGAGCTGACCGTCGCTCGATCCTGGCAAAGTAGCCACACACATAGCATCTACTAAGCCAGGCAAGGCGTTACCCGTCTGGAAGCTTTGCGCACCAGGCCCTATAGCCACCCACTGCATGTCCCTGCCGCAGGATCAGGACCTGGACGACGGACTCACTCTGCCTGATCCCTAAGCCGGGCAAACCAGCTGACAAACCCTCGCAGCTACGTCCACTAAAAGTCTCGCTGGCACGGCTAAGGCTATAAGGAGTTACTGTGTTACTCGAGCCTCTCACGCTCCCGTACATGCGGCCTCTGCCTCAGTTCGCCTGTGGGCTCTCAGATGCGCAAAGCCGAGTGGTACAACGCCTTCGCGAGGCTCGAGGACTCTGTCGCACCGCGACTCCGACAAGAGCGGAACTACAGCGAAGACACTGTCCGGCGAGCCTAGAAGGAGGCATGACTTAGGAGATCCTATCCCTGCTCACCGAACTAGCCGCGGACGCCCTGCTGCAGAAGCTCATACACGGCCTGCACCACCGACCCAAGTACCGCCTTCGTTCCCAAGGCGCCTACAAGGATGTAGAAACAACTACAGGCATCAAACGGGCACACTCCTGCACAGCCTCATCAACACCTTTGGCTGGGACACTGTCCACCGGTACCTTGCAGGTTATGCGGATGACTTTACAATGCATCGCACGAGCCGTAGCCAAGCTGACCTGGCCGCCGCCCACAAGCTGATTCTGCACTTGCTAGCCGCGGTAGAGCGACTACGACTGCGGGTCAACCCGGCCAAATGTGCCTTGCTGGTCAAACTGAGCGGACGTGAGGCGGACTCAGTTATGCAGAAGCACACGTGCTGGATTCCGGACGCCGATGGCGTGCTGCAGAAGCACTGGCACCTGGGAAAACATAAATCTTGCCTTGCGTGTCGGCTGGTAGGGCAAATTAGGTATTTGGGCATACAAATCTCCTACCCTGCGGCGTCGGATTGCTGAGGTGGCCAAAAAGCTCCAGCAAGTGCGGCGCTATGTTTACAATCGCAGAGTCGTGGGGCCACTGGCCAGGCTTCGCGTCTGGTTCCCTACCGTCTATGCGACTCTTGTGCCGGGCTTGCCCGAGGTCGGCCTCACTGAAGAAACTGCTCGCCTCCTGCGCGGATGGTATGCTCATAAGCTCCGCTCGGTTCTTAACCAACCGGCGCATGTCAGCCGCATCCCCGCAGCTGATGTGTTTCGACTGCGCCGCATGGCATCCCGCCTCAAACGGCTGTGCTCTCGAGGCCCTGCCCAAGTTGGTGTAACACACCCCAGCTGTGTGGCCTACACTGAGGAGCCACTGGCTGCCCTCGCAGGCCACTACGACTCACTACGACGACCCTTGCTCCGCAGATACCCAAGATGCACAGCCTGATGTTACGCAGATGTCACACGCTGTACAGGCCTTACAAGACATCTTGCAGGAGGCGGAGAACATCTCGGCGCCGACGGAGGCCTCCCAACAGGCCCTCCACTTGACTTGTGCCCTCACTGCGACTCAGGCTTCGTCTCGGCCCATGGGCTGCACATGCATGTTGCACGTAAGGTTTGTCTCGAACTCCCCGGAGGAACATCAAGGCCTGGCACGCTTCAGGGCTTCAGGGTGAAGGTTCAGAGCTCGCCAAGCAAGGCACTCAGTCAACTTGCCGCGCCCCTAGGAACTTGCGCACAGATGCATCATTGCGGCGTCTGGACGTCTGACCACACGAAGATGAACAATCATCATCATCATCGACAGGCGCACGACCGCGAATGGAACAGGGACGGCCCTCCGGCACTGAAGTTGTGTCAGGCTTACTCGGTGCAAATGATCAAGGGACACACATGCCGCCCCCTACTGCCGCAAGAAGGTCTACGATAAACGTGAGCACCCGGCACAATGCATTGTTCTTTTCCAGGTGCTCTTCGGGTGGCACAGAATGCACGGCACTGATGACAGGCGGGGACACTGTCCGGTCGTCCCACGCAAAGCCTCGGGGACACCGTCCCTCAGCGGGTCCTTTGGTTGGACAGACAAGGATGGGCAAGCCTCTCGTCAGCCCAGTGTATCAATGCCCAGCCCCCGTGTACATTCAGCCCTCCTGCAGCAGAAGTAGGGCCGGCTGCGAAGATGCGCACGATGCTCAACTCGAGCAACACTTGCTATGTTAATGCCACACTACAGCCCCCTGATTGCGGTTCATGCGACTGCTTACAACCAGTTGACTGGCAGCGACGCACCGACGGCTCCTCGAGCTGGAAAATGCGGGGCATACCCCGCTACTGCTGCCGTGACATCGGGTGTCTACCACCTTGGAGCGGACCTCGTGTCAGGCCACTATCGCTCCTTCTGGTTCTACCCAGACAGTGGCACCATGTACGTCAGTGACGATGCTGTTCGGCCAGTTATGGCCAAGGCCCCAGATCGCAAACAAGTTATGGAAGGCTGTTATCTCCTCTGACCAAACAAGAGTGAAACTGACTCACCATCAAGGGGTGGGTGCTGGCCCGACTCTAGTTAATTAGCACACTTGACACTCGTCAGGGTGTTTGTGTGTGTGGGGGAAGGCCGGACCCCGCAATTATCAGTGGGCATGGCCCGCCCCACGTCAAGGCCAAGCATGCTTTAGGCATGCGCAGGCCTTTAGGCTTGGGTCTGAGAAAATTTCTCGGACCACAAGCGGTCGCACCAACTCCCCGCTCGCTGCAGACACCGGCAGAGTCGTCAGCCCCCTTTGGCAAGGTCGCCCTCGGCAAGGTCACACTTTGCAGCCGCTGACTCCAACTCCAGACCTCGCTGACTCGCTGGTGTATATACAAGCTCCCTGCTGATGGATTGCTTGCCCAAGCGTTGGTACTGCCGTTGCTGGCTGGCAGAAGAATCACACGCCGGAAAAAGCGCACCCACTGGGATCATGCTCGCACTTCACGGCGGGAGCGAGTCACAGCAAAAACCCCGCAGGGGTGGACACCGCCACCTTCAAGGCCTTCGTCAACCTGGTCGAGGAGCTTGGTGAGTCTCTACATGAGCGGCTGATCCATATGGTGGCACATTGCTCAGCTCGGCAAAACGACGCTGAAGACGCATCTGACCCTCGACTTTCGGCCAGTGCTCCGCTCTCCCTTGACCCAGTACACCACGCTGATTGCGGCGCTCCTGGACTCCTACGAGGGTGAGCGTCTCGGCAAAAACCCGCCAGGGAGGTTGGCGCGCAAAGCCACAGGCAAGACTGGCTGAAAGTTTGAGGTCCGTTGCTACACTCGGCGGAGCCACCGGCTGAAGTAGAAGCTTTTTTCTGGGGGCAATGCCTGTCTAGCTCATTTTTGTTCGTGAGATGACGGCCCTAACCTGCGACATCATCTCATATCAAATGCCTCCCTGGACGGAGACTGTCCTCTACGCATGAGAGAACGCTTGACGCTATAGGCAGGCCAACCCAGCAGGCTGCGTACGTCTAACCAGTGCAGCCTTTTTCATTATTTCAAGCCCATCGGACATCTCAACCGTGACGTCGCCCGACCTCCGCAGCATGTCTGGACTGCAGCGTGACTTCGACCTCTCTTACTACGATGCACAATGGGCGAAAATTCGGACTGTATCTCCGAGCACTGCTACAACTGGCACATGCCAGCAAGTGGAGACCGCATCGGATGGTCGGCAGTCCGCGCTGCCGTCTGGCCGCAAAAAGCCTCCTACGCCGCCTCCACCTTCACCGAGGAAGAGCAACAGCTCTGTGAGAAAGATCAGCAATCCGAAGTAGCAGCGTTCATGCAAGGGTGCGTACACTGTGCGGCCCTAGAGCCGGCAAAGCACAGATACCGCAAAACAGCAGCATCGAGCCGATCAAGCCAGTAGTTTGAACGCTAACGGCACACTACAGGCAGCTTGGGTCCTCTGGGATAAGTAGGCACCCCCGCTCCGGCATCCGGATCAGATGCCACGCGATGGGACATGTTGCACATCCGCAGTGGCCTGGACCACGACCCTCGCCGCATCGCCACGGAGATCCTCGCTGCCATGAAGGATCACGCCCAGGACGTGCAGACGATCCCCGCCCCGGAGACCCTCTCAGGTCCGACCTCCAGCGCATGTGTTTCGCAGATCAGGGGAACGATGGGGAGGACAACTTTACCAGCACCGTCTACCTCTCCCACGATGATCCGATCAAGCAAGTCAAAGCCGAACACGAGCCAGACTTCCGCAAGGAGATGACCACTCCCCGCCCTCTCCGTGATCAACACTGCAGTGTGTGTGTGTGTGGCGGACGGCCCAAGGGCACTTGTGCCCGGCCCCGCCTGTGGCCGGCTCACGGGCGCACTGTCCAACGTGAAGCGCCCCGCGTGCCTTGTCCTCATCGACTATGGTGGCTGCTCGGGGGACCCGATCTATCCTCTCAGCAATGGTTTCGGCGCCTTTGGACGAGGCGGAGGTCTACGTCGACCTCCTCAACTAGAAGCTCCGCCGCGGCGTGTTCGTGAAGCTCAGACGATCCTCAATCTGCTCATGCCGGAGGATGGGAATACCAAGCGAGTCAGAGCAAGCGGCGTCACTGACGGATCAAGCCGCGGCCTCCCTTCTCATAAGCGAGAACTCCTACCCCAGCTCCCCTTTAACGGCGACCTCCTGGGACACAGCCTTCAATCCCGCTGTGACATTGCACGTGGCGTTGTGGAGAGCCAATGGCGAGATTCGGGTGGATACTGCCATTTTCCGCAATCCAACGGACAAATTTGGCAAAACAACAACGGCTCGCTGGTGAGGAGCCCCTGACACCGGACGAATGGCAAGGCCTCGGCTCCTGGGAAAGATCTGCAGGTGCTTCTGCTGGTACTGGCTGCTGTGCTGGCAGAGACTTTGCTGTTGCTGCTGTGCTTCTTCTCGTTCTGGAAGCTCTGCAGCTGCTGCCGGTGGTGCAGTGTCCGTTGGAAGTGGCTTTGCTGCTGCTGGAACTGCTTCTGCTGGAGCTTCTGCAGCTGGTGCCTGAACATCTGCAGCAGTAGCCACCTCGAACTCATCCAGGAGATGCGGGGAGGACCCTTTCTGCGAGGAGGCTTTGGAACCTCCTCATCGCCCAAGAAGCTTCTGCCAGAACACAGCCCGGAGGCTACTCCAACAGACTCTTTCGCAGGAGGCGGCCATTTCGGAGGAGGAGGCGGCAGCATAGCTGGAGGTGGAGGTGGAAACACCGGTGCACCTTTCCCAGCTATAGCTTTGCAGAGCCCGAAGTGCCGCTGCAGCCGCCAAGCCGTAGGCGTTTTTTTCATCCGGGCCTTCTTCAAGTGCAGCGTCGCGGTGAGCGATCTCCTTCATAGCTTCGGGCCGGCGCAGCAGTTGTGGTCCAGGTACCACAGACTACGACGTGACGGCTTCTATGTTCACTATTCTGGTTCAGTCGTTTGACTCGGTCCAACCCGCATCATTTGCCGCACCTTCATGGCCTGCTGTCGCAGAGGACCGCGCGACTGTGTGTTCTGCTCATCTGAGATGCAATGAAGACATTCTTATGGAGGCGGCCTAAGTTCGAGAAGTTGAAGAAGCAGGGCGTCACTTTCTTCAAAGCTCTATCGAATGAAAGTCGACTCTTGCCTTGTGGCATGCTCGCAGATGCAAGCGGAATACGGTCAACTACGACGTCATTCCAAGAACAACTGCACGGTAGCCAGAGTCGAACCATCGTCGTCGCCACGAACAGCATACTTTTCCAGAACATCGCGACATTGGCAAGCGATTCGGCTTCGTGCGTAGTTCCACAAGCAACGCAGTGTCACCAAACAGGCTGTCCTGTCCCAAGGTTAGTTATAAGTGGGGTGTAAGTACGGTAACTACAGCTATGAGCACTTATAACGCTACTTATAACTAACCCTAAACCTCTCAGTAGAGGTGTAGGGAGCCTGCAGAAACTTGCTTTTGCCTATTTGGGCCCGTTTGGGCGCTGTTTGGACTTTTAGGAAAGATTTTGGTCCAGAAGCTTTCGGGCTTGCAGATGAATGTAGGGCAGCAGTGCATGTGAGCCGACCCGAGGGCAGTGCGTGCGAGCTGTGTAGGCACCTGCGTGCATGCCTCGGAGCAGAATGTTTGCGTGCCGCCGGCTAGCACACTGTGCTCAAAAAAAGATGCAGGATGCAGCATGCAGCGCAGCCGGGCAACAGCGCAGCCACAGCAGAGCAACAGCACGGCTACAGCACCAAAACCACAGCGCGGCAAAGCACAGCAGCGACTTGGATGACTCGGATGAGATCTTCCCAGAGCCTGCCACCAAGAGTCGAAGGCCACGCTGGTACAACCAACCGTGGCCCGTGCGATGGAGCTCCAGCCATTACAGCCGGACGAACAAGAACGCCAGGGACGGGTGCCGCTTGTGCTGCAATCCGGCTGTACGCCGATCCGGCCACGGGCCTCGGCTTGCAGATCCCGACGGACACGGATGTGGAGGACAACCCGTTCACGCTGTGCCAAGTCGAACAGCAATCCGCGGATTACCTCCACCGACGTTGGGTTACCTTCGAGCATCGACACGCTTCTGGACCTTCTGCCATCCACCGCGACCTGCAGGCTTTAGTCGTTGGCACTGCCTCAGTCGAGTGACCAGAAGATTGTCACACTCGGAGCCTACGTCCAGGGGCCACTGGCCGGACTACGTTCACAGACCACAAGCGCTTCCCCATGACCACCCGCCACCGCTTGCTCAACTCAGTTCAAAAAATGGCGGGCGGCCATTGCCGCGTGACTTTGTTCCTAGCCAGAAACATGGCGATGGGCCTCCACACAGATCGCAACAACTCCGGTGCTGCCAACTTACTCCTCTCTCCAATTTTGAGGGCGGCCATCTATTTGTCGAGGATGAAGAGGGCAACTATACATGCTTGGCATTCATGCGCCGCTATGTCTACCCAGTTACCCTGCCATACCTGAGCTTTGACGCCGCCAAACGACATCTAGTTCTACCCTGGTCTGGCCGTCGCCTGATACTGGGCACCTACCATGTCCGCGATGCTTACAAACTGTCGCAGCATTCGCCACGATATTTACATGGCCTAGGCTTCAAGCTGGCGGCTCTGACATAGTCAGACTCACCAGCCAGTCATCGCGGCAGCACAGCTGAGATAGCAGACTAACTCACATCGGGAGCGATGCCTGTGCTCAGTAAGGTTGATCCTGGCATAAGCCATAAGCGACAAGGCGAATCCAACAACGCCCTGCTTTTCATGAAAAAGAAATTTGCGTCCTGACTGCGCTGCTTAAGTTTGATACAGGCATGCATGCAGCACAGACAACATTCTACTTTTTCCTTCAGCGGTGGTACCAAGGTGGCCAAGCAGAATTACTGCCACAATGCGCTCCGGGCAGACTCTGGCTGGCGAAAAACACGTGCCCCTTATTGCTGTGATGACAGCCTTGTCGCTAGGAGTATGCTCATGTTCTCTGCAGGCAGCCTACACGAGGGAAGTGTGTGCTTCAGGCATCCAGGCGATCCCAAAGTAGCAGCAGACGGCCTTTGCAGCAAGCACTCTACGCGCTATCCACCCCTCATCGTGACAGATCTTGCGCAGATCCATAGCTCATCGTAGCGGTTTTTCTCAATTTGGTGGCATGGTATATAAACGCCTCGGATCACGCAGTAGTCATAGCCCCGGACCATCGGAGGGCTCTTTGGCACCAGGGCAGCCTCGCCGCCATCGCCCACGCCTTTTCTGGTACTTAGCGACAGCACACTGCAACACCTCCTATGGTCTGGGCCACTGGCCGGTCCTACGGTGTGGTCAATCTGCAATGGGGTGCAATGCACGGCTTCGCTAGCTCCTGCCCAGGTGCCACCTTGACTGCAGACCACTCGGAAAGTACCATGCGTACCCCGTCACTTACATCCGAGTTCTGGGTGAAACCACAGCCTTCCCGTCCGAGAGCGCCGAGCTGATTGACTTCCTAATGAGGCACTTCTACGAGGAGGTCAGCGTGCGGCTCATCCCTCTCCGGGAAAGCCTGTTGCCCCACAAGCAGAAGAACTACGATCCACCGTCCGCGACCAATACGGGCTATAGGGATGCACGAGATCCGCGCCGACACCATCATGAGCCTACAAGGACCCCTGGTCCCTGGTCGAGCAGATCTACACCTCCAACAACTGTCGTTTTCGCCCAGTCGTTGCAGACCAAGGTGGCGGCCCGTCACACAGGCAAAGAATGGGTCTACCGGCCTCATGCTGGACGACGACCCATGCCCCGTAGCCTCTTCCAGACCTACATGCACGATGACCATGCCGGCCCCCCTGGCATGTGCAAGTAATTCCTGGCGGACTTCGAGCGAACCTTTTGCAACGGCGAGGTCCTGATCCAGACTCTCAAATTACACGCTGGGGGATGAGCGCCTTGTTCGCAGTCTGCGTCAGCCCACAAGGCCGATGTTTTCAGGTATGTCTATCACTACCACTACGGAGGCCTCTACCTTGAAATGAAGATTGCCCTCAGGATCCCTTTTGATGACATCCTGAAAATCTTGGCAAAGGAGTGGGGCACTGTCCAAGTTGCACTGGGGCGCTGCCCGCAAGGCCAACCATGCACACTGCCCAGGGAGTACATGATCATGGCCCTTGGCGTTCAAAATTATCACATCTTCCCGGGCATGATCTACGGCCAGCCGCGACATTGACCCGGATGGCCAATCTCGAGTACATGATCTTCTGCAAGGAGTTATGGCGACTGTTATCTGTTGATCTCGGGCGCCCTCCAGTTGTTGCCATTTACCTCCGCCGGGAAAAACACTCCCCGCAGCTCAAGCAGCCCAAGGAGCTCCAGAACGATGAGCACTTCTTCGAAACCCGGTCAGGCCACAATGTGTGGCGTGCACGAGATGCTGGAACTGGCAGAAAGCTTCCGCGGTGATGCCGGAGCCCGCCAGCGCATGGAGAACACCCTCATGCAGAGTGTGCCGCAGATAATTACTGAGGTCATCGAAGCCGGAAGCGCAGCTGCACCTAGGCCTTCACTGCCCACCAACGCTGGAGTTCGTGTCGTGGGCGAAATCGTCCTTAGCAGCTTTGAGGAGGGGGACTTTGACAGAATTATGGCAGCCATCCACGAGGAGCCCCATTACCATGGAATCACTGCTCAGGCTGTGATGCGCAACGCTGAGGCCGTCATGCGCAACGTTCCCAGAGGCCTATGCACTCATCTTCTCATGCAGATACTGCGAGAGTCTCAACATCCCCAACGAGCTTGGGGTCACGCATCACTTCTCGAAGAGCAGCGGCAATCCCATTGTGATAGAGCCACCCTACCCACCTCCCCAGACCGGACCCAGCATGTGGACACAACGACAGCAGGGTGATGGGACGGCACAGACGGCAGCGACGACCACCCCGCCACCCCACCCAACCCGCGCTGGGTGCAGCCATCAAAGATCAGAGCCAGGCCCCTGCCAGCCTCGCCACAACCCTCCCACTCCAAGCTCGGCTTATCGGTGGCTTCGCACGACACGGCCATGCCCAGATACAAGGATGGCCGTCGATTCACTGCCTTCCCTGCAGCCGTCCCAGCACAAGCTCGGAAGGTCCTGCTGCCCCGGAGCCGGGCGCCTCTTCAAATACCAGGGTCCAGTCACCACCACCAAGCTCCTCAACTACAGCGAGAACCGAAGCAGGAGGCCAGCCTACTCCCCAAACGTGACCAAATTATACAGATCTGTCAGTCAGATCAAATGCTGGAGTGGCTCCACTCCTTGGCCACGATCTCAATCATGAAGGAGCCGGCCATTATGGGTGGACTCACTGCCTCCGAGCAGGTTATCATGTGGAGCAAGCAGATAGCCGTCCTCAGCAGGGTTCCTTGGATTTTCGCTTACATCAAGCTGACCGCAACGGACAAGGACGCCACATGGCCAGATGTTACGGCCACCAAACTTGTCATCGGTGCCACTGACCAGTTTACTTTGTCCATAGGTGAAGGCGACCGCAACGTGGAGCTTAAGGCACTCATCGTCTACTACGGCATCATGCACTCCCCCTTCCAGAAGATGTGGGACAGGCCGGAGATGAACGACATCTTGGAGACCGATGACAATTTCGAGATTGTGGCCTCGACGGTCAAATGTATCTACGACCAGACAAGTCTAAAATGTGGCGGCCTGAATCGCGCCATCTTTTACCAGCCAAAGGATGGACGGGTCCAACGAAAGCTGCGCATCGAGCACAACAAAGGTGACACGCCGGCCTTCATATGGCATCGGCAGAAGGAGCAGCGCGACAAACGACAAGGTGATGCTCCGTCCACTCAGGCGGACAAGCGCTACCGTGAAGGCGAAGCGTGGACAGACCAACAATGGTCTGATGAAAATTGGTGGCAACGAGGCTCGGGTTCGGGCCCCAGTGGCAGCCGCCAATGGCGCCAGTGAATAGCATTTTCTTTTTCACGGTGCCAATGGCTGCCAGCATGACGGACCGCGGAGGCACTGACCACACCGCTTTTTCTTCCTGCCCAAGCCGGCATTGATGGCCTTCTCGCACGCCTGCCGACGCCACAAGGTCAGCTAAAGAAATGCTTTCGCGATAGCTCCAGTGTTTCTGTTGCAGCCGCAAGTGTCATCTGCTCTAGCACTATGGCACTGCATTCCAGGTACAGTGCTGTTCACTGCTCGCAAGGGGCTGATGGGGGCCCAACTGCAACGCACCTGGCCAACTGATGCTCATGCGGCTACAAATGCACAGCACCAGCTAGCAATATCGGTTTCCTTTAGATTTTCAGACCAACAGGGTCAAAGGGACAGTTTCACACAACCGTGAGTGCACATGCGGCAATCGCCCCCAAAATGCTGAGCCCGCTCTCGTCCAACTGAATTGAACATGGTAGTAGTAGTAGTAGTAGTAGTAGTAGTAGTAGTAGTAGTAGTAGTAGTAGTAGTAGTAGCAGTAGCAGTAGTAGCAATAGTAGTAGTAGTAGTAGTAGTAGTAGTAGTAGTAGTAGTAGTAGTAGTAGTAGTAGTAGTAGTAGTAGTAGTAGTAGTAGTAATGGCAGTGGCAGTAGCAGCAGCAGTGGTAGTCATCGTCGAAGGAGTCGTAGGAGCAGGAGCAGGAGGAGCAAGAGTAATTGCAGGAGCAGGAGTAGGAGTATTCTCATCGTCGGCATCCTCATCGTCCGTGGCAACGATCAGAAACCAGACTGCAGAATATCGTTTCAGAGACAAGCCCCAGGTTCCAGGGTGCTACAAGCGACAACCCGAAAAGCAATGCCGTCGCCGTCCAGGACATTCCATGGGCGCTGAGGAGTCCGGGTGTCACCTTCCGTCGCGGGATCGAGGCAAAGTTGCGGAGACATGCCGGGGCAGATCTCTCAATGATGTGAACGCGTTCGCGTTCTGTGCTGTGAGCTGTGTGGGTTTCAAAGTCACAGGAGACCCAGTTGCATTTGGACTCGAGTAGCGATCCAGCGTTCCGTCTCTTGCGATCAAGGCATTCGCATCGGAAACCTTAGTGCCTGCACGCCTCTATCTGCAGCCATGGCATCTAGACTCTTAGAGTGCGCGCCAGGAAGATTCAGAAAACGCTCACAGTCATACGGTCTCCCGGCTGATCCGGGATTGCCGAAGCCTGACCAGGTAGTGGTCGTAGGCACCGGGCAAGAGCTCAATGTCGGCCGTGCTTTCGCCCGGGGCACATTTGGCACTGTACACCCGGTGGAAGGCAAGTTGAATGGGGAGGATGCAGTGGTGAAGCTGCCGCGAGTCCACCGGTTGCCTTTCCACGTCAGCGACGTGCTCCTCCTGGACGAAGTGGACGATGTGAAACGAGTGCGTCGTCGCGAGGAAATGCTGCAAGAGGAAGCGAAGGTCCTCCAGTTGCTGTGCGATTGCCGGGGCGTTGTTCCTTGGCTCTGCAACATCCGGGCATGGGTCGGTGGTGTGCAGGTAACTGGCATGGCCTTGCAGAAGATGGACTGCACAATGCGACAGCTTTGGACGCACAGCAGCAGCACTCAGCTGAGCGTCAATCAGAATCGTTGCAACAGCATCCGATTGGCAGGCATCCTCAGGTCCGCGGTTAACGTTCTCTTCGCATTGCGCAGAATGCACCAGTGTGGGCTCTGTCACATGGATATCACACCGGACAACTTGCTGTGGAGTGAAGATCACTGCCAGTTGTACCTGGCGGACCTCGGCTCAGCTGCACGACGGCCAGGATTCACATGGCGGGCATTGAAGGATCTGCCCGAAACTGCCAACATCCGTCAGAGCTATGCTTTGGCTTTCAGAGCAGTGTGGCGGGTGCTGTTGCAGCTGTATGGTCAATTCCCTACCTACACCTTTCTTCGCTGCGATCTCCACGGCGAGACCCCTAGCGACATGAAAGTCGAGCTGCCCCTTGCCGATCCCCGCCTCGACTACTTCGCACTCGTGATCATTCTGCGCAACCTGCTTGGATTTCAAGGGCGTGTCGCTGGTGGTCGCCATGATGACTATCCGTTTGGCGAAGCAAGGATATCTCCGTACTCCTTCCGTCCACCGAAACCTGAGAGGCCATGGGGCCAGGCAGATCCGACGTGGCCATCACTTCTGGAGGCGGCTGTCCAGCTGCGGGCCTTCAACCATAGGCTGGAGGCGCTTCCGCCGCAGCCGGAGCACGAGCTCAAGCAGAAGGGAGATTCCTTCTTGGACGATGCCTTGAGGATTTGCCTCCAAGATCTCGCAGAGAGTCGCGAGAGGCTCAGGAGGCTTCAGGAGCTCGACCTCTGGCGGGGGAGGCTTGGCCCCGGACCCAGCGGACCTCTCGTCTTCTGGCAGAGAGATTCCTCCGGCACGCCCGTCAACATCATGTCCTTCGACCTTTCGAAGCTGGGAGAGAAGCCGCAGCGCTTGGTTCCCGAGGCGAAGAAGGAGCTCGCTGAGTGCTTGGGCTGTTGGCCTCCCCAAATCAAGCTGTGGGCTTTGCTGCGGCCCCGCTACGAGAATTTCGAAGAGGAGGAGGAGGTCTTCCCAGGTTTGTGCCCGGAGCAGCTGGATTCGCCCCTCCTGCGCTTGGAGGTGATGCCAGTCGAGCAACTCCAGAAGGGGATCGGGTTCGAGTTCACTGCGCACCTGTTGGAGATCAGCTACGAGGAGGTTTGGTACCTGCTGAACAGCCGCCACGTGCACCCCGACTGCATCTCTCTGCGAGACCTCATCGACGCAGGGTCCGGGCCATGCCGCGCGGCCCTGGAGAACAAGGCAGATCCCAACCAGAGCAGCGACTGGAGAGACAGAGACCTGAGGAGGTATCCGTTGGCAGACTTTTGCGATGGCAGAGGCACTACACCCCTGACCTACGCAACCGAGAAGACGCCCTATAGGTGGGACGACGGCGGCTTGTTTCGCCTCAGGAATCGCCAGGTGCGGTGGGTCAGGGTGGGGGTGCGGGGGTGGTAGAGATTCTGTTCAAAACATATAAGTTTTCGCACAGCATCGTGCTCTAGGATATCTGTGCAGACGGAGACTTTTGGTACTGTGGGCCTGTAGGAGCAGAGCCGTGCAAGTGTCGTACCGCCCGCAGCGACTTGTAGCTAGCAAGACTTGTTCAATCCAGTCTGGGGTGTGTGCATGGAGACCTGAAGCTCTGGAGGCATGCCCACCGCAACTAGCCCACGACAGTTAATGCTCCTCGACCAGGCTATGGCAATGATGCAGATGCTCTTGGAGGCTGGGGCGGAGGTCAACAAGGTTGATGACAACGGCGACAAACCCTTGTCGCTGGTACAGTGCAAAATGGAAAAGTGGCGCAATGAACGGCAGCTTGAGATGCTTCTTACGTTTCGTGAAACTTACGGCTTGTTGATCTACTACTTGTTGCTCGGCGCTGGTACAGACTCGACACTGCTCACCGTTTCTGTTTGAATGAGTTTCGGCTCTCGAATCATGCATGCTTTTAACTGCACAGGCGAAAAGAATCGGAGTGCCGGAGCTCTGTCTCCGACGAGCGTTCAATGGTGAGAGACGCTCATGCTAGCACCCGTTTCGTTCCGCTGCATGTTTTTAACCATTAATTAGAGGACTCTGGCACAGGACCTCTGTCCCCGACGAGCATCGATCAACGGGCGGGAGAGTCGCTGATGCCAAACTGCCGCATGCAGCTTCCGGCGGCAGACCTGGGGCTTCTTTGCTTTCCATGTCAATGTGCAACTGCCGCAGGCAAAATGGACCGCATGCCAGTGCGGGGAGCTTGAGGCGGATCTGCATCCCGCTGCAGTAGGGCGCCTGCCTGTTTTGCTATCAACTGAATTGGGTCCGCAAAGAGCTAGGGCTGTTTTCCTGTCCTCATCTGGTGGAGTATGATTGATGGCCGGCAGGAAGGAGAGGATGGTGGAGGCGTGCATGATCTCGCAGACCTGCTGGAGTCTCAGTGGCAGCAGCAGTCGGACCATACCTTCGTGATCCTTTTGTTGTAGACTATCTCGGTGTCTGAAAGTGCACGTCCCGCAGCTGTACAGAGTGGAGTTGGGTATTGTGTTAGTCTGCAGCCCTAGCGGCATGCCGTTGGCGGCAGAGGCCTGAGTCTGGATGTCATCTTCGGGATCCCGGGTCCAAAAGGGCTTGGAGTAAGGTAAAGGGTCCCGTGCCCTCATCCTCATTGATGTCCGTTCGCACAGCGGGTCGTCTGACAAACAATCGGTGCCTCAGGCTGACATGCAAATCCGGATGGTGCTTCAGGAAGCCATCAACGAAGCAGTGAAGCAAGGTGCACCGGCGAGGCAAGCAGCTTGTCTGTAACAGCCGCACAGAGTCAGTGCGACAAACTATTGTCTTGGGATGCCTTCAGAAGCACGTGTTGCATTTCGAGAACAGATTCGGGAAAAACCCGAGGACCGATTCAGCAAACAACGCCGAATCATGCTGCTACCCCTGCTGCTGTTGTCGTTATTATTGTTGTTGCTGTTGCTGCTGCTGCTGCTGCCGCCACATCTTTCGCTGGTGCAACTGTGCTGCAGAGCCTCTCAGAGCCCTGCAGAGCTCCAACGGTATTTGGGATTTGCCAACCCAAATCTCGTGTTAAGGTGCAGGATTTGCCAAGTTTCGTTTCTTCTCGAGTTCGGGGCTTGTCACACACCATCTCCGTTTAGGGTCCGGGGTTTGGCAACCAACATCATCTCCTTGGGTTTCGCAATCCACCAACACGGCATGTTCGGATTGGTCCCCTTCCGCTGCCTAAACAGACTAAACAGAGGCCGAAAACAACTAGCCCCTCGGCCAGCGGCCCGTGGCAATTCAGTTCTTTTAGTAACTAGGGTTGGTGGCAAAGCAATACCCCTTGAATATGGCTCTATAAAATGGCCAACCCTAGTTCCCCATAAAATGGGTTTGGTCATTTGATAGAGGCTATCTGTTTGCAAAATTTTCTAGGAGCCCTGGCGGGTCATTTTACAGACTTGTTGTGTTTTCTTGCCAAAATCTAGGGTAACCCAGGGGTGTCATTTTAAAGCCAGAAACCGGTTGGGAGGTTTGAAACGATGACATGCATTGTAGCACCGTGCATTGTCATCTCGCTTTTTCCGGGTGACCTAGGTTTCCGGGTTTTGTGGCTCATTCTCGTGGCTTCGGGGTTTAACGCTTCGGGGTTGCGGTCTTCTGGGTTCAGGGGTTTAGGGCTGCTGGGTTGCAGCTTGTGGGTTTAGATGGTTTCTGGGTTGCGGGCTTCTGGGTTGCTGGGTTTTGTGGCTCACTTTCGATTTTTTTTAAAGGCTGCCATGCGCTCCCGACTGTACATTGCAGAAAGCGGAGTAATTCTGGCTGGCGCGTCGGCGCAGCTACCAGGTGCGATTTGAAGGCGGGGTAGGCTTAAAGAAGCTGTTTTAACCCAAGGAAAGTCCCTTCTGAAGTCCCTGAACTTACCAGGGGCGGTGTGGTCCAGATAGTGGTGGTAGATAGGCAAAATTCTTTCAAGAGTTAGTTCGTACCAGTATCGGCAGGGGTGGCCTCGATGCTTGGATCGGTGAGAAAACGACGTGGTGTAGTGGATTGCTGGGCGGGTTAGCCAGGATGTCCACGAGTTGCTGAATCTGTCGAGAAAGCAGGGTCTGGGACGGGAGCGGCGGTTTACCCGATACCTTCCAAACCCTAGGGTTTGTGATGTGTGAATAGAAGGAAGCTTTTACTCCTATGCATCGCCGAAGGTATCTATGAAAGCAGGCGTCTACTGTTTTCAGGTGTCGGTTTTCGAGGGATAAGACCTCGAGGCCATACAAAAGGACCGGGACAATACTGGCTATAACGTTTTTTTTTTACTTTGGTTCGACTGTTTATTCTGCTGCGCCATAGTTATTGGAGTTTGAGATATGCGACGTGACTTTTATTCTTTCGTGCTTCATGGCTGTTCTGGTAGGGTGGGACCAGGCGACTTGGGTTCCGAGATTTTTGGCTTCTTCGGTGTTGACGACTGGATCTCCATTGACGTAATGTATGTTTCCGGGCGGAGCCTGAGGGTGGGTTAGCAATTCGGTTTTAGTGAGGTTGAGCGACAGGCCATACAGGGAAGACTCAACCTGAATAGCACGAAGAAATTCTTCTGCTTGCGGTTTAGTTACTGCAATCAGTAGGGTATCGTCGGCATACTCTAGATCATACACGCGTTTGCCCACGGACCAAGTGTTGGTAGGTACGCCGTGCGTGCGCAATCTGGCGTCCACGTCGTGCATTATAGTGCAGTCGTTACCATGATAAATAGATACGGACTAAGGGGGCATCCTTGGCGAATGCCTGTGTGCGGTTTAGCCGTTTCCTGTGAACGCTGCTTTCCTAGTGTGTTAAAGGATTGGCCTGAATAAAGGTCCCTAATGATGTCTACGTAGTGGCGGTGTACTCCGAGGCGTTCTGTGGCAATGCACATGGATTCGTGGTCTACTTTTGTTGAACGCCATCTTCCAGTCTGACAGAACGACATGCATTGGTTGTCCGTTTTTGAGTGAATAGTCCTGCAACCTGCGCAAGATGAAAAGCGGGTGTGTGGTATTGCGGTTTGCTCTAAAACCATACTGAGTTTCTCTAAGGACATGATCATGCGCGTTAAGGAGAGAGACGGGTCGATATGAGGCAGGGTCTGAATCGTCGCCCTTACCTTTGAAAATGCTGACTATATTTGCTTCCTTCCAGGTGTCTGGGACTGTACGTGTAACGAAACAGTAACGAAACAGTGGTTAAGAACCTGTAGCAATTCTGCCTCCACTACGTAGTCCAGTAGTTTTAAAGTTTCAGGCAGGCGGTCTGGTCTTGGGGCCTGGTTGCTCTTGAGGTCTTTGAGAACATCGGAAAGTTCTTGCGTTGTAAAAGGTAAGGGGGGCTGCGTCGGCGGTTTAGCCAGGGAGGGCGATTCTTTAAGCAGTTGTCGCTCGTCCTCTGTAACTGTGGTTGGTCCCCATTGTTGCGTGCTGAGGAATTCCGCAAAAACCTTGTGGTTTTCCGGACAAGGCACGGGAGCTCCGTTGCGTTTTAACCTGGATTTGCGCTCTCTAAAACCGCGCTTGAAACTTTTAACAACGCGCCAGAGGGACGTATGTGATTCTTCGTTGGCCTGCGACACTTTTTCTCGCAGCCACTGTCGCTTGTGTTTGCGTGCTTTGGTTTCAAGACGTTTGTAGGTCTCTACCGCTTCGGTGTCGTGTGCTACTCTTAACCTCTTGGCGGTTTGTAGTTCCTGCGCTAGCTCGGGAGTGATCCACGGATTGCGCGGGCGGCGTGTTAACATCGGAATGGCCTGCTTTTCCGCCTCTAAGAGCGCGTTAACAAAGTCTTGCGGATTAGTGAGCGGATTTGAAGGAGCACTGGCGTCGGCTGACTCCAGGTGTGCTGGGGTACAAAGTGGGGAGATGGTGTAGCGGCCACCTTGCGGAGCACCCTGCGTTTTACCTTGCTCCGCTTGCCTGCGTTGCCTGTGTGTCCCTTTACCCAGTGCCATTGAACATTTGATCTGCGCTGTAGCGCTTGATAGATTTGTTTTGCCGTGCGTGCCAAGGCCTTGTGTCTTTTAGCCTTGAATTGGCCTGTGACCATGTGCGCTGCCCACTGGCTGTCGCAGTGAAATGTGATATGTGATGGCGGTGTACTCATAGCTAGAATATAGAGTCCTGCTTCCATCATCTTCCATCCAGGTGGTAAGTTCTCCCGTGCTGTTGCTTCCTACTGTGGCTCCTAGGTAGTGGGCGGAGTACTCGTCAGTTTCTACGGGTCCACACGCTTCTGTAGTCCATCCATCCTGGTCTTCAATATATACGCCCCAACCAGCTGGGGTGATGCTTGTGCAGCGGCCGCGGGAGCCGGACCCGTCCGTGTAAACTTCCCATAGCGAATGCGCGCACGTGTCCGCGAGGTTAAGCTGCTGCTTGACTACGCGATTGAACTCTTGGCGCATGCTGTGTTATCGCGGAGTAATCATGTTTGGGGGGAGGCACGTGTCTGGGCATTTTACCTGACAACTTAACTCTAAGTTGTAAGGTTAAGAGGTAGTGGTCGCTCGGGAAGCCTGTGTAATGTTGTGCCCAGCATTTGTTCACTGAGGGTAACCATTTCCGGGAGGTAACGCATCTGTCTAAACTCTGGAATCTTTCGGGATCTACTTGCGGTTTAGCCAGAGCTGCCGGGGGCAGCGTATCTGCTCCCAAGTATTGTCTAATGTCAGCGACTATTTGCAGCTGATCGTCCTGCGATAGTGGTGTAGCCTGGAATTTATCCCACAAGTGCAACCATCCAAGAGGATCTAAAATGAACTGGTTCCAGGAGTCTGGTGGGGGATGTTTATCCCTATATGTTACGTGCTTGGGCAGATTAGATTGTTTGTAACTTAAGACGTCGACTGCGGCGTTGCCCTGTAGTAGTTGGTTTTCTTGCATAGTTTTGCGGTTTTGAGCAGGTAACCCTCGCAGGCCATTTTAAACTTATGCTCTCGTTTTGGCAACATCTGGATCGCATCGATAAGCATGGTGCCGTCGGGCAACTCAAAAAAACAGCGGGTGACCCTGGCAGGTCATTTAATAGTGAATATGCATTTTTTCGACAACCTTGGTTAGCCATTTTGTAGACTTTTTTTTTGATTGTGTTTTTTTGAAGCGCACCTTCGTGTGCCATTTTATAGACGACTACTTGCTTAAAATGGTTCACCAGGGTATTAGGGAGATATTCAAGGGGTATGCAAAGCATGGACCCGAAAGGGAAAATGCTGGTTGGCTAACCCGAAACCCTAAAAGGAGGATGTTGTTGGCAAACCCAAAACGTAAAAGATGCTGGTGAGCAAACCCCCAACTTCCAACGCAGAAGGTACTCGTACTTGCTTGGTAGACCCTATGTAAGTCGTGGCCTCACATAATACTCGGAGATCTTGGTTGGGTGGCCTCAGAACTCCAACAAAAAGCTTTTGGTTGCCAAGCCCGAACCATACAAGGAGATGTTGGTTGGCAAACCGCAAACCAAGATTGTAACCAGGTCCTTCCATCCTGAACCCTAAACCCCAAACCCTTAAATCCTAAATCCTAAACCCTAAATAGTCCCTAAATAATTCGGCCGAAGACCCGAGACACCCGTGAACCGTCGTTTGATGTGCCGCTTGTTTACCCGACTCGCTCCTGATGCTGTTGAATTCTCGAATTTGCCCACCGCCGTGTTCGACGAGGTTTGCCTGAAATTCTGTCGTTTTCCAAACGAATCTGTCTGCATCCGTTTCGAACATTCGCAACCGGTTCCCAGTGCTTACATGCAAGATCAGTTATTCCAATACATAAGTGCCGTTGGAAGCAGCTTTTTGCAACCGTTTAGGGGCTGAATATCCAGCAGTGTGTTTGCAACCTGCAGTTTCTTGTTCTCGCGTGCATGTTATCTTATCTTATCGCACGGTTCGGTTCAGCATCTCTTTGACAGAGAAGAACAAAAAGTGCAATGCGATCTCAGCCCCCCTTGTCCTCCCTGGATGTCCTGGCTGCCGTGTTTTCTGTTTTGTTCACCTGGCCACATCGTGTTGAGTAATTTGCAAGACCTACCTGCTGTCTATATCCTTTCGGATTTTTGTTCTGCTTGCGATTCACTGCTGGCTGTATTCCAACGGTTATACTTGTCTTACCCAGCTTGTCATTCGTCATTAACTTGTGTACACAGTTTTTAGTCCTTAGTGTTTGAAATATTTGTATGTCGGCCAAATGTCGTCTGATGGGAGCTTCCACAACCTGGACTTATATGTATATATGGGTGGTTGTCAAAATTATGGTCCCTTTTTGGGTACCCTAAATATTAGGTGCCGTACTCTATTAGGGATCCAAAAAGGGACCATAATTTTGACAACCACCCATGTATATTTTTATATATATAGAGCAATCTGCGCCAGTTCTAAACCTCCCAGGCACTGGAGATATTCAACTCCAAGCGCATGCGTTACCGGGAAGTCGGGCAGCATGCGCTCCCCACGTGCTTCGGGGAGCGCCGACAGGACGACCCGTGCCTCAGTCGCTCTTTTGGCTGATCTATGGGTGTGCGGGTATGTGTGTGCGCGCGTGGTGCATGTGCTCCATGATGTTATTACTTCCTCACATCACTCGGCGTGAGATGCTGGCGTGCATCGTTGTACATGGACATCGACGACACCGAGCGAATCTTTGCCGAGGGGCATGCAACAGAGAAAAAGAAAGCTGCTGCGTGGCTGCAGTTTTATGGATGCGAGACGATACCCGGTCGTTTGTGGTAGGCTTCATGATTGAACTGAGCTGAGGCACTCAAAGCAGCAAAGCACATGCTTTGGAAAGTTGTGCTTGCCCTAGATGTGGATCTGATGCATGCTTGCATGGCTGTCTGGCTGGCTGGCTGGCTGTCCGTCTGTCTATCTGCCTTAATCTCTGCAGGTATGTCGGCATCTAGGCATGTATTTCGGTATGCAGGTATGTAGGGTATGTGGGTATGTTGGCATGTAGGCATGTAGGTGATTTACGTATTTAGGTAGTTAGGTAATTATTTAGACTCGACGGTATTTAGGTATGTAAATTTGTATGTAGTTATGTATGTATGTATGTATGTATGTATGTACTTCGGTTCCCCTACGCTATCACATCAATGACAAGAAGCTTGGCATTGTAGCTCCTGCTTGCTTGTGAAGCCACTCTGCAAATCTTCTCAATAAGTCGAGGATTTCTTGCCTGCGTGTGTATGGGTGGGTGCGATCCTTCTGGATCGTGCTGCCTAACAAAGACCGTCCAGGCTTGCTGTGATATGACGAATGGACGCCTTCTTCACGTACCTGCTGTATACAAACATGGCAACCAGGCGAAGCCATAAACCTGGCAAGTCGATGCAGTAGGTAGTGAGCATAAGAAGGTGTCTAGCAAGGTACAATGATTCAAAGCTCGGATTGGGGACCTGCACATGTGTGTGGGTGTGCGCGTATGCGTGTGCAGGCGTGTAGGCGTGTATAAGGTGTGTAAGGCGTGTAGGCGTGTAGGCGTGCGGGCGTGCCAGCATGCGGGCGTCGGGCGTGCGGGCGCGCGCGTGTGAGTGCGTGTGTGCGTGCGTGTGTGTGTGTGTGTGTGAGTGTGTGTGTGTGTGTGTGTGTCAGTGTCAGTGGTGCGCGCGCGAGTGTGTGTGTGTGTGTGTGTGTGTGTGTCTGTGCGTGTGTGCGTGCGTGTGTGTTTGTGTTCGTGTTTGTCTTTGTTCATGTGTGCGTGCTGATGTGAGTCTGCACGAACTTAAGATTTGCGTGATGTTTCACCGGTGCTCTGTTGAAAGTGGACCACCTAGTGATCAGTTTTGCTGCTCAGTGCGAGCGCTTCAATGTGGACGACTCGTGCGGTCTGGCTGAGCTCCTCGCATGGATCTGTTTCCTTCCCTTCACTTATTCAGGCTATGCAAGGTCCAGCAAAACCCTTCCCTGACGAGATCACACCCGTGCCCAGGACACCGCCCAACCAGCCTCAGCGAGCACGACGTGTTGCCTGACAGAGAGCTGGAGTGAGATGCAGGGTGTGTAGGTTGTGTCCATCCATGCCCAGCTGTCCGCTAGTGCTTAAGAGGGCCAAGTGTCTCCGCAGGCGCCAAATTGGTCAAACGCGTATCTGTCAGCACGATTGATGGGTTGCAACTTTGGTCCGGGAACGAGCCAGGCTGCTGCCCAAGTGGCAGACCTCATTAAAGGAGTCATCGTGGCCAAGTTTGGCGGCAAAGGCATGAAGTCTCCCACTGCGATGTTGGAGGCTGGCATGCAGGTGATGCCGGGTGCATGACACGTTGGTGACACTTTGGAAGGATATCTCGAAGGATCTTGGCATGGATCCTATCAGCACACCGCGAGTGTACCACTCGGACGCCAACTCAAAGCGACTCAGCAGACCATTCTTTCTGTTGCTTCTACTTCTTCTTGCTTGCCTGGTGTCATAAGCTTTCCACCGACACCGCACTTGTCTTCCGAGGCCTACAACGGTTAGAACGGCCATTTGCTGCACCGATGCGTTTCTTCCAGATGGCAGCCTTGTTTCGATCTTCGGTGCCGGAAGCGGCGAGTGCAGGGACGTTGTCGCAACTTGATGGCAGGGTATGGCAGGGTCAAATCAGTCCGCGCCATATACTGTATAGCGCTAGGTGCAAACATACTGCACAGTTCTCCTGCACGGAGCGAAGGAGTGGCAGGCTTCGGCAGCTGTGATTCATCGCATCGCACATTGCCAAGATCCGACTACGAAACACACCCGGTTGCCTCCATCAGCTTTCAAGCAAGAGAAGTCCACAGTGCACTCTTTTATGTGTGACTGCGCAGAGTTCAGCGTCACGGCGTCGCCCAGTTCGAGCTTTACGACGTCAATGTGAAGTCGGCGGAGAAGCTGTTAGACTGGCCACTGGTGCTTTACGAGTTCTTAAGCATCGTGCCTTGCACTGTTTGTCGTGTCTCAGCTCGTGCAGGATGACATGTGAATCGACAGGATCCCTAACAAAGGAGGTATGGCTTTGGGCTGCAACTGTGCAAGGCTGAACAACTGCGGAGCAGCCAAGCCAGCATACGCAGCTTGGCATGGATAAGGCGATTCCGGTGAGGATTCCCATTTATCGTTTGGAAGTGTGCAGCACAACTTCGCCTCAAATGGTGGTCACAGCAGCAGTCTCGGGCCGGGTGTTCAGATCGAGGACGCCGGGTTCTGCAGCCAGAGCTGTAGATGGGTAAACTGTTGCGGGCTGTGGTGTGGGCGACGTGGAACATGCCAGCGTTTGACCCGAGTTTTGGCGAATCGCAGATCTCTTGTTAAGTGAAGCCAGGCCTCTGCCATTGCCAGAACCAGGGACTGCGAGGACGTTAGGTATTTCGGCACACCCCGCCTGCAGGATGCTAAAGGTAGAGATGTCACACATCAAGACCTAGATGTCAAAGTTTACCAGGCAGGTTTCCAAGCATCTATCTATTCTTCACTAGCATTGGTTGTGTTATTTTCCCTCTGCCGTATTCGTATGGTGAGGTGCCACCAGTTCCCATCAGCTTGGAGGGCGCATGTCCAACAGCGAAGCTACCAAGAATGCTCTGCAAGGCCATGTCCGGGTGGGCCTCGTGCTTGCTTGCACATGTACGAAGATGGTAGATAAGACGGTCACCCAGCCAAGGGAAGGCCATCGCTGGGAGCAATGCTGGCTGCAACCAAGGATGTGGCAGCCTTAGGGGGCAGGCGCCTGACTTCGGCAAGGCAGAGAAAAACGCATGCTCCATGTCCATACCCAGCTGAGGATGAAGAAGAACAGCCACCTCAGGATGCACCGGTGCCTGGCTCGAGTTGCCAGCCCTCCCATTCAGACAGCCCCATCTAGTCCCGTGTAGGCAGAGATCGGAGTACCAGTGTGCATGCCTCGTGGTGGCTCAGGTGACAGTCGTCAAATACACTCCCGAAGCGGAGTATGAATATGTCGACTATGTGTCTGTGTGAATATGCGCATGTCTGCCTGTAACAGGCAACAATGAACGCATTTGCAGTTCGGCCGATTTAACATGCGAGTGGCCTTCAGCAAGTTTCCTTCACTGATGCATGATGCCCTAGCTCTGCATCCTGCAAGCCTGGCCTGTGGTCAGAATTTAGTAGACCGATTTCCAACCGCTGCTGTCCACGGCAACGTCGACTTGCGAATCTGTGACGTTAAGTGGAGAGCAACTCCGGACCTGACAGATTTTTGTGACAGTACAGGTCAACATAAACGCCAGAACAAGTCAAAGCAAAAAGCGCGGCACTTGTTGCGCTGTGCATCCATGGATACAGAACATCGGGCAGGGCCGTTGAGGAGCGGGTGTCGCAGCAAACTTTCTCTTGGGCAGGTGAGTCAGGGCACATCGCTTCCCGAGTAATTACTGCAGCAGCAAGCCAAGGTCTCGATTGGGACGCTTTTTTGCAGACACCGGCCCTGTGTTTGCCATGCTGGACCTCGAGGCTTTTTGCAGTTCTGTGATCCGGATGAAAGTAGCAGGCTCGAAGCTTCTTGAATTGCATTTCCAATCACGTCTGTATTCAAGGTTAGACTGTGGTGATGTGCTTCCATGTCCATGTTCATCGAGAGGTAACCCGGATCTGCTGAGCTTCGACAAAATACTACGACAATCGATTGGGTTGCGCATGTCTGCAGTGCCTCCCGAGAGAACATGTTTTCGACCCTGCCTACAGTGCCTTCTGAGCGAATAAAGATGTTTTCGACCGACCCCACGCCTCGACTCCCCTGTTCAGACAGTGGTCGCTTGCTCGATGTAGGCAGAGTTGCGGAGCAGAGCCATCCCTTCTGCGACTTGAAGTGAGCTGTTTCGGCAGGCCTGCGCATGCACACAGCCACAGCGAGACTGTTCCGTCCGAGGCCTATTCAGGGCCGGAAGTCTCAGGATCGGAACGTGTCCCGGACACCGGTGCGGCTTTGATGAGCTTTGCTTTTTTGTTTTCATCACCTTCGCCACGTTTCGCTCCTGCGCACTCTTTGGAGGGCGCGGTCGCAAAGCAAGCCCGTGCAGTAGATTTCAGCCCTCCCAGAAAAGCGATAACTTCCACGCAACATTGATACTAGTATGAGACTCGCAAGACACAGTCGGAGTGTCAGGAAGGTTCGGAAAATTTTCCGCTGCACGCCCTGCGTACCACCATGGTGTCGTCCTTCGTTCCGACGCCCAGCTGGGCGGAGGTCGTTAGCACCGGGCAAGAGCTGAAAGTCGGCCCTGCTTTCGCCAAGGGCACATTTAGCACAGTGCACCCGGTGGACGGCAAGGTGAATGACGAGGAGGTAGTGGTGAAGCTGACGCGAGTCCACAGGTTGCATTACCACGTCAACGACGTGCTCCTCCTGGACGAAGTGGACGATGAGAAGCGATTGCGTGGCCGCGAGGCAACACTGCAAAAGGAAGCGAAGGTCCTCCGCTGGCTAAGCGACTGCCCGGTTGTGGTTCCTTGGCTCGGTGACATCCGGGCATGCGTCGGTGGGGTGACAGTAACTGGCATTCTCTTGCCAAAGATGAAAAGAACTTTGCGACAGCTTTGGGACCGCAGCAGCGTTCAGCTGAACGTCAATCAGAATCGTCGCAACAGCATCCGATTGGCAGGCATCCTAGGGTCCGTGGTTGACATTCTCTGGGCATTGGGCAGGATGCGCGAGTGTGGGCTCTGTCACATGGATATCACACCGGACAACTTGCTGTGGAGTGAAGATCACTGCCAGTTGTACCTGGCGGACCTCGGCTCAGCTGCACGACGGCCAGGATTCACATGGCGGGCATTGCAAGATCTGCCCGAAACTGCCAACATCCGTCGCAGCTATGCTTTGGCCTTCAGAGGGGTGTGGCGGGTGCTGCCGCAGCTGTATGGTCAATTCCATAGCTGCTCCTTTGTTCGCTTTCAGCTCCACGATGAGACCCCCAGCGACATGAAAGTCAAGCTGCCCCTTGCCGACCCCCGCCTCGACTACTTCGCGCTCGTGATCATTTTGCGCAACCTGCTTGGAAAGAAAGGTTTTGTCGCCGGTGGTCGCGATGATGGCTATCCAGAAGGCGAAGCCAGGACGATTCCGCACTCCTTCGATCCACCGGAAGCCGAGAAGCCATGGGGCCAGGCAGATCCGACGTGGCCATCACTTCTGGAGGCGGCTGTCCAGCTGCGTGCCTTGAACCATGGGCTGGAGGCGCTTCCACCGCAGCCGGAGCACGAGCTCAAGCAGAAGGGAGATTCCTTTTTGGACGATGCCTTGAGGACTTGCCTCCAAGATTTAGCAGAGAGCCGCCAGAGGCTCATGAGGCTTCAGGAGGTAGACATCCAGCAGGGGAGGCTTGGCCCCGGACCCAGCGGACCTCTCGTCTTCTGGCAGAGAGATTCCTCCGGCACGCCCGTCAACATCATGTCCTTCGACCTTTCGAAGCTGGGAGAGAAGCCGCAGCTCTTGGTTCACGAGGCAAAGAAGGAGCTCGCCGCCAGCTTGGGCTGTCTTCCTCCCCAAATCAAGCTGTGGGCTTTGCTGCGGCCCCGCTACGAGAATTTCGAGGAGGAGGAGGAGGTCTTCCCAGGTTTGTGCCCGGAGCAGCTGGATTCGCCCCTCCTGCGCTTGGAGGTGATGCCAGTCGAGCAACTCCAGAAGGGGATCGGGTTCGAGTTCTCTGAGCATTTGATGAAGACCAGCTACGAGGAGGTCTGGTACCTGCTGAACAGCCGCCACCTGCACCCCGACTGCATCTCTTTGCGGGACCTCATCGACGCAGGGCCAGGGCCATGCCGCGCGGCCCTGGAGAACAAGGCGGATCCCAACCAGATCAGCGACCGGAGACACACAGACCCCATGAGGGCGGGATACTATGGAGATGGCAGAGGCACTACACCCCTGACTTACGCAACCGAGAAAATGCCCCATTCGTGGGACAGCTGGGGCGGGTTTCGCCAAAAGAGTGCCAAGGTGCGGTGGGGAGAGTGGGGGAGGTACAAAATGGCGCCGTGTAAGTATTCGCACAGCATCATACCGCTAGCAGAAGGCAAGAAGCTACTGGTTTAATCCAATCTGAGGATATCTGTGCGCACAATGTGGGCTTTTGCACTGTAGGCCTGTAGGCATGGCCCAAGCAGGTAGCGCGACATCCTTCGTCCATAAATTACAGCACAGCCCCCTGCTCACTTTTTATCTGTAGGATGCTTGTTTATCACTTAACGAGAAGGCTATGGAGATCATGCAGATGCTCTTGGACGCTGGAGCGCGGGTCAACAAGGTCGATGGCAACGGCAACACCCCCCTGTCGCTGGTGCAGCAGGAAATTGGAAGGCGGCGTCGGCGGGAGCCGTCTGCACGCATGCAGCAAGAACAGGACCAGCTGTGTTCTACACATCGTGACATTGGTAGTCTGCTGCTCAGAGCTGGTGCATCCCGCTGGCCGCGCCTGTGGGCAGCCTCGAACATGACTGACTGCGTGTCAAACTGACATGTCGGTCAACGTCGTGCGTCACCGCCGTACTTCGGAGCGTGAGGAAGGATTCTTTAGCGTTTGAATCTTTTTCCACCGTTCCGTTTAGCTGCATGGTTTTAACAGATAATTAGAGGATTCTAGCACAGGAGCTCTGTCCCCGACGATCATCGATCAACGGGCGAGAGAGACGCTTATGCCAAAATGCTGAGTGACAATGCTGGTCCATGCAGCTTTCGGCTAGATGCCAGGCAACGGCAGACCCAGTCAATGTGCAACTGCCTCAGGCTAGAGGGACTGCATGCCAGTGTGGAGAGCTTGAGGCGGAGCTGCAGCCTCCTGCAGTAGGACGCCTGTAATGTCTCCGCTTTGCAAGCAGTCTCAGAGTACGGACAGAGCACAGACTTCTCACCCGCACCTCCCCGCCAGTTTTTGGTTCAAGCTGACCCACGTTCCAGATCGGCAATGTCTGCCTGCTCGCAGCTCTTGTTGCCGCTGCGCCTGCGGCGGCAGCCCTTCGGCAACCAGAAAAAGACGAGGAACAGGCTCATCACCCTGTTGGTTATGGCGATCGTTGTGGCGTTTTGCCTTTGGCCTCGCTGCAGCTGCCACCTGCGTGCATCGGAGGATTTCGAGGAAGGCGATTTGCTGCATCTGACTCCGCATAAAGTCGAGCTGCGGAAAGTGCAAGACTCGCACGGCTTGTGCTGCGACTCCTGCTCACCCCTCAGGGAGATCTCGCCCGTCAGTTCGGCTGGCAGCCGCAGGATTGCGCACGAGCCTGTGAAGACGGTGCAAGAGCTTCCTTGCACTGAGAGAGCTCAGGCGCACGTCTCCATATGCCTCGGGTTCCTTGCCTTATCCTTCACGGTCGGCCTTAGCATGTGCGTCAGCCTTTGTACTGATGGGCAGAAGCTGAGACTGCTAGAAAAGAAGATCGATGCAGAGGAAGCAGAAACTTATCGGTTGGTGGTGTCTGGTCTTGCGATGGAGTTCCTCAAGCGACGGCGGTGGGGACCAGGGGGGCTCTACAGGCGTGCTGTGGCAAGCCGGGTACTCTGACAGTGGGTATCCCACGGAATGCATGCACGCAGCAAAATGTATCTAAGGGATTCTAAAGGGACGGTTTGTAGGATTTGACATGCCTGGTAAATCCACCAGCTGCCGCAAGGGACCTAACCGTACTAAACCTTTGCCGGTGTTGTTAGCCACCTGGCAGCCAGAAGTGCTGAAATCCGACAGACAACCCCCCTGGCTGCGGTCCTTGCGTTCAGCTAGCCTAGAGTAGAGTCTTAAGCTCTATAGACTACTCATGCGAGCTGGGAATGTGAACTGTGAGGAGCTCCTGCTTCTTCTGCTGCCCTGTCATCGACCTGGCCTGCTCCTTCCTGGCATGCATGCTCATGCTGATGACCCGCTGTGAGCCCTTCTGCTTTGAATGGCGTTTCGCGTGTCGCATTTGTGTGACCTTTCTGGTGGTTTGCATGCTCTCGCTTGCCCTTCGCTGCTTGAGCTGGCTGTACTGCGTGCTGAAGTTTGCCTTGGCCACGTCCAAGCAGACCTTTGAGATAAAGTTCGCGGCATTTCAGGAGGGTGCGGTGACGCATTTGTGCGTGGCTCTTGAGGGGGACCTCCTGTGGCTTGAGAACATTGGGAACCTGCCACGAGGCTGGCCTCCGAGGGGCTGGATGCAACCAAGGTATTTAGTCCACTCTCAACTGGAGGCACACCATATCGAAGATAAGGATGACCAGCCTATTGTGGCATGGAGCCTCCAAATGTACTGGTGCTGGTTTGTGCAAGGCGAGGCGCGTGTGGGGGCATGGGTGCCACAATCAATGCAGTTTCCAATAGATCCAGCCCATGTCCACGACCTCCACACGTGGCTCGCAGCAGAGCCACATCGTCGAATGTTTCGCTACGAAGGTGTGGCCGTGACAGCCTCTGAAGTGCTCGGATGGGGCTTCGAGCACATCCATGATCGTCTGTCAGAGCAACTCTCCTCGAGGTCGGGTGCTTTCGATCGAAAGCAGATATTTGCCTTGCAATGCGAAAGACACGGATCCACGATGGAGATCTGCTTGTCGATGATGTCCGGCAAGACACTGACACTCCGTGCTTCCATCGGAGACCTGGTCGCAGATTTGTGCCACCGTGCCGCCTTATTGGGAACCGACGGCTCTAAGGTCGAGGTAGTCTTGCCAGATGCAAGACGCTTGCGCAGCCTTGATCCCAAACTCCCTTTGTGTGAGGCGTTAGGTGACTTTTGTGTGACCGGAGACTGCAACGGCTAGCGAGGAGAATTCGGTTGGATAGGGAGTTCTCAGCTGCGGCGTGCATGCAGCGAAGCTGCGAGTAGGCTGCAAACTGGCCCGTGCGGAAAGCTTTCTTACCTTCCTGGAGCGAGGTTGAACTGTATCACAGTAGATTCACGTAGCATTGTCTAGAGCCTTTCGACGCCTATCGGGCACTCGTTCGCAGCTGACGACCCGGAAGAAGGTTGATCCGCTAATTAGAGTCATTAGAGAGTCGAGACTTGCAGCCTGGAAGGCCACCCAGAAGGGCAGCGGAAGTATGGCAGGTCTGTTCTGTTGGGTTTCGGAGTGATTTCACAGTTGGGGGGGCTTTCTTCGCGTTGTATGGGAACTGTAGGGTTGATGTTGATAGTGGGTGGCTGGTGGAAGATGACTTGCTCGTCAAGCTCGTCTCGGGGTGCATGTCACCTTTTCATTTTGAAGCCGATCAGACATTAGGTGGATTTCTCGTCAGGTCATCTTGGGTAATGGTCGGGTGCAGATGTCGCGGAGGAGAGTTTTGTGCTTCCACATGCATTCAGACACCAATTCAAGCGAATCTGTACAGGTGCCCGATTTTGCTTTAGATGTGTGCCAGAGAATCCCATTGATCAACGGATCGTCGCTCAACACTGCAATGTTGGAGTCTTGCTTCACTCATCGCACAAATTTAGTCCATGATGCAAGCTGTCTGCCAGCCGCCAGACTGAAGGACGAATAGGAAGCTTCAGCAAGACTCGCAGAAAAGGAGCCAGCAGCTAGGATTGCGAAAGATGAGTTGTAGCTGCATTAGCTGCTGGTGTAGGTAAGGCTCCGTCTGGCCTGGTGTCCACTCATTGCACCCTTCAATAGGCTTAAGATTGTTGTACCTGGCACGCCCATGCATGAATAAGATATATCTGAAAAGCCGGATAGAGCCGAGACTTCTTTCACATTTTGTCTGCCGAAGACCTGTGGCCAGGGTCATCTGCAGGCAGCCGTACAAAGCAGATTGTCCCTGGATGGATGTGGCCCTGTCAAGACTGACTTATGTCAACTGATGTGATTGCCTGAAGACGCGCATTGTGAAACCCTCAAGTTGCCACGGCTCGTCCGTCCAAAGGTCGAGACTGCCTCGTCCGATAATTTGCCAAATCGGCAGGATGCAGCTTTTGGCATCGTTTGTGGGTTTCTGAGAGTTTGTCCTGCAGAGCTGCCTTCGAGACTCTACCATGAGCTTGACGGGAGCGGCATATATAGCAGCAAGTTCAACAGATCCTGCGGAGACATAGAAACAAAGCTTGCTACCAGTTCCTAGTGGTGGAATCTGTGGAAAGGACGCACATGTTCCGGGATAAATGATCTTGGTCGCCATGCTGAGACGTCCGAGTATGCCCGACCAGCCAGATGCTTGGATTGGTGTGTACATTAGAAGCTTGGTGAAAGACCCTGTGCACTTCAGCCCCCCCGAGACCCCATTCGCCTGTAGTTTTGCCGTCGAACACACGCTGGCGAGCAGCAGAATTTTCTCATTCCAGTATGTCCTTCATGTCTGTTATCCGCCGTGCATGCTGTTGAAACAGAGGGCCAGTCGCTCGAGAGCATCCAAAGACTCTATACCTGAAGGTCCGAAAGGAAACCCTCACCCTTATGTCAACCCTAAACCCTAGACCCTAAACCCTAAACCGTGAATCAGTGAACCCTAAACCCTAAACCCTTGACCCCAAACCCGAAACCGTGAACCCTCAACCCTGAACACTAGACCGAAACAGCCCGAAAGGCCCGTCAGCGTCATCGATGTGGCTGCGCACGCCGGCGGTCCGGGCCTTAAGCAGATTTCTTTCAAGTTAAGTAGTTCTGTTTTGTTGAGGCTCCCTTTATTTGAGGAGTCTTTGCAAAGATGTAGTATGGCGATATTTCAGGGTTTGAGAGACCCGTACCTTTCCGACTGCTTTTGGGGGAGGCAAGTCGTCCCAAGCTTTGCAGAACAGGGCGAGACGGGGAGATTCTTTCCCCTATTTTCGGAAACTCCCATATAGTAGAATGTAGGGTTTCTATATTAGGAATTACTATTATTTCCAAGAGTCCACGACTTTGAGAGTCGAAACATCGACCCTCAGCGGCATCCTCCCCAACGCGCGCCGCAGGTTCGAGCCATGCGAAGGCTCGGCCCTTAGAGGGCTGAATTCCAAGGGGCGAGGTGTGGGTTTTGGGGAGTTCGGAGTGCTGGATGGCTGGTACTAGCTAGAGCACAGCACCGACGAGCCATGCTAAGCTGATGTAGACGTCTTTTCGCACATGGATCCACATGCTGCCGAGAATCCAGGAGCATCTCTTCAGCTTCGTGTCAGAACAAAAGCACGGCGGCAAGGGTACTTGAAGGCTCATGGGACTTAGTAAGTAAGGTTATAAGTAGGTTATAATTAGGATAACCCCACTTAGGGGACTTATAACCCCCATTATAACCTACTTACTAAGTCCCATGATCCTCTAAGTGGGACCTGAAGAGCTGCACACAAAAGCTTGGCCTTTCAGAGGTCACAGCTAGCGAGCACGACGTGCAGAAGGTGGCATGCGTGAGCTGTCTTTCTTTAGCGTTTTTTTTTGGGCTTTGTGGGGTCAGCACCAGCTCTACTTCCGAGAGGAGCACGCGTCGACTTGAACAGCTATCCGCAAAGTTTGTACTTCGCAAAGTGTCATAGGCTGGTGTGGCACTTGGCGATCATGGCTCTTGGTTTATGCATATGCCAAGGCAAGTACTCGAGAGATTTGACGGCTCACGGCCTACTTAGCAAGCCTTGCGACCGACTTCCTGTCGTTCTGATGTCCATTGCTCGAGTCCCTCAGCTGAGGAAGTGCAGCCAAAGCCCGGCAGCAAAGAGACGAGCGAAGCGAAGCCAAAGCCCAAGGTGAAGGTCCAGGTGAAGGCAGCGGTCAAGGCCGCTTCTTCGGAGCCCGACTGGAAGAAGGTCTTTCCAGCAGAGGACTCCATTCGACTGCGCAACCTGCTGCAGGCGGAGGTCACCACGGCATCTGGCAGCCGTATTTCAGCCAGGAGGATAGAAGAGCTGTTGCGTGAGAGGCATTCGGCGCTGCTGGACATGGCCAAGCGATACGTAGATTCTGTGTTCAGGAGCCGTAGTAAGAAGCAAGCGAAGCTGGATCGGCAGCAGGGCCTGACAGGCCGCACGCACTGATTGGGCCACTTCGCAGCGCTTGAAAAGCTGACAACCGAAATCCACTTCGACTTCCAAGCTAACGCGTTCTGCTGCGGGCACGGCGACGAGGGCGCCGACGACGGATTCAAGGGCGAGGAGGACGACCAGGAGGGCGACGACGAGGGCGCCGAGTTCGACGGCGACGAAGAGGGCGATGAGGGCGAAGGGGCTGAGCCGGAGGGCAGCGGAGCTGAGGAGGTCGAGGAGGTCGAGGAGACGGAGATGCCGAGGCCCGAAGCTTTCGCTTGGACTCCCGAACCTCCGCCTCTCTCCGAGCCTGGACAGACGGAGGATGTTGATCGGGACGGTGATGCCACGAGAGGTTCAGAAGTCCCAGAGACGCAGAAGGATCCTGAGCCCGAGGCGATTGAGCCTGCACCGGAGCGTGCAGTGCACCGCTTCTACGGGTTTGAGGCCGGAAGCATTTTCTTCATTCCTCCCTGTGAGCTCTACTTCACCCAGGACTCCATCAAGTCTGGCTTCAAAGACAGCGGTAGTTTTGGCCACAGCTCCGGCTACAGCTCCAGTGACTCACCGGGACCAAAGGCCAGGGACTCCGTGAAGACAAGCTCGGTGCGTGAGATGTTTGATGCCATTCTACAACGACGAATGCTGAAGCGGGAGGTTGAAATGATGGACGTCGTCTTCCACGAAGGCTACTACTACAGCATCTGCAACCGGCGGCTGGCCGTCTATTTGCTGCTCTGGCTTTGCGGCCGGTGCCCGCGCTTGAAGGTACAGCTTGTGAGCAAAACCGACCGGAAGGTGCACTGGGATCGCCGATTCACCACTGAGTGCGATGGAGACTGGATTCTCGTTCGCCAGACGGGGGAGGCGATCGGCCGGCGATTTCAGGACACCACCTTCGAGCATCCGGAATTAGCCAGGGCGTTAAGCAGAGCTGGAGGGGAGGCCACGAAGTGAAGGGCGCCTGCACTACTGGATTTGACTCGCTTTCAAAGCAGCCAGCAGCTTACAGCCGGCTTAATTTGAAAAGCGCCTCCTGCATTGTCCTAAGTGGAACCGAGGGTTGACCAGGCTTGTCGTGTCTTTCGCGACGAATGTGCGAGGCCATCCCAAACGAAGCAGACATTCTCGAGTGTATGATTTTCCTTTGTCGTACGCGAGGCCTTGAGGCTTTTTTCAAAGGGCTTTCGTCAGGGATGGCATTCACGTGGTTCGCTGTTGCTGTTGCGTGTGTGTGTGTGTGTGTGTGTGTGTGTGTGTGTGACAACCCTGTATCCAAGGGCCTTCTCCTCACGCTCTGCAGCTGTTTACCGATTGCGATTTTACATGTAGCCGGACTTGAGTATCGAGTACACAGCAGGGGGGCAGCGAGCATTTCTGGATTGCGCTGCCTAACAAAGACCGTCCAGATTTGCTGTGAATATGAAGAAGGGACGCCTTCTTCACGTACCTGCACAATTGCTTGTGACATCCTGGTCTTCGCTGTATATGGTTCGTCATCGTATTGGTGCATATTCCTTGTCTGGATGGCCTGGGGCTAAGCCGAGGACCCCGCACAGAACCTTGTCAGTGTGAGTGAAGCCATTCTTCAGTGCGAGCGTTTGCAATCGTTGGTCCTGGTCTTGTCCTTCGGCGCGTTGGGGTTCAGGCTGGCGTTGTGGTTTAGCCAGGCAGGTTGAGGTGTCAGCTACAGACTTTCTGCACTTCCTCTTTGCAGCTGTTGTCCATGAAGCTACCTGTCCAAAGTCTCTGATGTGTGGTCGCTTGAGACCTGGACATCAGGTGGTTCTTCGCATACAGAAACCTCCCTTAGCATTCAGTGTGTAGTCCTCCGGGACGGTGGTGTATGCCTCGGTGCTGCACTCAGATCCTCCAAGTTCGGAGGCGCCAAATTCAGTGTCAGCGCTTAGATCAGTTCAATGAAGAGAGCAGTGAAGCCACATGGCCTTACAGCCTCTTATGGCACCCACAAAGTCGGCTTCATGCCTACCAAAACGCGATTGCAGCCAAAGCAGCTTCAAGCACTCATACCCAAGGACTCAGGCAGGGACAGTTTTGACCGTAACGTTCTAACGGGTTTTCATGTAATCGATGCTGTTGTAGGCTGTGCTTTGCTTTTCTGTCTTCGCCATGCTTCCTCGTCCCCGTCCGTCCTGTGCACCTGGACTCCGGACGACAGCACCCTCTCGCTCACGGTCTCGGTCACGCCCCAGATCTTCGTCCTCATCATCTTCTTCTTCCTCTTCTTCGTCGACACCGGCGGCACCTATGAGTCGAACTGCGGCACCTCGACGTTCTACCTTGTCCGGCCGAGTCGCCGACCCTTTGCAGCCTCCAAGGCCCGTCAACATGGTAGCTCCAAGCACCCTTCCTGATCTTTCTCCGCTACCAGCAAGCACGTTTTGGCCTGGTCTGCTTGCCACCGTCTCAGTCCCGCATTCCTCCAGCAACGACCGCTCGGTGAATGCCGCGGCCCGTGCTTCCACTCCTCCGGCGCCGGATCCTTCCACCACCCCTGCAGCATCCTTGACGTCTCCGCCTACAACCTCTTCGACTTCAGGAGCTCCTTTCAGCTCCGCGTGCACTTTGGCAACTTTGCGACAGTGTCTGGCCACGGCAGGGCAGCTTGACACTTATTTGCAATCCGATTATTCCACACGGCTGGGCTCCCTCAAGGCGGTGCACTGGGATCGAGTGTACACTGCACTGCTGCAACACAGGTCCTACCTCAAAGCGCTACCTCATCGCCGACAGTGCCAACGGGAGTTACTTCTGGAAGGACGCCAGCTTGAGGTACCGTTTACATTAACAGATCCAATACTGACAGTGATGCATCTGTTAGTGCATGCCGGATACCATCCTCACAGCATCCAGTTCAAGTTCACGCACGTCGAGGCCCCTCAACATCGCCCAGACCAAGCAGGCAGACCGATGCTGATGGTTTCACTCCCGTTTCCGGCCGCAGCACAACGCATCAGTGGTGCACCAGCTGTTGCGTACTTTGGCCACAACGCTGATCTTCAAGCGGCATTCGGCATCCTTAAAGAAGGCTGCATCCGACCCAGCAATTTCGAACCCCTTGACGATTCTTGGTTGCCGAGTCCTGCTTTCTACTCGCGCGCTTCGGTCAACAGCCTTAGCGGAGCCTTACGTGCCGCAGCCAAGTTTGGCGGCTGAGGCTCTCCCCGTCCGTTTTGTGTATACGGACGAGTACCTATTTGCTATCTCGACATAGCCAATGCCGCGCCTGCCGATTCGCCTTCTTCAGTGCTCCCTAACACTCCCGCTGGCTACCACCTGAAGAGCGACAGCGGGGGCACCATCCCCGAGAACGCGGCGAACTACTTCGTCTCCATCCTGCACGGCAATGACAACCGTTGGGGTGTGCATTCTACGCTCGCACAACCCGAAGGCATCGCCGTGTTTATGTGAGAGGAACCACAAAACGTGAGCGTGACTTGAGATGCATTCTTGCTGGTCTCCTTGTTGTTGCAGCTATATTCCGCAGCCGTTTTGCTGGAACCATCACAGCACATCATGGCCTCCACCGCCTTCAGTTCCGAGTATTTGCAGCTGTTCTTGGTGTTTTTCGAGTCGCTCTCTGACAGCCAACTTCTACAAGTACGTGATGTACTGCTACGAGCTCATCAGAACCGACCGAATATCAGACCCACCGACACTGCTCCTCCTCCTTCGGACCACGCGGCCCCGCTTCCGCCGCCCCCTACTTTGACTCCGGTGACCACTACATCTTCTCCTCCGCCTCCGGATGGTCCTCCGCCTGCTACAGTACCGATTACATCCATTGACATAGGCACCCATTCTGGTCAAGCTGCTTATGACTCTCCTGGACCTAATACACTTCCTGACGGCAGTGTGGCCCCTCCGGCCCCTATGGGCCCACCACCGGTTCCTCCTTATGCTGATCCCTCTCAGCGCCATACCCTGCCTCGACTTCGGGGACGAGATCGTGACCGCCCTCGAGCTGAAGAACGCCCTCGAGCCGAAGATCGTGATCGTGATCGTCACCGCCGTCGACGTCGTTCTGTATCCCCACTTCCTTCTGATCCTTTGCCTATGGGACCTTCTCCCTCGACTCCGTTGCCTCCGGGACGTTTGGATTCCATTTCGACCAGCAACACACTTCCACCTCCGGCTGTATCCAAGCACACCGGCCGACCTCTCGCGCCGAAGGTGGATACCGATGGCAGTCTGATTTATGTACAGGTCAAGGCGCGGCCGCAACTTCCTCCTCCACGTACCGCAGTGGCGGCAGCCGGCAGATCCCGCAGTCGGCGTCGTCGCCGCGACCGCGCTGACCGAGATCGTGATGATCGCGATCGTTCCCGAGGAGCACGTGAAGCCTCACATCGTGAGCGTGACCGTGACCGACATCGACGTGATCCGAGGTCCACGGACGCCACCAGCGGAGAGCAGCAGCGCCCACCTCTGACCTTGTATTCAGTCGCCCGGAACTGAGCAAAACATGTGCCACCGCCGCCTCTGCTCCTCCCGACCTTGGATGTTCCGCGGCCATTTTCTATATTGTACCAGTCCTGCCCTTCCCGGCGCCATACATGTTACTCCAACGCTCCGCTTCTCCTTCGCCCTCCACTTCTTCCTGTTCGACCCTTTCGTCATCCACTTCGGCGACTGTCTTCGATTATTTGGACGTACTGACCGACCCCTTCGTTCTCTTCCGTGTGTTATTGCCACTCCTGGAGCTTCGTTTACGTACCGCTCTAGTCCCTCCGGACTCGGTGATGGACACGGCTTCTGCCCATGCACCCGCTCCTGATTCCACTTTGCGGTGCCTCTTTCCCATTGCTGAACAACATGGTCAAGCTCTGGCTTTCCGTACGGAACGCGACTATCACCTTCACTATGCCCTCGCCGAGATCACATTCCATCCTGGTGTCGTGGCATCCTTGATGATGACATGCTCGCGAACATATTACGCAGTACGAGCCCTTCTTCGTGATCGTGGACTTCAATATGCTTTCTACGTGGAACGCACACCCGATCTTCCACGTTCACATTCTTCTCGACCGTGCCTCTCCATCTTCCACCCGTTTTGTCCACAACAAGTCCGCGGCATGGCACTGCACCGTGGAATTCAGCATTGGATCTTCGTTCCTTCCAGCTACAAGGAGTTGGGTCTGATCCGACTCGGGCGATTTTCATGATGCGCGCTCAGGACCTGGACAAAGAAGCCATTCTTGCTGATGTTGCGGTTGTCTGGCGAGCTTACTTCCCGCAGCTGTTTTATATATTTGGCTCCTTTCGCCTGCCTCCTTGCACCTCCTCCTCTTCCTCATGGGCCCACACCGCTCTCGCACTCCGCCTTCCCGACGATATCGTCTACCTGGACGTGACGAACCTTCTCGAGGTGATCCCTATTCTTCCCAGCGGAATGCGACGACGTCGGGGTCTTTCCGGGACAATCGTGCACACAGCCGGACGTCCCCTCCTCGGTCCCGACGACACCGAAGCCGAACCCCGGTGTCGCACACGCCGGAGCATCACCGCCGCCACCGCCGTGACACCTCGACCAGGCAACATCGACACCGAGATCCCGGAAATGACTCTTCTCCACGACGTCGCCTGCAATATTCCTCACCACGCCCATCGGCTCGACGACATCGTCCTCCTCCAGATTCTGACCGCCGGGTGCCACACTCTGACAGCCATGTACACTCCGCTCATCCACTTCATGATGATCCCTCCCACTATTCTTCTTCTGGTGCACCTCCTGCTCGACGTGAACCTCGCCGTGATCGCCGAGACAATCCTTCCGCTCGAGATCACCGATTGCTCCAGGAACGATATGAAGACATCCACCCACTCGGGGCCAATTGGGAGACCAACGATATGTTCCTCGACACAAACCCGGATCGCGGATTCCCCTTGCCACGAAACGTCGTGGACACTGCGTTTACCAGGCGTCTCGGCATTGCCGAGATGCCAATTCATCTCGTACCGGTGGTATCTCTCACCCCGAATGCGGGGCAAGCATGGATAGTACGCTTGCTGCCTGCTGGCCGCCCTCTCGTCATCGAGATCTTTAGGACGCGGCAGGAAGGGCTTTTGGCTTCTTTCATTATTCGGACGCTCCGCAAGTCATCCGACCAATATGACATCTCTGATGTCCTTAAGCAATTACACGACAACCACACCGTTGCTACCGAAGGTCCACGCGACCTCACCATATGGGCGTATCGCGCTCAGCTTTTGCAACACGTGGCGGACAAGGTTGCCGCGACTATCAATGATCTACTACCTCACGGTGAAGCTGCAGCAGGACGACCGGGACTCCTTGAACAAATTCAACGATTGCAGCAGGAGAACGACCAGCTTCGGTTACTTGCCGCTGGCACAGGCGTTGAAACTTTGCCTCATCCACTTGCAGAACCGAACCCGCCACCAGACGCTGCCACCAGACTTGAGCGACTTGATCGCCGAGCCGTCCTGGAATCCAATTCGCCCAGATCCGCCTCTACCACCGACGTGAAGAAATGGCTCGACGGTCTCCTGAAGCTCCACCGCGAATCCTACACGCCGAAGCTCACCGAGTTACAGGGCATCCTGCGAGAGGCCGCCTCCGGTGTCCTCCCGCCTCTCGACAAAACCCTCGTGGATTGGGGGTTGTCTGTCACCCTGGCTTCCAAGTTGTCGGAGGTCAACCAGCAGAAGCTGCTGGCGATGACCGCGGTCCTCTCCACCTTCAAGCCGGCAGCTGTTCCTGCCACTGCCCCCAGCACATGAGCTTTTGTTCGTCCTCGCTATGTTTTTAGCTTGCGCATGGCACAAACCGTTGCCACCATGGGGTGTGGCCGTATTCGAGTGGAAACAGTTCGCGGTGTTGCACTGCCTGCCTGGACATTGACTCGTATGTTCGGGCTTTCCGCAGCCATTTGCTAGGGTTTTCGTTGCTTGCACCATGCCGCTCCAGCTCTCCACGCTCCCTTGCGGATTTGTGCAGCAGCTCCTGGATTACCGCCAGCAATTGTTTGCGTACGCCGTGGCCGCGACTCACCCTCCCATTGATGGCACTACGGGCAATTCCATTCGGCAGGCCGCACCACATCCCGATGATGTCATGATCCGTGACCGCCTGGCCGAACTTATTGACCGTCACACCAATCTCTTCTACGGCTTCTTCCGCATTGGAGACAACTATTATCACGGCTTATTCGTTCTGACCTTCGACATCGGCGTCATCTCGGCACTCTCGGCCACTAACCGACATCTAAATGACGCACTTGCCATCTACCTTCTCGCTCGCTCCATGACCACAGTTGCCCTTCTACCCGCTGATCGTTCTGAACCTCCTGGCCTTCTTCGTCGACGTCTTCCGCTTGGCTCGGAGTTCTCCAGCATTGTACGGTTCTCATCATTGACGTACCGATTGGGCATTCCTTCCTATTTGACCGAGTTCGATTGCACGGAGGTCCCCCGCAGCCGTCTGTTTCGATTACGACTTCACGCCTTTGGCACCGCCCTACAGAGCAGACACTTACAGGACACCTCCTGGAGCGGATGATCGTGAGGTACAAAGAGACCTTCCTTGCCCTTTTCTTCCATTACAGACTCCTTTCACTATGTCATGTTGTCCATGTCCTCTTTCCGCAGCCGTTTCAGTTTTCTTGCTTACCATTTACCTACCTCTTCTTCACACCGATGGCGAACTTGGCACCGGAGACGTTGCTGGACCTTCCTACCACCTCCAAATACCGTGAATGGGTGGCAGCGGCTAGGGAATCTCGTCGGGATCGTACCACACCGACCCCATCGACTACCTGTGTCACGTTGTCCCCCGGAGCCAACCGTATGACTTGCACCTTCACCGACGTCCCGGTCAATTTTTGGCTCTCCCCCTTCCTCCTGCTGCGAGGCTGGTTGGTCCCGTTCTCTTCAACTTCACCGCGACCGCACATCCACCAAATTATGCACGAGGTGATGGAGGAGGCATGCAACCTATACTATGAGGTTGTGCAGATCGCGGACTCCTTCGGGTCAGCCGCATCATGAACTACGAGGTCATTCATTTCTTACACGGGCGCAACATAACACACTTCATCACTCGGGATGTTCATCAACCTCGACCTGCTCAACTACTACCGGGTGAACCCACTCCCCGCATGCGAGGACCTTTTCTGCCTCCACGCACTCTGCGCATCGGCACCGCCTACGCTGACGTGGTCCGGTTCTCTGACGCTGTTTTGACGTTGATGATCCCTCATGAAATCCATACGTGGGAAGCCATGGAGCTATTACAAACACAGATACGGTGTACCCATCTCATTTTCAGCTGCTCCAGGGCGACCGCCACCTCTCCTACATGAGAAGTACCACAGCGATCTCCACCGTCAAGGACGCTGAGATCCTCCGAGAAGCACCTGCCTGTGGCAGTCTACTTGAAGCCCGCCGGACGTCCTGGCAACCGGCCATAGAACTACCTCAAGGTACTACGCCGACTTGGGGACGTTGACGTCAAAAGAGTCCGCTGCCTCCCCCTGTGTCGTGTTCTTCATTCATTTATACATACCGCAGCCGTCTTCCGATTATCATGAGTGCCCCCTTCCCCATCGCCTCGCTCGCGCACATCACCTCGTACTTGCAGTGCATCGATGTGATCTTGGAGTTGCACGACGATGCTGAGGATGCACCAGATGCGCATGACAACTTGCCTTTGTGGGTGGCCAGGTCTTGCGATCTGATTACCACCTCCATGCAAAGAGCACGTCGTCAATGCTCTACACCGCGATTGGTCAGACATGGATACCATGAAGCAGTATTTCGCGTCTCCCTGCAACATGTGAGCTTATTCATTTGTCAGACAACGGCCGCTGTTTGCTGGGAATGGTGCAGGGTTCTTCGTGATCATCTGGACTCTACTGAACATTTGCATCTACATCTCGCCCGCATCCCTCAATCTGCTCTACGGCAGGGCGCCCCGTGCAAACTCTTTTACTTTGATGACGAGGAAGGCGTGGAAACGACCATTTCCATTCTACGAGCTGCCCTACCGGTCCGCCGCATACGTTTTCAACCCTTTCCTTGACACACTCCATGCCGCCTCGACGCCAGAAAACCGCTCGATTCTGCGATCCCCGGTTGGCTATGCTTCTTCCTTTTCCTTTCCTTCCGCAGCCGTTTTCACTCCGGACGTCTTCCTGTCCCCGCCCACTTCCATGGTCCGCGAGCGGTCCCGGTCTCGCACTCCACGTCGACATCATTCTACACGTGAACATGGCGCTCCTCAGCCACGAGTACGTGGGGGACGACAAGCTCAGACCAACCGACTCATTGATTTCCTACATCAGGGCCCACTTCACCCGCTCTATCGCCGATTTGCCAATGGTCGGCATGTTTACCCTGTTGCATTCGAGTCCACCGATGCTTTACTTCTTGTCAACGAGGTCATACGACAATTGACAGAATGTCATTCTTTCTCACAAGCACATCTTCCTGCCGTACGTGAAGACGACGTTGCTCGCCGCCTACGACATGCACTTTTCTCTCCTTCATCCTCCTCCTCCTCTACGTCCCGGTCGGCTTCGGGTTTTAATCATTGGCAAAGATCACAGACATCCGGCGTCATGACACCCCGAACAACAACTGCCTCATCTTCGCGACGTTCCACTAGTTCATCTACACACCTACCTACATCTTCAACCTTACGGATTCCACCGCCCCTTCTCGATGCTACTTTCTCCTACCGTCCGGATACTACATGCAAGATGCCACCACTTCGAGTACATTATACTTGTCCTTCCTCAATTTCCAAGTCCCACCCACCTTCGACTACCACACCTTCTTCTACATGTACGTCTTCATCGACCAGAACGTCGCTTACCACACCCACCGGCTGGGCCAAAGATTCGCACCTCAGTATTGATGCGTTGACAGCAGCACTGCAACAAGCTTTGCCATCGGTTTCCGACTCCCGCATCTACGAGTGGCTGACCAGCAGATACGCGCTGACTCGCGTTCATGTTGCTCACACCTTACAAACTTCCTCTCTCCGACTCCTTTTCTGCCTGGAGATCTTCAGCTTCGACCATTTTTTCGCTGAAGATTTGGGAGACGACGAGGAGGAGGTCCTGCATCTTCCTCCACGACCCCCAGTTCGTCACCACCTACCACATCAACCACATAAACTTCTTGGATCCTTTCTGGATTTCTACATTGCGGCATCGCCGGTCATTCGACAAGTTCTTCCACATCATGTTTTTGGACGTCTTTCCCGGGTCCGTGCTTTATGGTTTCTACAACTTCATCGCTTGCGGTTTGCCACCACTACCAACCATCGCGGACTACAGGATATATTCTTCAACTTGGACGTACAGCGGTACACTCTACGACACCACCTACAGTCCAGCATTGTCTACATCAAAGTTTCCCACAAACACCCCGGGTGGTACATCGGTTCCACGATCCACGCGGTCACGGACCGGGAAGTCAGCCGCCGGTCAAAATACAATCAACTTTGTTCCGGCACTCAAGCGTTCTTCGAGCCTGCCCTTCGCATTTGGCACGCAGCCGGTACGTGTGACCATTATTTGCCGATCACCCTACAACACCGACCTACCGAGGAACAAGTCCGCGCCTTGGAACAAGCCCTCATCGCTACATATCACCCACATTTGAACGCCCCCTTCGTGTACACGTTTCTACGGAAATTGGGAGTGCAGCTAGAAGTACCTATGGTCGTCACCTTCTTAGAAGGTGGCAACGGAGCTCGTCTTTTGTGCGCACATCATCGGTACACACATTACCGGGACCTGCCGGAACTCCTTGGCACTCGCTCCCTCATAGAACAACGTGAGACGCTCGCCACGATCATACAACACGTCGGTAGCAATGGGATTCTCAAGTTCCTCTCACAACGAGTTCTACGTCGGAATAGCACTCCGATCGCCTACCTGTACTTGCTCGTCCGCTTTCTCGTTTTTGTGGATGAACCACATCAGACACGTGCTCTACAAGCCTTACGACTAGCCCTTCGCTACAAAGGAGGGGATGTTCCGCCTCGTCACCGACTACTTCCTCTTCCTCAATTGGCTCATAACTTTTTACGACAAGCTCAACATTGGTTGGACAGCTATATACTTCATCACCGAGAATGGTTCCCGCCTCACCATCTTCCACGATACACTATTACCGAGAGAAAGGCCCCGACGCTCGGTCAAACATTGTTCAACCACCACGCCTGTCAACAACTTCCAGGACAACGAACACCCTCAGATCATGTTGCAGCCCCGGCCGATGTCGTCCTGAGCGAATCCACATATCGGGAGAACATGAGTGACGGCCGATGGTTGACCAAATCACAATTTCGCAGGTACACAGTGGCCCCTATGACCCGATGGTTCAAGCTGTGGCGACAACCTGACCAATCCCTACTTCGCTGGCAGGTTTTTGTTTCACACCAATGGCGACTACACGGACAAACTTTACGGATGCGACCTGATGGCAGGCAGTTGCGTGAACTCAAGAACTTACGGGAACGGTCCGAGCACATCGTGGTCTCCCCCATTGATCATGGCCCACATTTGGCTTATGGATTCTGTCCTCAGCAATACTTCGACATCTTGACCAAGACTTTTCTGGATCCTGCAGTTTTCTGGCGACGAGACACCAACCCGATGCAGCTGTCGGAACACATACAACGAGCCATCAAACGACACGTTCCTGCACGCTATCACTGGGCCCTTGCACCCAAAGAATCTTTGCCGTACGCCTATGTGCTCCCCAAGCCCTCAAAACAATTCTTGAAGGGTCGCCCGATCGTCAGTTATTCCAACACGTGGTGTGCAACACTTGCGAAATTTTTATCCACCGCAGTCCTACAGATGCTCCAGACAGTCGTTCCACCCCAGTTCGTCTCCCCTACCGTCCACTCCATCATCCAGACGTTCATACATGCCTTCCGCAACAACCGAGTTACTGTGGAGCTTCAGCTACTTCAACAAGATCTTTCCGGTTTCTTCACTTCGGTTCCACATGATCGCATTTACCACTCGATCTCGTCTTTGACAGACATGTTCGCTCGCCACCAGCAGATTTCATTGGATTCTGATATACAGATTACTATGCGGGACCGCAACTCACTTGGACGCTTATTTCGAGGCCGATATCGCAAAGCCGGTTCACATTACAAACCTCTATGCCTCCGTGACTTACCTTCGTTGGTCATGTTCTTACTACGCCACTCCTTTTTCACAGTTGGCACGGAAATTTTGGTGCAACATCGCGGCGCCTCCATGGGCTCACCCATGGCCCCCTCAATGTGCGGAGCGACCGCAGCCCTGTGGGAGGCCACTTTCCACCAGCTCATCCGCGATCAGTTACTGACTTCTCGCTATTTCTGCTCCTCACGCTACGTGGACACTCGTTGCCTCCTTCGGATTTGGGATGGGGAACTGGAATCGCTGGACGCCCCACCACGGCACCATTCCCGTCGATGTCACGATCCTTTCTCTTCATCCTCTACTACATCTTCTGGCTGGTTTCAAGAGGTATACCTACATCCACATTTCTATGGCCTTCCCTTGGAGTTGGAACACGTTCCCGGACAAGAACTGTTGGGCACCATCGTGGACACCGCACAACGTTCCATTCGACTTGCTCTCCCACGGAACAGTATCTCTTTGCGCTCTCCGTGTTCCGTATCTTCGATGCGCAGGAACACTCAGGGCCTCACTACTCGGATTTATCTCATTTGCAGATTATCGTGGCCCAAAGCCGTCATTGCACCTCAAGTCCGCGAACTCATTCAACTATATCGTGAACGAGGTTTTTCTGAGCGTTCACTGGAAGACGCATCTCGATCAGTACTTCGCCGCTATGGACTACGTTGGCGACAGGTCAGTGAACCCCCGGAAAACCTGCTCCCTTGCGTGCATCAGATCTACACCACTTGGTTCCGTTGATTTAATCGCAGGCATTTTAGGTCAAGCCACCGCCAGAGCCCCTAATCATGACCGGTTCCTCATCCGACTCCTACCTCTTGGACGACGTCACATGGACACCAGACCCGGACATTGACTCAGACCTGGAAGTCTCCTCCGCACACGACACTGGTCTACTTGCCACAGGTTCGGATGTTCACGGGGACTCCGCGCCTCATCGCACCCTCCCACTTTCTTCCCCTTCTTCCCCATTACAACGACCCGGCAAACGCCGCCGACGACATCGCCATCACACAACATCCTCTTCCTCTACGTCTTCTCGACCTTCCAGAACCAAGTCAACCTCGTCGTCGACATCCTCCTCGTCGTCGTCATCCTCTTCTTCGCGCTCGGCTACGACACCGAGGGCAACGGACCCTGCTACAGGAACTTCCGCACCCCACAGTACTTCCTCGTCCCGTCCAACGAGAACATCACGGAAGACACCTCCGGGGACGAGCCCTACTGTACCAGCGGCTGGACCTTCAATCACAACGCCCAATTGCCCCTCAACAATGGACGTTCCCCCTCGAGCCCGCATACCTCCACGAGGACATGGATATACATTACATCAAGTACGCCGCACCAAGTCGGGCTCCACACACTCCACCGTCTCATTCCATGGAGATGCCGCAGAACGTCGTAGACAACAATGGCTTCGACAATGGCGCCAGTGCACTCCAGCCTCACCGTATTATCAGGATGTGCAGAACTGCATCCGACATCGCGCCCGCATTATGCTGGACATCATAGCACATGAACGAGGAGGACCTACCGCAGCCTCAGACAATTCCCGAATAGGACGTCGCTATGACCTACCCGAAGACCAACTCATCCCTTTGGCACTCATTTACCGGGAATGTTCCACTCGCCGACGACGCTCTGTCCGTGAACTTTTGACTGCCTGATTTATCGTCGAGAACCTGCTCTGGAAAACACTGTCTCAAGCATCTCCGTATTTGTCAGCACCGCGCCCCGCAGCCTTTTCACCGCAGCTTTTCTGTACAAACTCTTTTGCGTCCTCCCCCTCCCCACGAATGGCTTCTTTCTCTGACATCCTCCCCATGATCCTCTCCTATTTCGAGATGCAGACTATGATACAACTGGATCCCCGTCATTGCCAACGTCCACACACTGATGATCGCCACACCACCCGCTCAGCCTTGTCCATTTTGACCGCACATCACGGCGATTGCTCCTGGCATCAATATGGCGTTTGGCAACAATTCCTCGCCGCCCTCCAAGATCACAAGATGAGCGCTCACAATTTCTTTGGTTTCCACCACGACAACACGGTGTTCACGATCTACCACTATCAGCCGTCTGTCATCGTATACTGCAATCAACTGTGTTGGCGAGCCCATGCCCGATTACGCTCTACATCGCGACTTTGCCTACGCGTTCGCATCCGGGATCCTACCCTAGCACAGTGGCGACCTACTTCTTCTGGACCCTGGATTACCACATGTTGGTGTTCGGCACATTGCCTCTCTTTTTCCAAATGGACATCCACGACTTCCCGCCGCCACTCCTCTCCCTCACCCATCACAATGGACAATCCTTATTGGCAACAGGAACAACAACGTCATGGTCTTCTGCCAGATCTGAGACGGTGAAGCTCGGGAAGACGCTGACTGCAATTATGAGACAAAGAACCTCTCTTGCGCACTTTGACCGTGATCTCATTGACCCACCGCAGCCCCTTTCAGCACTATTTGGTTAGTCCTCGCCCTCTCTTTTCTTCGCCACCTGTACTCATGGCTCCGCAGCTATTCGATATTCCGTCGGAATGGTGGCTGGACTACTTGGTGGAGATCCGCGTATGGCAAGTTCGTCAAATGACCTCACCCGACCTACAGATCCCCAGTACCCTCCTTGACCCGCGTTTTGTCATCTCACAGCACCGGTTCACGACTTCTCAGAATCGCTTCTACCTCGACACGCTCCACGGACTTTGTCAACTCAATCCTTCCTTCCAGCGATTGGATTACTATGACGCAAACATCTGCGGTTACCAGTACAGCATGTTCATGACCGCACCACCTCCATACGTACTTCATGCTTTACTTCTCGCTGACCGTCGACTACATTACACCATGAGGCAGATGATACTCCATCATCGTTGGCAATTTTGCCTCGGTCTTCTGGCACCCAAAGTCTACGCTCGTCACGTTGATCGACATCAACATCAACGACATGAACTGCCAACTCCTCTCCGAGAAGTTCTCCAACGACATTCTCTACACCACTGCCAGATTCTTCAAGTTCACCCGACGGCCCTACCTGCTCTACATGCTCACCGTTTTCGCCTGATCTGGCCATATTAACTCACCCCGCTACGGCGGGGTGTGTGTGTGTGTGACAACCCTGTATCCAAGGGCCTTCTCCTCACGCTCTGCAGCTGTTTACCGATTGCGATTTTACATGTAACCGGACTTGAGTATCGAGTACACAGCAGGGGGGCAGCGAGCATTTCTGGATTGCGCTGCCTAACGAAGACCGTCCAGATTTGCTGTGATATGAAGAAGGGACGCCTTCTTCACGTACCTGCACAATTGCTTGTGACATCCTGGTCTTCGCTGTAATTGGTTCGTCATCGTATTGGTGCATATTCCTTGTCTGGATGGCCTGGGGCTAAGCCGAGGACCCCGCACAGAACCTTGTCAGTGCGAGTGAAGCCATTCTTCAGTGCGAGCGTTTGCAATCGTTGGTCCTGGTCTTGTCCTTCGGCGCGTTGGGGTTCAGGCTGGCGTTGTGGTTTAGCCAGGCAGGTTGAGGTGTCAGCTACAGACTTTCTGCACTTCCTCTTTGCAGCTGTTGTCCATGAAGCTACCTGTCCAAAGTCTCTGATGTGTGGTCGCTTGAGACCTGGACATCGGGTGGTTCTTCGCATACAGAAACCTCCCTTAGCATTCAGTGTGTGTGTCCCATTTTAGAGTTTTAGAGCTCCTTGCAGCAATGCTTGTGGCAAAAACCTTCAGATGTTTGCACAGAGCACCCTCACCGATCCGTGCCCTTCGCCTGGAAACGACACTCAGGGAGATGTGGAGGTCCCGCGATCGCTTCATGTGGCGCACTGTGGAGCTTGGCAGAGAGGGACGCTTCAGGTGAAAGTGACTTCAGAGACCTGGCTTCCTCGCTTGCGCATCGGACGACGTGAAACGGCTAACCTGCCGAGTAGAGAGCTTCGTTAAGCGAGTTGGAGTTAGCCTGGCGCTGGCACAGCTGGCACAGGAGCTGTTGCCAGAACCCCACCCCGTCCCTAGTCGGACATGAAGTGACGTGTGGACGACTTTAGCTGAGCCAAGCAACGAAAGTTTAGGTCGTGGTGGGTGCTGACTCGGAACTTAAAGTTGCGGCCTTCGAAGAAGGTGTGCAGTGTGGTCACTGTCATATCGCATCCGGAACACTTTGAAAGTTGAGTTGCCAGCGAGACCACATTTCGTTTTGCCTTGGCTGCATGTATGGCACCATCGTCTCACCACGAGCCATGCCGGGAAAAGTCTGTGACCGGCAGTCCGTCGCGAAGAAGCCTGGAGCCTGCACCTGCTCGACTCGTGATTCGTTGCTCACTTGCTTGCAGCCACCTCGAAGCTCTCGGGAAGTTTGCTAGCTGCTGGCTGGTGCCTGTGTTCTTTAGAAGGCATCTCGGCTGATCACCGCCAGAGATGGTCGGTGAGTCCAGCAGTCCAGCAGGCTCCAGTCTGTGCATGAGCTGTAACTAAGGCCATGCAATGGGCAGCCCTGAAGATCCTGATGCTCTCCCAGTGCTCCTGGGCGACCACGACCACGAAGACCTTGATGACATCAACTGAAACCTTGACGGTTTCCGCGACATCAACCGTGACGAATTCCATGACCTCCGCAACCACGACCACCACGACCTTGACTCTCCCACAGTACGACGTCGTAGGCTGTGATTTTGAAATCGACACTTGCGGATGGGTGGACAAGCGTCACGCCGGGGCACCGATTGGCACAACACTTGCTGAGGCACTTCCCCAGAGAATCATTAAGCTGCAGAGTTATCGCTGAAGCAGTATGTGCTAGTGCGTCTCGTGTTTCGCATGCCCTTTCCGTACATCTTCCGCCCTTTCCGTACATCTTCGGCAGGCTTGGATGCGGACAACTGGCGCACAAAATGGCACAGGGCCATCAGCTGCTTTCGATGGCAGCTACTTTCTTGACCTGAATGTTGGCGGCCTCAGCGACAGGGCTACGTGGATGTCTTGAGTTTCGAGGTGTGAAAGTGTGTGCTCTTGTCTCAGGTCGGTAAGCCGCACTGGCAAGCCCGAAATGCAGACCCCAAGCCATCCACCTCGGACTGAGGTGCGCCTGAGACCCGGCGCCATGATTGCCTTGCAAGGCGACTCTCACAGCGTCTTGGCCTGGAGAGGGGAGGAAAGGATGCGGGAGATGGGTGGGCAGGGTAGTACCCCTTGCTAACTCAATTCACTTGCAAGGTCGCTTCCTGCGCATGAACCCGCCGATAATCGATGCTTCAGCAGCTTCGGACGAGATCCGCCTTGAGCCTGAGCTTGAATTTTCAATTGGCTATGTAGGCCCTGGCATAGCCATCACCACAACCACCACCACCAGCACGAGCACCAGCACCAGCACCAGCAGCAGCACCACCACCAGCACCAGCACCACCTCCCGAAGGACTGGACTTGGGAACGCTTCACTGTCGTTGACGCCGGCAACGGGGAGATCGCGCTGCACAACACTTTCCACAACCGCTTCGTGCGCATGAGCAGTACGGGGATGGACACAAGCGGCTTCGGGGCCTCTAGGCCTCATATCTCAAAGCTTAAGACTCTCACTTTAAACCTTTAAAACCAGTATGTGAAACACAACTTGGCTGATTTCGTGTTGAAGTTGCAGAGGGAGTTCCAGGGAAGCCATTTGAGCCGACTGGGACTACCTCGTCCCGTAGGGACCATGGTGTTTCTGGAAGTTTTCATTTTCCTGTCTGGCTACTGATATGCTGAACCAGCACGGCCTGACGAGCTCCGGAAAGCCCGAGAATGTCCTGAACACTGAAGTAAGCGCCTTTCAAGCAAGGCAAGGCCTAAGACCAGAGCGTCTAAACCCTTATCCCTAAAACCTTAAACCCTGAGCCCCGGGCCGTCTAATGTACGTCCAGAACTCGTCGACGCTCGAGGCTGCAGATGAGCTTCCCGCAGACTCGATCTGGGAGCGATTCACTGTGGTCGATGTCGGGGATGGGTCCATCGCTTTGCACAGCGGTGTTCACAACCGCTTCTTGGCAGTTCGATGTGCTGCAAGATAGTTGGACTGGTATCTTGCACTATGAAGCCACCCCGGGGCAAGGGGCTTGTCTTCGATGGGTGGATGGTGCTGGAAACTGTGTCAAGGGCTTGTTTGTGAACGAAAGGTACGTATAGGCAGCCTTCTCGTTCGTGCGGTGTCTGCTCAAAATGCTTTCGATTTCGAGGGCCGCCGGCCCAGAGCCTTTGGATCCCCGAATCCCAGAAGCCCAGCCTTCACATCCTCCACATCAAACCCCCCGAAAAACCGAAGCCGAGGCTTCATCTCACTGTCAGATGATGGGAGAGTGGGTGTGAGCGAGACGAAGAATGCCTCAGACCTGCCGGCGCACCTTGAGCGCTTCCGCTTGGTGAAGGTTGGGGGTTAAGGTTGCGTCTCGACTGGCCAAGCACTCGTCAACCCCACTTTCACTTCTGGATCCATGTCCGAGGTCGAAGCCGCAACCCTAAACCCTAAACCCTAAACCCTAAACCCTAAACCCTAAACTGCCGCGATCCCAGACGTGACCCAGTAGCCCTGGCAGGTCAAGCCCTACCTGGAGCCCGGCTCCACAGTGGCCTTGCACTGCGCACACTGGAACCGCTTCCTGCGCATGAACTGGGTGCTTGGGTCGTTAAAGTTTAGAGATTGGATTCTGTGTTGTACCGTGCTTTGGCTGTTGGAGCCCCGGCGTAGGATTTGTTGGGGTTTTTCCTCGGACTGCTGGGTTCCATTGCAGGAGCGGTGTCAGCAGAGAGCTGCGGCGCCTTCGGGTGGTCTGGCGGGACGGGGGGGAGAGAGAGAAAGAGAGAGAGAGCGAGAGAGAAAGAGCGGAGAGCCACAGACAGCGACAAAAGCCGAGGCAGGTAGGCAAAGACGGACAGAGGAAGAAGAGACACCGGCAAGAGATGCAGGCAGAGTGAGGCAGCAACGGAGACGAGACAGAGAGGTGCAGAGCAGATGCTTCGTCAGTTCCAGATCTTGAGCCTTTTCTCCAATCCTAATCCCCGAATGACGGGCATGTCCCAAGTTGATTGGCTGAGGTCCCGGACATGGATGGCAGCCCCGAGATGAACGCGGCCACTCCCCCTGTGAGAACGATTGCCAGGGCGGTCGTTGAGGTTTTTGCTAGCGAGCCCGACAAGAGCGTGTCTCTGTCATTCTTCAAACCCAGAGTCCGAGCCGAGACCGAGAATTGAGTCAGCGAGACCTCTTCCGAGGACGCGCTTCCGTCTGGTTGGACCTGGTCGTACTACACCGTTGTCGATGCCGGGCATGGGAAGATCGCGCTCCACAACGCTGTGCACAACCGCTTTGCATCTCGGCTTAGAGCGTGGCTTCGGGGATTCCCGGCTCTGCGGGACTTGAGTTGAGGTGTCAGGCGTGGCAACCGCGAAGATGGAGCATGTTCAGCTGTGACGTCATAAGGTGCGGATGAACGGCGCGGAAATGGAGACCAGTGTCCCGATGGCCAGCAGCGACCTGCCTGCGAATTCTGCGGGCGAGGCTTTCGCAGTGAGGTATTTCCCGAATCTCGGCTGGCACTCTGGATTTGGGAGGTGTGTACGAATGCCTTCGAGTTACTCAGGACTGGGGGCATTGCCTTGCACAACACCTTCTTCAATCGCTACGTTCGCATGACAGACTGGGTGGTTAACAGCAGCGACCAGGTCGATGAGCAGGAAAAGGGAGGGGTTTCCGAATAGAAGAGGTTTTGCACCCTCGAGGTGAGGGTTTGAGAAGTTTATGAGACGAATTTTGCCATTGCTGGGCTTTTGACCTCCGTGCTGGGCGATTGTTTGTGCGGCCTTTGTTCTGTTTCGCTTGATTTGGCACGTCGGACTTCCACAAAAGCCTAGCAGTCGAGTGACCCTGGAAAGTCGGATAGTCAGCGAGCTTTCTTCATCAGCATCGTAGAATCACGATCTCGAGGGAGGCACCTGGCTACGCGACTCCCTCAAGTCCCAGAGGCCTCAACCAAAGCGCTTGCAAGAGGACTTTCTGGAGCTAGTTCCCGAGCAGAATTTCGACATCGTGACGGTCGCCGAAGTCCCCGAAGCTATGACCCAGGTCGGCCAAAGAGAGCGAGAGAGAGAGAGAGAGAGAGAGGTAGATGTGTATGCGTGTATGTGTACGCAGTGTATGTATGCACACCTACGCATACCCGTACACATATTTTCAACACACACACACACATCCTTACCTGCTTACCTAGATACATGCATGAATACATACATACATACATACATACATACATACGGGTGTATATATGCAGATACACATGCATACACGCATATGGATATGTATATATATATATATATATATATATATATATATATATATATATATACATACACAGATGCATCCGCCACTCAAAGGCTTCCTTTACGGTTTCACATGTCGAGCGTCGGAGGGGGTCTGTGGCTGTCTTAGTTGGAATTGTTCAAGATTTGGCTTTAGTTGAAATCGCATGAAAGAAAGCTTCACAAAAAATCAAAATGCTTTTTGTTTTTTGAATGTTACGCCTATGACCCTTTCTCGCAGGCACGAATCCACCTTGAATCAAGGGACTGCTACTGCATTTTGCCTATACTACTGCGACGACGACTACTACTACTACTACTCCTACTACTGCCGCTCTACTTTCGTATTACTCCACTACTACTATGCGCACTATTCCTGTACAATTTAATACTGTACTGCTACTGTACTACTTTACCAGGCCTCAGCCCTTGGTCGATTGTGGAGACTGTGTGCCGAAAGAAAAGTCTTCAACAGGTCGTAGTAGTTATGTTGGAATGATCGAAATTGAATTTCGAGAGATGAGAACCTGCTATTCCTTCGTATATTGCTGTTGCACTGCCACATGCTACAATACTAGTATGCCTTTACTACACTGCTGTATTTGTATTTAGCAACTACTATACTATCATACTATACCGTCATTGCACTACTACTGAGTTGCCACCATACTACTTCTTGACTGCTGCTGTTCACCATTTCTGAACAGCATGGCATCAGTATGGCATTTGCACCTGTACGTTGACTGCAAATGCCCATGGTCTTTATAAGCAAGCATCAAGCCTTGCTATCTTTGCAAAGAAGGATGTTCCTGCCTGGAGCGCATATGTAAGCATTGCTTCGCATGTGCGATCGGACAACCCTCAAGCATCAAGGGACAAGTTTTGCATGGTAGCGGAGCACCTTAAGTGCTCCAGGGCCCGCTTGAATTCAGCCCCAAGGCCTTGGGTACTCCACGTTTCACCGGATGAGAGCGCTCGTCTTCTGTAGCTGCACGTTGCTGTGCCTGCAGACCTGGGGGGCTGCGAACTCGTTCGCCCACCCACAATCTTGTGGTTGTTTTGTCGTAAGTCTGCCTGGTGCTGGGGCAGGCTCGGAGGAAGTTTTTGGCTTCAGCGCGTGTGGGCGTGGGAAGCCTGTGGTCAGCGGCGTCAGCGATTGTAGGCGTGGAAGGCCTTGGGCAATTTGGCTCAGCGCGTGTGGGCTTGGAGCCGTTCAGGGGAAGCAAGTTTTCTGGTTGGTTGTCACTGACTGGTGTGCTGGCTGTGAGATTGTTATTTCCTGGCTGGCTTGGTGGTTTCTTTAGCGAGATGTCTCAGGAGAATATGCCGCAGCAGCAGCAGGTCCAGCAGCCGCCTCCTGAGGCCCCTGTTGCGGGCTTTGCGCCTCAACTGCAGGAGCAACCGGCGCCAGCGGGCGTTCGACTTTTTTTCGCAAAGGCCTTGACGGCCACCCAGCTTGCCGCAGAGGCGCCGAGAAGCAAGCAACAGCGAACAAGAGCGAGGGCTTGACCCAAGCCCTTAAGCCTGATGTGTGGAAACCGCAGAATACAGAGGAAGAGCTGCGTGGCCGGCGCGAGTGGAGCTTCCAGCTGGTCACTTGGCTGGTGGCTCACGATGAGGACTTTGAGGACGACATCGTTGTTGAGCAGTTTGCCATCGCTGCCGTGAGCTCTGCTCTCTGGGGAGATTGCTGAGGAGCGGGTGACATTTGGGACAAGGCACGGATGGGCCAGAGATCATTCGTGATGGCCACCATGTGCCGATTTGGTTCACTTTGAACACCCTGATGCTCACCGCCGTGGTCTCGGCAATCACTGCCTTCGACTATGGAGCTCTACCCCCTGAAGCCGAAGATGCAGTCCAACAACCAGGGTGGTTCATTCTTCCCTCCGGGCTACCTCTTCTCACCTTGCACCATGTGACCGAGGTGAGCCTTGAATCTGCATTTCGGGAAACAGATGATGGGACCCACATGGCAATGTTTGTTCGGAAAGAGCGAGTGTGGGTTCAGGTGACGACGGCTCCCACGGTGATGTTCCCAAGCGGCGGGCGCGTGTTGGCCGGGATCGAGGAGTCAGGAGGAGATGGCCGGTTTCCATGATGTGGCTGTGCTCTTTCATGTGGAAGAACTTCCAAGCGACCTCCGGGAGATTTTCACGGAGGTTGGCCCCGACGTCGGCATGCATGTTCCCAACGAGAGCCAGGAGAAGACGGACACTGGTGCAGGGGTTTGGGCCGAACGCGATGTGGCAGGTCCGGCCCCTGATGCTGGGGGATGTGTGAGACTCCTTTGCGTGTGTTGAAGGACCTGTGCAAGCGTGCGGGCCTCCCAACAAGCGGCTCCAAGGCAAAGGTCCTACGACGGCTAAGGCAACACAAAGAAGTCCTTGCCAAGCAGATGGCGACCGGGCGAAGAAAATGTACGACGAGGCCGAACACGATCCCGACATCCCAGCCACCCCGGTTCTCCCGACAGCAAGGCAGCAGGCTTTGCATTGGGTGACGCATCAACCTTTCCAAAGCTGTTGCCCCGCATGCGTCTTGGGGAGAAGCCGGCGAAGCCCTCACAAGGAGCAGTCCGCAGGTGCAGCCAGCAGCGGCCTCAAAGGGGGCAGAGCCCGGGACAGTCGTTCAGCTCGAGTTCTACACGTTCACCAAGGAGAGAGGAGAAGGCGAGCCCGAGGAGAGAAAACCGAAGGTGAAGGAGATCACGCTGAGGAGCCAGGCGCAGCAGTAGAACCAGAGAAGGCACAGGAGGAGAAGCCCGACCACCGGGGTGAATCCAAGACCGATCGTGTTGCTGAGAAAGCCATCAGCACTGTTCGCCGCCTGGCTCTCACCTTCAAAGCGCACTTGCAGGACAAGGCAAAGATCAAGTTGAGCAGCGAGTTCCCAGTTTCGGCTGGGTCATGAGGCATGCCCCCTACCTCCGCAACCGTTTCCTCGTGACGTGCAACAAACTGAACGAACTTTTTGAGGATCCCAATGGCTGGTATTGGCGACTTTTCCATGTGCCTGTTCTGAAGTCACTTTGGAGCATTACCCAGCATGCCAAGGACTGGGACATTGTCCCCAGACAACTTTGGCAGGGTATGGCGAGCCATGGAAGCACACGACACTTTTGGCACAACGATGCAACTTTGTCGCTGCACTTTAACGGGCCGACGCTACGTGCACAACGAACTTTTCTTCGACGGGCAACTTTTTGAAGATTGTGGATAGGATAGGAGACCTTCGTTGCTACTTTTCTCCAGCTGATGCACAAAACTTTTGAGCGACCTCACTTTGGTATGTGCATGCACACAGGTTTCTTCGTGATATACTTTACGAGAATAAAGTAGAACTTTAGTCTCGAGGAGGCGTGTGAAAATGTCACGTCCCCTTTCTCCCCATACTTTGCCAACATCCGTTGGCTCAAGCACTTTGCCCTGCAGGAAGAAAGGCGCTGCTGGAACTTCAGGGTTACTTTGGTATCTCAGTTGAGTGAGCTTGTGCACCAAATATACTTTAGGGTTGTTTGGTGTGCATTCTGGTAAAGTGTACTTTCGCAGGTGTGCTTGTATGCATGTATGTACACCTGCATACATACCGCATGCTCATACATTTGTACGCATGCATGCACACACACACACATACATGTGCACGGACGGACAGACGCAAACGGAGATAAGCCGGCTAACGTATGGTGTGCAAATGCATCCTATACCTTCATGTGCGGAGGTGCTTGCACTTGAGAGCCCCGAGTTCACAAAAGGCGGCAGCGAAGAGAGGCACCTACATTTTCGTTATCACATGAGTGCATCGGAAATGGGCCGCCTGATGCTGCAGTCTTGGGATGGCGCGAATTGGACCACAGAGTGGTCACCGTCTGGTGACCAGGGTGGTGTTTGGAGTCGAGCCGATGTCCAATTGCCGGATGATGCGCAAGCATTGCGGTTTTTGGGGATCACGAGGATTGGGCATGAAGGCGGCGTGGCTCTAGATTCACTGCAGACTTCCAATTTGTCAACGGCAACTCAATTGCCCAACTACGATATCGTGGCGTGCAGCTTTGAGACCGACTCCTGCAGCTGGAGAGCCATGACTGATCAGGCGCAATTCGCACGGTGTGTTTTCATACCACAGGAATCAGTTGTTCCTGGTTTGCCGCAGATTCATCAAGCTCCGATGTTGCACACAGAGACGGCTGCAGGCATTGTTGAACATTTTCGTTTAGCGCGGCAACTTGTGTGCAAGTTTTCAATCCCGCAAGGGAAGTGGCAACTTTGAAAGGCTCCTCCATCTCGGGTGGAATCGCCTGCTGTAGAAGGATAGCATGGACAACGGATCGTAAGTAAGCTCAAGTTTCGTGTAGCAGGCAGGGCAGCGGCATGTTTCTCAAACGCGGCCCGTTCCTCGAAGCATTGCAGCGTTTGCTGTGCATGAGTTTGCCGCGGAGGCTTGGATGAGGAGAACTGGCGGAACACCGTCATCTGACACAGGACCCTCGGGTGCATTCGATGGCGACCACTACATATACCTGGAGTCGAGTTTGCCGAATTATCCCAACAAGGCGGGAGCCAAGTGTGGAGATCTGGATCTTCAACGTCTCGTGCTTGTCTCTGTGTCCATAAGAAGGTCTCTGGACTAGTGGCAACATAATGCAACATTACTCTAGTGAAAAGCTTTCAGCTTTCATGCGTCTTTCAGGGTAAGGTGTTCGACCTGCAGTTTTTGGGGTTTGGGCGGTTAAGGGTTGTAGGGGATTCTGGATCTGAGCGTGACTAATGAGACCGCGTGTCCGGTCAACACTGTAGCTCCTTTATGCTCCCTTCACGCGTTCTGCGAGGCGAGGTAGGGACTTGCATAAGAGCGGGCGGGGACGTGTCAGGCCGCATGCTCTGAGGTAGACTTGGGGAACATCAGGGGAGACCTGCCATGACCTGAAAAGATTGTAGGGTTCGCACAAGGCTCTTAATGCTAGGTGCCCAGGAGCGCTCTCCAATGAGAAATGAAGGTGCCGCGATGGGCCCAAGAAGTTGTGCCGATGCTACGGGCGCTGGTACTTGCATCGGCCTTGGCAGCGGATGCACCTCTCAGTCATTGACCGGTTAGCTCAGAAACGCGAGCGTGTGCAAAGACGCTGGGTCGCGGTAAAGATCCACACTCAATCACGGACGCCACAACATCGCGCACACCTCTCAAGGGATGGGGCGAGGCGTGACGGGGATGTGCACACGACATCGCTCCTCAGATGGCACCCTCGGTGTGGAGCGCCATCACAGCGTATGAGTTCCGTTTTCCGCTGCGTCTCGTCATTCATTGCGAGCCATGCCGCCTAGGCCGTTCTAGTGCCGCCACTTTCCAGGGAGTGGCCCCTCGCAACCAAAATTTTCGCGCCTGATCCCTCAAAGACTTGACTCAAGGGTCGTTCGGATTCACCAGTGTCCCTGAACTTGTCGTCGCACATGCCGTGCACTCATCCGTCTAGATCATAGTGCCCACATGTCGGTATTGCATTGGCCGTGGTATGCAGTACGTGATGTATGTCCCAATGTGTACACGACGTTGAGAGTCTCTGCCCTTGCGCATGCCTATGCTCCTGTGTGTGAAAGCCTCAAGAGTTGAGTTTTGTGTTTTACAAGTTGTGCTGGACGTGGTACTGTATCACCGGGGGCTCGACGACATCGCTGAATCCCGCACTCTCAGCAGATCTAGGACATGTCCCGTTTTCATTTTTGGTGTAGGCGCATTGGTTTGCTGCTTGTCATTGCTTGTCTGATTGCTGCTGCTTGGCGAGTGTGCGTGTACGAGAAGCAAGGGATTTGTGCCGCTGGGGCATGCAATGTGTCGCGGCAAGCGGCCTTCGAGAAACCTGCCAACAAATCGGCACCAACATAGGACATGTTGTGCACTTGCAAGAACTTGTGACCTCGATAGTATTTTTTTGACACGCGGTCTTCTATGACCAGTGACTAGTGTTGAAGGGTAGCAAGCTAGCTTGCAGGACAATGAGCCATGCTAGCTGCATGAAGCAAGATGCTAAAGTGCAAGCGAAATTCAGTGTTGTGTGGTGGGTGTGCTGAGTGAGCTCATGTTAACTACTGGTGCCGCCTGCTGTGCTAAGTGATCTGCAGAGGAGTTTGTGCTGGAAAGCGCCGTGTTCAGAAAGGGTGACGGTGCAGAGAGATACATTGTTTTCCGCTACCATATGTACGGAGACTACATGGGCCAGCTGACACTTCAGTTCTGGCACGGCATGCAGTGGACCACAGTGTGGTCGGTCTCCGGGGACCAGAACAACGCATGGCATCGCGCTCTTGTGAGACTGCCAGATGAAGCGCAAGCACTCCGCTTCCTGGGCAAGACCTCGACATGGTGGACCAGCGATATCGGCCTAGACGACGTGCAGGCAGTCAGTAAGTCTTGCCATGCATCTACACACGGGGAGACAGACACATCGACAAACAATGACTCGCCCACACTTTCCATCTCTGTGATTTTCTTCAGGTTTGCGGGTGTAGTGACCCTTGATGCTTTCCCAGTGCTCTTCGGTCGCAGCCTCAGGCCCTCCCGGAGTACGATGTCGTGGGCTGCGATTTTGAAACGGACACGTGCGGATGGGTAGACAAGGATCAGGCCAGGTCACTAAGTGTAAGTGGATCCGACTGGAACAGCACTTGCTGAAATCACTGTGTCTCGTGTTTCGCGGGCACGTTCGATTCGTGCTTTCCGTGCATCTTCGGGAGGCTTGGATGCGGACACCAGGCGAGCAAAATGGCACGGGGCCATCAGATGCCTTCGATGGCAGTTACTTTCTGCGCATGAGCGTTGGCGGCCTCAGCAACAGGGCTGGGAGTTGTCTTGGATCTCGAGGTGTTACAGTGTGTGTGTGTGTGTGTGTGTGTGTGTGTGTGTGTGTGTGTGTGTGTTTGTGAACTGTGTGTGTGCACATTGTCCATGCAACTGTGTCAACTCCTTTGCCGAGGTGCGCATGCGACCCGGCACCACTGTTGCCTTGCAAGGCAGGTCTCACAGCCGCTTGGCCTACAGAAGTCCTGGAAAGGATGTGGGAGAAGTTTGCTGGGTAATTCTACCTTGTGAGGTCGCTTCCTGCGCATGAACGTGTCGATAATCGACGCTTCCGATCGCCCCACGGACGGTATCGGCCTGGAGTCTGAGCTTGAATCTTCCAGCAGTCGAGCCAATGCCAGTTGAAATTATTTTTGGGTTTACGGTTTAGGGTTTAGGGCTACCACGTCCACCCGAAGGACTGGACTTGGGAACGCTTCACCGTGGTTGACGCCGGCAACGGGGAGATCGCGCTGCACAACACCTTCCACAACCGCTTCGTGCGCATGAGCACTGCGGGGATGGACACAAGCAACTTCCAGGTCTCTGTGCTTGAAATGGGAGTTTCCGAAAATAGGGGACCCTAATATAGTACCCTAAATAAGAGGATCCTTGTTAAAAGGACCCCAAATAAGGTACCCTAACTTTCGGAAACTCCCAAATTTCCATAACCCACACCTCACGCTGACCCACACGTGCCACATTTCGTGTTGAAGCTACAGAGGAATTTCCAGGGTGACATCAGATCCGATTGGGGACTACCTTTCGTGGGTAGTGACTGTTGTGGCTCTGTTGTTGTGAACCCCGAGCCCTGAAAAACACTAAATACTGAATCTGCTGAAGCAGAACGGCCTCACGCGCATCGGAAAGCCTGAAGACTCCAACACTTTTCAATCCAAGCTTCAAGACTAGAACCTTCGAATTTCACTTGTTGAAGCTTACCGTAGGGTTAAGTCCAACACTTTTCGAGACTTCGAGGCTGCAGATGAGCTTCGCGCAGACTCGATCTGGGAGCGATTCTGGTTCTTGTTGAGGAATTTAGTTCGATCACTTGATCTATAGAACAAATAGTAGGGTTTCCTTATTATGGTATCTTGAATTAGATCCAGCAAAACCCAGGATTCACTGTGGTCGATGTTGAGGATGGGTCCGTCGCTTTGCACAGCAGTGTCCACAACCGCTTCTTGGCAGTTCGATACTCTGCAATGTTGTGAAAGTTGGACTTGCTGGGTCGTTTTCGGCAAGCCAGAAGCAGTATTGATCTGAGTGAGAAAGAGTGGCACAAAGTCTTCAAGCCTGCTCATAATCTTGTCGGGCTGCTCAGGCAAACCGAGCCCCACAAAAGAAAGCAGGAAACTCACAAAGACAAGTCAAACGCGGCGATGTTGAAGCTTGAACAGTGCTAAAACCCATCCTCCCGTACACCAGCATCCGTAGCACGCCTTAGACAAAGGAGTTGCCTTAGTACAAGCCGACCCTAGATGAAGGATCAAGTAAAGTAGGCAATCATAAGTTGACGAAAGCTTTGTCATCGTTGGGTAACATTCTAAACTTTACGGGTACTTAACAACCCAAGAAGGAATAAGCGTTTACATTTCTATTACTGTCCGAACCATGACCTAGAGAAGGTCCACAAGATCGCTAAAAAGAAGGCCGATTCAGGCCCCGGGTGCTTCAGAAAGGCCTGCTGTGGGTCCTGTGACTTGCATCTCATGGCCTTGTGGTCAGGAAAAGCAGAGTAGAAGACCGTGTCATCACAAGGGGGTTTGTTGTTGAAGGACGCGTAGTTTTATTGAGACGGATGCAGCCAGGCTTCGGGTACTTAGGTGGCAGGCTTCTGGCACGGGGAATTCTCGGCCCACATACACGAGGGGCGTGCTCCCGCACTTTACATCCTGAAGTTTACTCTGAAGCACTCTCAAGTGTATTCTGCTCCCTGCTGATGCTCGCAGTCAGTCGAAGCTGTTTTCTCAAAGCAAATATGTCCACATCTTTTACAAAGGGAGCATCTTGCCGTTGTCAGAAGAGTCTCACGTGGAAGGACCTGCTCTGGGGATGACAGGTTGTTTTAGCCCCATGCCTGCGAAACCCAGCTTTTCTGGTTGAGGGGTCGGGGGATGGTCGGGGTTCAGTGCACTGTCGTCCTTTGTTATGGTCCCCGAATAAAAAATAGACAGATCGGTTAAGGTACCTTCTTTAAGGGCTTCTTATTAAGGGACTGGGGTAAAGGGCCCTGTCTATTTCAAGGCCGGTTCAGTGTTTCGTGTTTCGTTGATCTTTGCAGGTAGGGGCGTTGTTTGCTAAATAGACTGGCTGAACACTCGTCGAGTTGCCACAAACGACACGGTGTTAACACCATCCCCCGCGCCTCTTCGGCTGAAGCATGGCAACATGGCTTAAGCATGGCTCCAACCTAGGGTTCTGGTCTAGGCTTAGTGCCAAACTACGGACGGACCCCCCTCCAACCCCAAAGCGCCAACCCTCCACTCCAAAATCCCCGACCCCAAGAGAGGCCAGCTCTTCGACCCCAAAAGGCTTCACCACAGGCCCCCAAAAGCCGAAACCCCAAGAAAGCCTCAAACTCAAAGCCAAGATCGCTACCGAGGCTTCGTCTCCTTGTCGGAGGATGGGATCGCGGCCGTGAGCGAAGCAAAGAATCTTGTCTGCGCTTACCTGGGGGACCCTGCAGGGTCTGATCCTTTGAAGAGTCCCCTAGTTTCTAGAATAGCTCTTCTATATTCCTTCCTCCACTCCTCCTTTAAGCACCAGTATAAGGAACGCATCAGAGCTGCCGGCGGCCCTCGAGCGCTTCCGAGTGGTGCAGGTGGGCTTGTGTACACGGCTTCAGAATCACAAGGAACATGACAGTGTGCCGGCGTGGGTGCCAAAGCTGCACCATTCCAAAGCCGCCAACTTCGTCCATTTCACCTGCGATTAAGCATGACAGGGTTTCTATACGGGTTGAGTGGGCTTGTCGGGTTCTGAAGACTCATAGAGATGGGGGCTTCACAGGATTTGAAACGGGCTTGTCGAGGCCTTGCTCGTCTATCGGTATGTGCCTTAACGAACATGCATTGGAGGAATGCGAATTTCGAAATGTCGGTTGCGGTGCTTTAAAAACAAACGCCTGGAGACGTGGGACTTCCTCAAGACCTGTCCGTACTGCACAGAGAAACCTTCTATGTCGTTCCACCAAGCCAAACAACCGCTGCGAAGCCTCAGGCTATCAGCCCGGCAATCCACACCCCCGCATGTAGATCCATAGGTCCGGAGTCCCAAATAAGGGCAATCATCCAGCGGACGTCATCACAAGTAGACTCCGAACCTCAAATCCTATCACGGGGATTCCTATCATTGCGCCGGCCACCGCCCCAAGTAAGTGCGCTAAGCCCCCGAAACATCATGTCAAAAAAAGCACCTGCGGTCAAGTTCTACGGCCGCAAACGCCAAGCTTCTTTCCTCCCAAAATCTTAAACCCAGCCGTAAAAGCCCATCAGGTCAGGCCCTACCTGGAGCCCGGCTCCGTAGTCGCCTTGCATTGCACACGGTGGAACCGCTTCCTGCGCCTGAACGATCAGGCCGTGCACTCATCTTCGTTTGTGGAGGTTTCACTCGGGGGCCTTTGCAATCGTCATCCACCCTTCTTGCTTGAAACGCCTGCTGTGTCGTTACAGTTTAGGGATTGGACTTTGTGTTTCATATTGTGCTTCGCTGTTTGGCAAGAGACATAGTAGGTTGACGAGCTTCTGTTTGCGCTGCGGATTTGGTCATGGCGGATTCGAGCTTCGGGGTGGAGCTGCTGTGGAGTGAGACTGAAAGTTGCGTCGCGATCAGGATCTTCACCAATTTGAGTTTCAACGCTACAGACAAACAGACAGACGGACGGACAGAGACAGACAAAGAGACGGACAGACGGGTGGACAGACAGACAAACAAACGGAGACAATTTGATCGGCAGAAAGACAAAAAGCAATAGACTAGCGACAGCGGCTGGGAAAGAAAGGTAAACAAAGACGGACAGACGAAGAAGAAAGAATGACAGAAAGGAGAAAGGATGCAAACGGGCAGAGTGAGGCGGCGACAGACGGAGACCAGAGACACGGGTGCACATACTTTGTCCTCCCGACCGTGAGCCCGCGGTCAAAGCTGCAATGTATATCCTGAGCCCGATGTTCAAGAACTTGATCGGTTGAGGCGGACATGGATAGCAGCAGCTCGATGAACGTGGTTATTGCCTCAGTCGGTCAATGAGAAAGATCACTTGCTAGGGCTTGCATCATCGGGTTTGGCAGTGCAGGCGTAGATTCAGGTTTTGTGGGGGCTTGGGACTCAAAATTTACTTGGGTCCTTTTGTCTAGATCTCGCATTGTGGGTGCGGGGCTGTCAAGTCAAGACCGCCGTTCCTCGAAACCCGGAGTCCGGGACCGAGACCTCAGCCCAGGGATCTACAGTGAATAATAGGGTTCCTCATTATGATAACTTAATGGAAATCCCATAACAAGGGTAACAAGGACCCAGTAGCCCTCTTGCACTGCTTCTGGCTTGCCGAAAACGACCCAGCAAGTCCAACTTTCACAACATTGCAGAGTATCGAACTGCCAAGAAGCGGTTGTGGACACTGCTGTGCAAAGCGACGGACCCATCCTCAACATCGACCACAGTGAATCCTGGGTTTTGCTGGATCTAATTCAAGATACCATAATAAGGAAACCCTACTATTTGTTCTATAGATCAAGTGATCGAACTAAATTCCTCAACAAGAACCAGAATCGCTCCCAGATCGAGTCTGCGCGAAGCTCATCTGCAGCCTCGAAGTCTCGAAAAGTGTTGGACTTAACCCTACGGTAAGCTTCAACAAGTGAAATTCGAAGGTTCTAGTCTTGAAGCTTGGATTGAAAAGTGTTGGAGTCTTCAGGCTTTCCGATGCGCGTGAGGCCGTTCTGCTTCAGCAGATTCAGTATTTAGTGTTTTTCAGGGCTCGGGGTTCACAACAACAGAGCCACAACAGTCACTACCCACGAAAGGTAGTCCCCAATCGGATCTGATGTCACCCTGGAAATTCCTCTGTAGCTTCAACACGAAATGTGGCACGTGTGGGTCAGCGTGAGGTGTGGGTTATGGAAATTTGGGAGTTTCCGAAAGTTAGGGTACCTTATTTGGGGTCCTTTTAACAAGGATCCTCTTATTTAGGGTACTATATTAGGGTCCCCTATTTTCGGAAACTCCCATTTCAAGCACAGAGACCTGGAAGTTGCTTGTGTCCATCCCCGCAGTGCTCATGCGCACGAAGCGGTTGTGGAAGGTGTTGTGCAGCGCGATCTCCCCGTTGCCGGCGTCAACCACGGTGAAGCGTTCCCAAGTCCAGTCCTTCGGGTGGACGTGGTAGCCCTAAACCCTAAACCGTAAACCCAAAAATAATTTCAACTGGCATTGGCTCGACTGCTGGAAGATTCAAGCTCAGACTCCAGGCCGATACCGTCCGTGGGGCGATCGGAAGCGTCGATTATCGACACGTTCATGCGCAGGAAGCGACCTCACAAGGTAGAATTACCCAGCAAACTTCTCCCACATCCTTTCCAGGACTTCTGTAGGCCAAGCGGCTGTGAGACCTGCCTTGCAAGGCAACAGTGGTGCCGGGTCGCATGCGCACCTCGGCAAAGGAGTTGACACAGTTGCATGGACAATGTGCACACACACAGTTCACAAACACACACACACACACACACACACACACACACACACACACACACACACACACACACACACACACACACACACACACACACACACACACACACACACACACACACACACACACACACACACACACACACACACACACACACACACACACACACACACACACACACACACACACACACACACACACACACACACACACACACACACACACACACACACACACACACACACACACACACACACACACACACACACACACACACACACACACACACACACACACACACACACACACACACACACACACACACACACACACACACACACACACACACACACACACACACACACACACACACACTGTAACACCTCGAGATCCAAGACAACTCCCAGCCCTGTTGCTGAGGCCGCCAACGCTCATGCGCAGAAAGTAACTGCCATCGAAGGCATCTGATGGCCCCGTGCCATTTTGCTCGCCTGGTGTCCGCATCCAAGCCTCCCGAAGATGCACGGAAAGCACGAATCGAACGTGCCCGCGAAACACGAGACACAGTGATTTCAGCAAGTGCTGTTCCAGTCGGATCCACTTACACTTAGTGACCTGGCCTGATCCTTGTCTACCCATCCGCACGTGTCCGTTTCAAAATCGCAGCCCACGACATCGTACTCCGGGAGGGCCTGAGGCTGCGACCGAAGAGCACTGGGAAAGCATCAAGGGTCACTACACCCGCAAACCTGAAGAAAATCACAGAGATGGAAAGTGTGGGCGAGTCATTGTTTGTCGATGTGTCTGTCTCCCCGTGTGTAGATGCATGGCAAGACTTACTGACTGCCTGCACGTCGTCTAGGCCGATATCGCTGGTCCACCATGTCGAGGTCTTGCCCAGGAAGCGGAGTGCTTGCGCTTCATCTGGCAGTCTCACAAGAGCGCGATGCCATGCGTTGTTCTGGTCCCCGGAGACCGACCACACTGTGGTCCACTGCATGCCGTGCCAGAACTGAAGTGTCAGCTGGCCCATGTAGTCTCCGTACATATGGTAGCGGAAAACAATGTATCTCTCTGCACCGTCACCCTTTCTGAACACGGCGCTTTCCAGCACAAACTCCTCTGCAGATCACTTAGCACAGCAGGCGGCACCAGTAGTTAACATGAGCTCACTCAGCACACCCACCACACAACACTGAATTTCGCTTGCACTTTAGCATCTTGCTTCATGCAGCTAGCATGGCTCATTGTCCTGCAAGCTAGCTTGCTACCCTTCAACACTAGTCACTGGTCATAGAAGACCGCGTGTCAAAAAAATACTATCGAGGTCACAAGTTCTTGCAAGTGCACAACATGTCCTATGTTGGTGCCGATTTGTTGGCAGGTTTCTCGAAGGCCGCTTGCCGCGACACATTGCATGCCCCAGCGGCACAAATCCCTTGCTTCTCGTACACGCACACTCGCCAAGCAGCAGCAATCAGACAAGCAATGACAAGCAGCAAACCAATGCGCCTACACCAAAAATGAAAACGGGACATGTCCTAGATCTGCTGAGAGTGCGGGATTCAGCGATGTCGTCGAGCCCCCGGTGATACAGTACCACGTCCAGCACAACTTGTAAAACACAAAACTCAACTCTTGAGGCTTTCACACACAGGAGCATAGGCATGCGCAAGGGCAGAGACTCTCAACGTCGTGTACACATTGGGACATACATCACGTACTGCATACCACGGCCAATGCAATACCGACATGTGGGCACTATGATCTAGACGGATGAGTGCACGGCATGTGCGACGACAAGTTCAGGGACACTGGTGAATCCGAACGACCCTTGAGTCAAGTCTTTGAGGGATCAGGCGCGAAAGTTTTGGTTGCGAGGGGCCACTCCCTGGAAAGTGGCGGCACTAGAACGGCCTAGGCGGCATGGCTCGCAATGAATGACGAGACGCAGCGGAAAACGGAACTCATACGCTGTGATGGCGCTCCACACCGAGGGTGCCATCTGCGGAGCGATGTCGTGTGCACATCCCCGTCACGCCTCGCCCCATCCCTTGAGAGGTGTGCGCGATGTTGTGGCGTCCGTGATTGAGTGTGGATCTTTACCGCGACCCAGCGTCTTTGCACACGCTCGCGTTTCTGAGCTAACCGGTCAATGACTGAGAGGTGCATCCGCTGCCAAGGCCGATGCAAGTACCAGCGCCCGTAGCATCGGCACAACTTCTTGGGCCCATCGCGGCACCTTCATTTCTCATTGGAGAGCGCTCCTGGGCACCTAGCATTAAGAGCCTTGTGCGAACCCTACAATCTTTTCAGGTCATGGCAGGTCTCCCCTGATGTTCCCCAAGTCTACCTCAGAGCATGCGGCCTGACACGTCCCCGCCCGCTCTTATGCAAGTCCCTACCTCGCCTCGCAGAACGCGTGAAGGGAGCATAAAGGAGCTACAGTGTTGACCGGACACGCGGTCTCATTAGTCACGCTCAGATCCAGAATCCCCTACAACCCTTAACCGCCCAAACCCCAAAAACTGCAGGTCGAACACCTTACCCTGAAAGACGCATGAAAGCTGAAAGCTTTTCACTAGAGTAATGTTGCATTATGTTGCCACTAGTCCAGAGACCTTCTTATGGACACAGAGACAAGCACGAGACGTTGAAGATCCAGATCTCCACACTTGGCTCCCGCCTTGTTGGGATAATTCGGCAAACTCGACTCCAGGTATATGTAGTGGTCGCCATCGAATGCACCCGAGGGTCCTGTGTCAGATGACGGTGTTCCGCCAGTTCTCCTCATCCAAGCCTCCGCGGCAAACTCATGCACAGCAAACGCTGCAATGCTTCGAGGAACGGGCCGCGTTTGAGAAACATGCCGCTGCCCTGCCTGCTACACGAAACTTGAGCTTACTTACGATCCGTTGTCCATGCTATCCTTCTACAGCAGGCGATTCCACCCGAGATGGAGGAGCCTTTCAAAGTTGCCACTTCCCTTGCGGGATTGAAAACTTGCACACAAGTTGCCGCGCTAAACGAAAATGTTCAACAATGCCTGCAGCCGTCTCTGTGTGCAACATCGGAGCTTGATGAATCTGCGGCAAACCAGGAACAACTGATTCCTGTGGTATGAAAACACACCGTGCGAATTGCGCCTGATCAGTCATGGCTCTCCAGCTGCAGGAGTCGGTCTCAAAGCTGCACGCCACGATATCGTAGTTGGGCAATTGAGTTGCCGTTGACAAATTGGAAGTCTGCAGTGAATCTAGAGCCACGCCGCCTTCATGCCCAATCCTCGTGATCCCCAAAAACCGCAATGCTTGCGCATCATCCGGCAATTGGACATCGGCTCGACTCCAAACACCACCCTGGTCACCAGACGGTGACCACTCTGTGGTCCAATTCGCGCCATCCCAAGACTGCAGCATCAGGCGGCCCATTTCCGATGCACTCATGTGATAACGAAAATGTAGGTGCCTCTCTTCGCTGCCGCCTTTTGTGAACTCGGGGCTCTCAAGTGCAAGCACCTCCGCACATGAAGGTATAGGATGCATTTGCACACCATACGTGGGAGCGCTTCACCGTTGTCGATGCCGGGCATGGGAAGATCGCCCTCCACAACGCTGTGCACAACCGCTTTGCAACTCGGCTTTGAACGTTACTTCGGGGACTCCTGACTCAGGGAGACTTGAGTTGAGGTGTCGCGCGTTGCAGCAGCGAAGATGGAGTATGTTCAGCTGTGACTGAGCACGTAAGGTGAGGATGAACGGCGCGGAAATGGAGACCAGTGTCCCGATGGCCAGTAGCGCCCTCCCTGCGAATTCTCCGTTCGAGGCTTTCGCAGTGAGGTATTTCCCGAATCTCGGCTGGCACTCTGGATTTGGGGGGTGCGTAGGAATGCCTTCGAGTTCCGGGCCGGGGGCCGACTGAGGACTGGGGGCGTTGCCTTGCACAACACTTTGTTCAATCGCTACGTTCGCATGACAGACTGGGTGGTTAACAGCAGCGACCAGGTCAATGAGCAGGAAAAGGGGGCTTTCCTTGGCGGTTTTGGACTCTAGGTGAAGGTTTGAGATGTTTCTGAGATCGAGCTTTGCCATTGCTGGGCTTTGGAGTCTTGGAGAGTTTCAGTGAGCTTGTTTCATGCGCATCTTAGTGTCAGGATCTAGAAAGGCAGCTGGATACGCAACTCCTTCAAGTCCCGGAGGCTTCAACCAAAGCGCCTGCAAAGAGGACTTTCTTGATGTGGTTCCCGAGCAGAACTTCAACATCGTGACGGTCGCCGAAGTCCCCGAAGCTATGACCCAGGTCGACCAAGGAGAGCGAAACAGAGAGCGAAAGAGAGAGCGAGAGAGAGAGAGAGAGAGAGAGGTAGATGTTGATGTGTGTATTTCTATGCAGTGTTTGTATGTCCACCTACACACACGTACATATAAGATACACGCATACATACTCATACTAGCCTACATTCATACCTGCCTAAATACACACACGCGTATACATGTATACATGCATGCATGAAATATGGATTTGTACATACATACTAGACACACGTGTATTTTTCGCACGCACTTAGTGTCTGCATCGCGGCGACGACTGTGAGTACTGAGCCAGCTTGCAAGGTCTGGGGCATCTTTGTCTATACCTGTGTTGTTATGTGTAGAAGATGCACAGCAGAACGCGCATCGCTTAGAAACACATCATTGTTGATTCCAGGATTTTATTGTGGTCGTGGTGAGCTTAGTCTGACCTGTGGGCATCCAAGGGTTATAAGGATTTAGAATCCCAAGATCTTTCATAGCTGGAACATGTTGAAACAGACAGTTTTTTGTGAGTCGTGCAATTAAACCCTTCCCTCTGTACAGGAGCCACAACCTCAAATGCAGCGGTGGGAAGCATGGTCTGGCGGAACCATTAAACTCCCTTAAACTCGCCAAATCCTGGACTGTGAAATCTGCGGCTTTGAACCCTAGGTGGAGTGAGTGGGGAGGGCAGGGAGGCAGGAGAGGGAGAGAAGGGGGGGTTTTGAGGGAATGTGGTCGGGGCTGATTGCGAGCTTTGAAAGCTGGGAAGGGCTTTCGAGAAATTCCGACCTGTGGAGTGGGGGGAGGGCCCGAACTCCCCAAATCCTTCTGTTTGCAGTGGGGTGGGGTGGGAGGGGGGGGGAGAGGGGAAGGGAAGGAAACGAGAAAAAGTGGGGGTGTAAACTCGGAAGGGGGGAGGCAGGAGAGTGCGGTGTTCGAAGTTTAGTAAGTACTCAGAGGTGAGTTCCAGACAGCGTTCCAGCACGATCGTCGCCTTTTCTGTGCTCACGTGGGCACGCGCTCGAAGTTAGGTGAAACGGCTACGCTTGAGCCACAGTAGCCAAGAACTACACCGTCCACAAATTACCAGACTGCACAGAAAACTAGAGCACACAGCCAGCACTACGACTGCTCCACAATGGAAGCTAGCAGCTAGGCTTTCAGTGCCTTTCAACCTTCACAGTCGCCCCCTTGCTGAGAGCATCAGCGCCCTCAAGACGCGGCCAGGGCTTCAGCACGCCGCCCGGCAATTCCCGGTAGGGCAAAATTCCCAGGGCCGAAGCCCGCTTTATGCAAGGAGCGGCGGCTCAGGTCCGTGGGCACTGACACCGTTCGGCCTCTGACAGAGGCAGCAGCTGCCGACGCCAGTCCGCTTTGCAAAGTTTCAGGTTTGGCCCTCACGGCCCGGTCGGATCCTCAACTTGGCGCCAAGGGAGCAAAACACTCATCTCGAGGTTTGCTCGCGACGCGGTAGTCCAGTTCGAAGACCCCATCACGTATCGCACTGTCACGCCTTCGCTCCCATACTTTTCACGTGCCATACAAGGACCTTAACATGAAGCGATTCAGGCCGCCTCGGCTCCCTTGGCCTCCGGGAAACCACATGCGGTCCGAATGTCCAGGCCCGCTTCTCTCTGGCGCGCCGCTCGCTGCTTGGCGTTTGTCAAAAATCAGCAACACCTTGCAGCCCCTCTTCCTGGCGTCCTTCAATGCCTGGGCGACGTCTTCGCGGTCAAAGGCGAACCCGAACAGCAGGCCTTCATCCTTCGTCCTCAGCGTTGACGTCACTTCAGGGGCTTAAGGTCAACCAACAAGGCGCTCGGGAGGATGTTCACCTCCGGGCCACCACTCAGGGACAGCTTTCTGTCCCGAGATTGCTCAGCACACGGCCGCAGCGAGCTTCGAGCCCGGCTTAGCGGTCGCGCTCCGGGGTCGAATTACGCGCTACTCGAGCCTTGTCCCTTGGACCTCGTCAGGGCCCGGGATGCCTTAAGGCGCAACCCAGACCAACAGTCGGTCGGCAACGGCCCTGTCGCGAGGGGCTCTCCCCTTGAAAAGTCAACCTCCGTCCTTTTTTCAGCAAGCTCGAGGCGGGCCTCATCGGCTCCACGGTCGCCCCCTGCTTGGTGGGCTGGGGGAGGACGGAGGCCGCCCGGCTTTTATCTTGTGGGGCAGAGCTCTTGCTTTGGTCGTGTGAGAGTGAAACGAACAGGAGCGTATTCTCATTCTCATTGCGAGAAGGATTGTTTCTCAAACGTGTTGTCGAGACTATGCAGACATCCTCTGCACCTACGTCCTCGCATAGATTCTTCGTCGTGCGGGTCATTCATAGATCGAGCTGGTCCAGGTCGACTGAGGCACATTGACATTGTGTACCTTTGGATTCAAGATCATCGAGCTCGGAACATGTTGGACTTGAGACCGATCCCGACAAACTGTTGTCCACCAGATTTGGCAAGACTATGGGTGTTTGTGAAAGTTGTTGGGCAAGAAGAAAGAAGTCGAACAAGAGTGGTCTCGCGAACATATCAAGAGATTTCAGTATTACACAGTGCGTGTTGTATGGAAACCAGCCATGAGAGTGCTCGCACTGCTGATCGAAGCTGATGGCGGCATGGAGGCTGTGTTTCAAAGACCACAACCGTTTCTCCGTATTCACGCTCGGGATAAATTGCATCATGGCCGTGATCCTTCTGATGCTGAACCTCGTGACCAAGAACGAGTTTGGCAAGACCAGTTTTGTGAAAGGCGAGCGAGCTGAGGATGAAGGTGGGAAAGAAAGCAATTGAAACTTTGAAGAAACGTTGGAATATCATGCTACTTCGCAAGAATGCTTTTGCGCAGAACGCTTTCCATGTCATGGCGATATTGGATGATATTGGCAGGTCTCGGAAATCCACTATTGGATGGCTGGGATACCACGCAGAATGTCGAGCATTCGATCAACCAAGAGTACAAGATTGCTCCTTCATCATGGAGAAGCTCGTGGATCCAGTCCACGATGACGAGGACAATGGATCTAATCAAAGAGATTCAGAAGAATCGAGCAATCAAGGCGATCTACCACCTCGTGGAGATCGACCTAAGCGTCGCGATGCTCAACCCAGACGTCGAGCAGAATCATCCGCGTCTGCTCCAGCTTCAGCAGGATATTTTCCAGTTCAATTTCCTGATGTTGAACGTTGATCGAGGACAAGAGAATGAAAGCAAAAGTGTCGACATGTCAACTGATGATGTGCTTGAACCAGAGACACCAAGTTGGAACCGTCTATTCGATCGATCTGATCGATCGGGAAGCATATCTGTCAGCTTTTAAAGGGTAAGAACATGCAAAAGTAGACGATGCCGACAAGGTGCGGATTGTTGGTCCAGGCCACGCATTTCATCGTGACCAAAGGAACGAAGACCGACAAAGCAAAGTCCGTGTGCGTGTGTGTCTCGCAGATTCCTTCTCGAGCTGAAGTACAAGCCATGTGGGCAGTGTGAACTTGAGTTGCTGGAAGCCAGGAAGAGCAATCAGGAAAGTGAGGTAACAGCTTTGTAAAGACAAGTATCCTGATGTATGGTCATGCGCAACGTGGTAGCTTTGCAAGTCAAGACCTGAATGGAATAGGCTCATAAGGTGCGTTTGTGATAAACAAGAGACCGTTGGCTGTCCTTCCAGCTTTTGAACAGGAAAGCAAGTCGTTTGCATGGTGCTCGTTGTGAAAGCTTCACCGAACTCAGTGCTGATGACATGAACGATGCACAGACTTATGAAGACTATTCGGAAGAACAACAGGACCATGAAGACGATCGGCGTTTTCAGAGCAGCATGATCCAGAAGAGGCCCGACGGTTTGCTGAGTTTGTGGAGCACTCTCAGCGAGAATGGATCTAAGCCTGGAGCCACGTTTGCCGGTTATCGAGACCAACACCCAGGAGAGCCATTGGAACAGTGGTAACACCGACGCCCCAAGGCTGCTGGTATGGTGAAGGTGGCAATCTTCAAGGACCGAGACTGTCAATGTGCAAGGCAAGCGCAACAGGAAGAAGATGAAAAGCTACGCAAACATATGCGCCAGACAGTACCGGAGGCAAGGACAACAAGGTAGTGAAAGTTTAGAACGTATGCCCGCGGACAAGTGAGAGAAAATCATGTTTGAGTTTCACCCAGACCAAAGGTTTGTGTAAACAGCATCTCCGAATGCAATATACAGCAAACGTACGAAAGCGGAATCTTTTGACAAAAATCGGATGTTGCGCACATCCTAAAGATGCGAAGGAATATGATCGCAAATGGCAAGCAAAAGCGAAGTATGCGTTACTGTATGCAAACTGTGCACGAAGTGTGTGAATGAAGTACACGACAGCACCCGGTGGCAATGTGGTTTCGTTGCGCAATCTGTTTGAACCTGCACAGCTTGAAGAATATCTCGGCAGTGGGCCGGGAGATGCCGTGTGCAACGGATGTATGTCAGAAAACAGGATGAAACCTCGAGGCAGGGTTTTAAATTTCGTCTAGGTACAGTCCGCTTTCTGGGACGAGCCTGGAGGCTACAGTATTGTATTCGTGAATGCATGTCTGACCGTCAAACGGCATTGGCCCGAAAAGTGGGTTCAGTTCGGTTTCATTGTTTAATTCCCCAAACAGCTTTAGCTGAGGGGTTCTTGGTTTGCTTAGTAGAAAAGGGTTCTGTAACGCTCATTTGGATTTCTCACGGCACTGCTCTAAAAACCGCTACTCAATTGTCTCCCACTTGTCTCCCATTTAGTCCGCCACATTCTGGATGCTCCAGCGCCCGTCTGGGGCCCTTGGTTCTACACGTCATACTCATTTGTCTCCCACTTGTCTCCAACTCGTCTCCCACTTTCTGGATGCTCTAATGCCCGTCTGGGACCCTTGGTTCTACACGTCATACTCATTTGTCTCCCACTTGTCTCCCATTTGTCTCCGACATTCTGGAGGCTGTAACGCCCGTCTGGGATCCTTGGTTCTACTCGCAATTGTCTTGAATTTTCTCCCATTTGTGTCCCACATTCTGGATGCTCTAACGCTCGTCTGGGACCCTTGGTTCTACACGTCATACTTGTTTGTTTCCCACTTGTCTCCCATTTGTCTCCCACATTCTGGATGCTCGAATGCGCGTCTGGGACCCTTGGTTCTACTCGTCATACTCATTTGTCTCCCACTTGTCTTCCGTTTGTCTCCCACATTCTGGCCCGTCTGGGACCCTTGGTTCTACTCGTCATTCTCATTTGTCTCCCACTCGTCTCTCATTTTCTCCCATTTGTCTCCCGCATTCTGGATTCTCTAATGCCCGTCTGGGACCCTTGGTTCTAGACGTCATACTCATTTGTCTCCCACTTGTCTGACCATTTGTCTCCGACATTCTGGATGCTCTAACGCTCGTCTGGGACCCGTGCTTCTACATGTCATACTCATTTGTCTCCCACTTGTTTCCCATTTGTCTGCCACATTCTGGATGCTCCAGCGCTCGTCTGGGGCCCGTGGTTCTACACGTCATACTCATTTGTCTCCCACTTTTCTCTCCCATTTGTGTCCCACATTCTGGATGCTCTAATGCTCGTCTGGGGCCCTTGGTTCTACATGTCATACTCATTTGTCTCCCACTTTTCTCCCATTTGTGTCCCACATTCTGGATGCTCTAATGCTCGTCTGGGACCCTTGGTTTTTACACGTCATACTCATTTGTCTCCCACGTGTCTCCCATTTCTCTCCCGCATTCTGGATGCTGTAACGCCCGGCTGGGACCCTTGGTTCTACACATCATACTCATTCGTCTCCCACTTGTCTCCCATTTGTCTCCCACATTCTGGATGCTGTAACGCCCGTCTGGGACCCTTGGTTCTACTCGTCATACTCACTTGGCTCCCACTTGTCTCCACATTCTGTGGGACCCTTGGTTCTATACTCGTTATATTCATTTGTCTCCCACTTGTCTCTCATTTGTCTCCCACATTCTGGATGCTCTAACGCCCGTCTGGGACCCTTGGCTCTACTCGTCATACTCATTTGTCTCCCACTTGTCTCCCATTTGTCTCCCACATTCTGGATGCTCTAACGCCCGTCTTGGACCCTTGGCTCTACTCGTCATACTCATTTGTCTCCCACTTGTCTCCCATTTGTCTCCCACATTCTGGATGCTCTAACGCCCGTCTTGGACCCTTGGCTCTACTCCTCATACTCATTTGTCTCCCACTTGTCTCCCATTTGTCTCCCATTTGTCTCCCACATTCTGGATGCTCTAAACGCTCGTCTGGGACCCTTGGTTCTACACGTCATTCTCATATGTCTCCCACTCGTCTCTCATTTTCTCCCATTTGTCTCCCACAGTCTGGATGCTCTAGCGCCCGTCAGGGACCCTTGGTTCTACTCGTCATACTCATTTGTCTCCCACTTGTCTCCCATGAGTTGTTCACATACATTCTAGATGCTCTAATGCTCGTCTGGGACCCTTGGTTCTAGACGTCATACTCATTTGTTCCCACTTGTCTCCCATTTGTCTCCCACATTCTGGATGCTCTAACGCCCGGCTAGGACCCTTGGATCTACAAGTCATACTCATGTGTTTCCCATTTGTCTCCCACATTCTGGACCTGGATGCTCCAGCGCCCGTCTGGGACCCTTGGTTCTACTCGTCATACTCATTCGTCTCCCACCTGTCTCTCATTTTCTCCCACTTGTCTCCCACATTCTGGATGCTCTCATGCCCGTCTGGGACCCTTGGTTCTACACGTCATACTCATTTTGTCTCCCACTTGTCTCTCATTCCCAAACAGCTTTAGCTGCTGAGGTGTTCTTGACAAGGGTTTTCTAACACTCATTTGGATCTCCCGCGGCACTACTCTAAAAGCCGCTGCTCATTTGTTTCCCACTTGTCTTCGACTTGTCTCCCACATTCTGGATGCTTTAATGCGCGTCTGGGACTCTTGGTTCTACTCGTCATACTCATCTGTCTCCCACTTGTCTTCCGTTTGTTTCCCACATTCTGGGTGCTCTAACGCCCGGCTGTGACCCTTGGTTCTACTCGTCATACTCATTTGTCTCCCACAGTTGTCTGTAGTTTTCTCCCATTTGTCTCCCACATTCTGGATGCTCTAACGCTCGTCTGGGACCCTTGGTTCTACACGTCATACTCATTTGTCTCCCACTTGTCTCGCATTGTCTCCCACATTCTGGATGCTCTAACGCCCGTCTGGGACCCTTGGTTCTACATGTCATACTCATTTGTCTTCCACTTGTCTCCCATTTGTTTCCCACATTCTGGATGCTCTATAAACACCCGTCGCATTCCTTGGCAACTGTACCCAGCCAAGCTACTGAGCACTTCTTTAAACGCAGCAGCCAATATGTCCCCACGACAAAACGCCGGGTCAACACTGTCCTCCCTTTACCTGCGCCGGAGCCTGCGGCGCCGCAGCCTACGGGGCTTCGTAAGCGTATGCACACGAGGCATTGCCGAGCCACAAAAATCAATCCAAGAAAGCCACCCTCCGGCGCCGCAGCCTCCGGCGCCGGACGCTCTGGAGGTGTCTGATTGTCGTACGCGTTAATGAACTTGGGAATGTTTCGTCAAATCGAAACAATGTTCGTGTCTTTTCCTTGTAAGTTAATGGTCCGCTCCGGCGCCGGAGCCCGCGGTGCCGAAGAGGTCATTGCTTGGCAACTGCACCCACAGATGCTATACTCATGAACTGCAGAACTGCATCTTCGAATATATCACCAGGTCAACTGCATTCGTTCCTCTACCTGCGCCGGAAACTGCGGCGCCGGAGGCTGCGGCGCCACAGCTTCCGGCGCCGGAAAAGCTATGCAGCACTTCTGAAACGCAGCAGTTAACATGTCCCCAAGTCAAAACGCCAGGTTAACACTGTATTCGGTCCTCTCTCTACCGCGGCGCCGCAGCTTGCGGGGCTTCGCAAGCATCTCCAAAAATAGCACCGCCGAGCTAACAAAAGAATCAGCTTAAATATGTCCAAGAAAACCACCCTCCGGCGCCGCAGCCTCCGGCGCCGGAGGCTTTGGAGGTGTCGGTTTGTCATACGCGTTATAAACTGGGGAATGCTTCGTCAACTCGAAACAATGTTCGTGTCTTTTCCTTGTAAGCAATGGTCCCCGGCGCCGGAGCATGCGGCGCCGGAGAGGTCATTGCTTGGCAATTGTGCCCACAGATGCTACTCAACTCATGAACTGCGTCAGCGAATATATCACCATGCCAAAGCTGCGTTCGGCCCCCTCCCTGCGCCGGAATCTGCGGCGCCGAAGGCTGCGCTCCGGAGCCTGCGGCGCCGGAGCCTGCAGCGCCGGAGGCTGCAGCGCCGGAGGCTGCGGCGAGTCTGCGGCGCCGGAGCCTGCATTACTTCGCAAGTGTACCAAAACGCCGGGCAACCCTGTCCTCCCTCTACCTGCGCCGGAGGTTGCGGCGCCGCAGCCTACGGGGCTTCGTAAGCGCATGCGCACGAGGCATTGCCGAGCCACAAAAGATCAATCACCCTCCGGCGCCGCGGATGCTCTGGAGGTGTCTGATTGTCGTACGCGTTAATGGACTGGGGAATGTTTCGTCAAATCGGAACAATGTTCGTGACTGTTCGTGTCTTTTCCTTGTAAGTTAATGGTCCGCTCCGGCGCCGGAGCCCGCGGCGCCGAAGAGGTCATTGCTTGGCCGTTGTACCCACTGCAGATGCTATACTCATGAACTGCAGAACTGCATCATCGAATATATCACCAGGTCAACTGCATTCGTTCCTCTACCTGCGCCGGAAACTGCGGCGCCGGAGGCTGCGGCGCCGGAGTTTCCGGCGCCGGAAAAGCTATGCAGCACTTCTTGAATCGCAGCAGCTATCATGTCCCCAAGTCAAAACGCCAGGTTAACACTGTATTCGGCCCTCTCTCTACCGCGGTGCCGCAGCCTGCGGGGCTTCGCAAGCATATCCAAAAAAGGCACCGCTGAGCTAAATAAGACTCAGCAAATATGTCCAAGAAAACCACCTTCCGGCGCCGCAGCCTCCGGCGCCGGAGCATGCGGCGCCGGAGAGGTCATTGCTTGGCAATTGTACCCACAGATGTTACTCATGAACTGCGTCAGCGAATTTATCACCATGTCAAAGCTGCATTCGGCCCCCTCCCTGCGCCGGAATCTGCGGCGCCGCAGGCTCCGGCGCCGCAGGCATTGATTTAAGTGTGATATTTCCAGTATATATTCCGGCCGCTCGGCTTCCCGCTGCTCCAAAAAGATGCGGCCATGTACTAGAAGGGGAGAGCTGACGCAGTTGAACCACTAAAGGAGCTTTCGTGTTTTGACCATCACAAGATGACCAAAAGAGCCGACAAGCAACATAATTCTCACCCCCCATGCTTTCCACCTAAACCGAGCTAAAATCTGCACGACAACTGCGCGGTTGCTATCCGTACTTCTCAATTGCGGTTTGGGGTTGAGGCTGGTATAATTTGTGGGTTGGCCTCGGTAGCAGGTAGAGGTTCGTGCACCGACGAACCCATCAGGAGGAACCAGAGTCTTAGTCTTCGTTGGTGCCACCCCGTGCTTCACATGAAGCTGAGCTGCCTTCTTGGAACTGTGGCGACAAGGCTTCTCTTTCTCTTCCCTCGCTGTCTCTTTGTCTTTGTGTCTCTCTGTTTTTCGCTCTCTCTCTCTCTCTCTCTCTCCCTCTCCTCTCTTTTTCGTTCTTTAATTGTTTATCCTTTTATCACACTCACACATGCACCCGTGCATGCAGACACATTCAAGCGGGAAATGCGCGTGCCAGACCATGGTTATGGTGTGCAAGTCGTCACATCCTTTCATGTGTGGAGGTGTTTGCACTTGAGAGCCCCGAGTTCGCAAAAGGCGGCACCGATCAGAGGCACGTACATTTTCGTTATCACATGAATACATCGGAAATGGGCCGCCTGATGCTCCAATCGTGGGATGGTGCGAATTGGATCACAGAGTGGTCGTCGTCTGGTGACCCTCTCGGTGTCTGGAATCGAGCCGATGTACGATTGCCGGATGATGCGCAAGCATTGCGCTTCCTGGGGATCACGAGGAATGTGTATGAAAACCGCATGGCGTTGGATTCGCTGCAGACTTCCAATTCATCAATGGCCACCGAATTGCCCACCTACGAGACCGTGGCATGCAACTTTGAGACCAACTCCTGCAGCTGGAAAGCCTTCACTGGCCAGGCTCGCTTTGCATGATGTGCCTTCATTCCACAAACACCCTGTTTCAGGTTTGCTGCAAAAGCCAGATTTATGAATCTCCGATCTTGCACGCAGTGACGGCTGCACCCAAAGCGAAGTGAACAGGATGGCGGGCTTTGTTGAATATTTGGCTTAACGCTTTGCAGGCTGTGTGCAGACCGCATATCCCAAAACGGGGAACGGCAATTGGTCGGTGCAAAACCCTTGTAGACTCGGCAGTCCTCGACGCCTCCGTGTCGTGTGAAATCGCGAGTCCAAAGCTTGAAGCCGAAATGACAGCATTGACAACGGATCGGACATAAGTTCAGCTCAACTTGTCCCAGCTGCAGGAATTTACATCTTGCGGGCAGGGTAGCCACATCTTTCCAAAACGCAGCCCGCCCCTCGAAGCAGTGTGAGCAGTGCGGTGTCTCCTCTGATTTTGCCGCAGGCTTGGATGCGGAGAACTGGTCCAACATCGTCGACGGGCACAGGACCTGTCTGGGCGTTCGATGGCAGTTACTACATGTACCTGGACGCGACGTCCAATCATCCCAACAAGGCAGGAAGCAAACCTGCAGATTCGAGTCTTTGTGGATCTGTCCCTAGGAGTTTGGGGTACGGTGAGGGGCAGCAATATTGTTGTGAACTACTTGCAAGATTGTTCAGGTCACCATAAAAAGAAGGGGAGGTAGGAAAACGATGGCATGTTTAATTTCTCAAAGCCAAGGAATAGTACACTTCTGTGCGTCCTCCAGGCTTACCGGGCGGGTACAGGTAGTGGTGGATGCGAAGGCATCCTTGCGCTCTTGTGTGCGAAAGCCTCATACCTTGAGTTTCACATCTTACAAGTTGTGTTTTCGTGATTTATGCCTGGCCGTGCTGGTCTGCTGCTTGTTCAATCTTATTGTTCGTTTGGTTTGCGTGTGTGCGTGTACATCGCAGAAGCAAGGGATTTGCGCCACCCAGTGGGCATGCAATTTGTTGTGGCAAGGGGCCTTCGAGACATCAAGAAATCGGCACCATCACAGGACATGTTGTGCACTTGCAAGAACTTATGACGCTGTGCCACGACAACAGTAATCTAAGATTTTACACGTGGCGCTCCATGATCAGTGACTCGTGTAGAAGGCGGGCTAGCTAGGTTGCATGACAATGAGCCATGCTAGCTGCACGACGCATGATGCTGCAGTGTCGAGGAACTTCAGCGTGCGTAGTTTGCTAAGAGGGCTCATGTTAAGATGGAACACCTGGTTCCGGGCCTGCTCTGCAAAGTGATTTGCAGAGGAGTTTGTGCTGGAAAGCCCCGTGTTCCGAAACGGTTCCGGTGCAGCCAGATACGTTATTTTCCGCTACCACATGTACGGAGTCCACATGGGCCAGTTGATGCTACAATTCTGGCACGGCATGCAGTGGACCACAGCCTGGTCGCTCTCCGGAAACCAGGGTGACAGATGGTATCGTGCTGTCGTGTGGTTACCAAATGATGCACAAGCGCTGCGCTTCCTGGGCATGACCGGGACTGGATTTGCAGGCGATATTGGCTTGGATAAGGTGCAAGCAGCTGCCGCAGTTCCCATCGTTGAGTGCAGCTCTCCGGCTGCTGGCTGCGACTGGACATCCACCGCTACCGTTGACCAGGTTCGGGCTGCATCTATTCATGCATGTCTGTCATGAAATCACCCTTTCTTTTTACGCATGGGGGGGATAACTGCGCCTACTTGACTACTGTTTGCTTCTTCTGGGGGTTGAAAGGGGGGCGGATCGGGGCAGGGTGCAGCTAAGAACATCCCTTTGCCTCTGGACATGCAAACTCCGAGGGCAATCCTCTTCTCGTTTCTGGGTTGCCGTCTCTCTCATTACGTGTCATATCATCTCATATCTCATACCATATCTTATCATATCATATCATGTTTCCGACGGCGCAGTTATCCCCCCATTGAGGATGTTTTTGGCTGCCTGCAAGGTCCGCGAAGTGGTCTTGGAGATGGATGTGAACTCTTGCAACACAGACATGTATGGCACGTACGTTCTGTGGGGTCAGACGCACAGTGGCCGGGCCTACTACAAGCACTCGTCGGTTTACAAGTTCCTGTACTACGATCCCAGCTGCGACGGCGGCTCGGCTTCACCACAGTGGATTTTCGACAACAATTGGCCGTCGAGCACTGCTTTAAACGATCTGGACAGGGATGGGTCGTGCAGCTACGAAGGCCATGCTTACAGCGACGATGTTACGCCCCCGCTGTCTGGAAGGTGGCTCAGCTGGTGCTGCTGCGCCCCCAGTGGTGGTGGTGGTTGGTCGACCCGCCGCCGAAGAACGTACACTTTTCTGGAGGAGACACTCGGGGTATATGTGCGGAGGGCCAAGACGTTTAATGATGCGTTCTATCTTACTGCGATGTATGTCACCGACCGAGAAGGCGATCCACAGGCCCGAGTCGTGCAAGCTTTCAGAGTTTTGCTTTGCTTTCTGAGATCTCTGATGCGGGCGCTAGTTGGCAGCCTAGATTCCTAGATCGACCGGAGGCTCTTCCTTAAGGAGTACAGGAATCAGCTCGGGCCCTGGGCTACAGAGGCCCCGTCTGAGAAGATTCGTACAGCAAGTGATCCTTGCGCACAGGCTGATGGTAGATGTTAGCGTTCTTACAAGAAGGATCCTTCTCCTATCCTCATTAGGGTCCCTGACTTTGTTTCTTCTGGAGTTAACAGCATCTGAAGTATCCGAAGCGACTCCTGTCACAGCTGTGCTGTACCGCAAACTGGCTCCGTTGCGGGTGGCGTACCGATCTGCCTGAGTGCCTCTGCGTGTCCCTGCAGGCGTTCGTTTTGCAGAGCCCCTTTTACACCACGGGTACAAGCTTATACTTTGACTACCTCATGCACAGCTTCGATGATAACTTCGGCAGCATCCAGCTACAGGCTTGGAATGGTCAGTACTGGACGATCGTCTGGTCACTCTCTGGCAGTCAGGGCGTCCATTGGCAGCAAGGGGCAGCACATTTCGCGAACATCTTCACCTATTTGCAATTTCGAGGATCCCTGGAAGCGTGGAAAACCGGAGACTTGGCCGTGCGGGCAATCCGCACAGCTGTCGCGGTGGAAGACCTGGTTTGCTCGGACTTTCAGGTCAACAGCTTCTGGTTGGAGCCTAGCAGTGTTGCCCCCAACAGAGCCACGTGGAGAGTGGTGGACATCGGTTTGGAAGCCAGGGGGGCGGAGAGCCAAACAGCTGTACTTGAGAGTGCTCAGATCCGAAGCGTTGGTTCCGAGACCGCTTTTTTTCTCAGCTTCCAAGTCGTGGGGCCCACAGCAGCCCTGGAGGTGCAGCAACTCGTGGAGAAAAGCTGGACACATCTCCAAACCACACCTCTCGTCTCCTCTGGTTCCTGGCAGCAGCTCGCGGGCCTGATCTCTGTGCAAACGCAGGCACTGCGCCTGCTGGCGACCATGAACAGCACGACAGATCTGGTGAAGATCCGCTCCTTCCAGTTAGACACAGTGCAACTCGTAGGCAGTCTCGAGGATGCGGGGTGCGACTTCGAGGAAGGCTTCTGCAAATGGACAGGGGACTGGCTGCGAACGAATGGCAGCGCGTTTCGTGGCCACGCATTCGCCTCTGCCTCGCAGACGAACGAGATTGGTACTATTAGAGAGGTGCCTTGCAAATTCACAAACCGACGTAGGCCATGCTTCTCTTTTGAGGATCTCACTCGTGTCCCTGTGCAGGTGATCTTGACCAGCCCGCTTTTCGCAAGTGCCGAGGCGGTCTACCTGGCCTTCGCCTTCCGCACGGGACGGGGGCAATCCTTCCGTCTGCAAGTGGAGATGTGGAGCCCTGATGGCCTCTGGCAGGAACGTTGGTCCGAGGTCGGCCAGCGAGAGGTGGGGTGGCAGCAAGTCAAGCTGCGCCTGCCAGCCACAGTTAGTCGTGTGCGCTTCAGGGGCTATATGCCCGCTTGGAGAAATACCTTCATGGCATTGGACGAAGTCTTATTGTATTCGCATGAGCATGCCATGCCGGCTGGCATGGTCCTGGTTGGTGGGCACCATCACCAGTGCGCTCTGGCTTTCGGACAGCTCAAATGCTTCGGAAAGAACAGCGGAGGGCAGTTGGGCTATGGCACTTCCGACGACGTAGGCGATGACCAGGACGAGGTCGGTCTGCAATTGCCGGTGGTGGACGTTGGAGGTACGGTCGTGCAGGCTTGTGCCGGAGCTAATCACACCTGTGCGGTTCTTCAAGATGGCTCCCTGAAGTGTTGGGGCTCGAACGTTTATGGACAGATCGGCTCCGGAAACGCGACTGGTCTCGGTGATGATCCCAACGAAATGGGTGACCGGTTGCCTGCGGTCGATCTGGGCAATGGCACAAAGGCGACCCAAGTCGCCTGTGGCTCCTTGCACACTTGCGTCCTTCTTCATGACGGGGGCATCAAGTGTTTCGGCTACAATGGCGATGGGCAGCTGGGCATGGGAGACAGCATGCCGGGACCTCAGCTCAGAGAAGAGCAGACGGTGGCTTTGTCTGCTTTTCCTTTCTTTACCTGTGTCGACTGTAAGGAACCGTGGAGAGCACAGCTGGCAGATGGGAGATGCGCTGCCCGCTTTGGACCTGGGGAGTTTCAGAGCAACCCAGGTCACCGCAGGATTCCGATCTTCCTGCGCCCTGTCCTCTGAAGGGGTGGTTTGCTGGGGCCAGCAGTTCCCCAGTGGGGAGATTGTGGGCAACATGTCCTCGGGGATGGGTGATAGCCTTCCGACAATCGGCTTCGAGCAGCGGCCGATGCAGATCGGCACAGGCGAAGGGCATGCTTGCGTCCGTCTAGCAGATGGGCGCATGCGATGTTGGGGTCAGAATGAAGATGGTCAGCTTGGTCTCGGTGACACGGTGAGTCGAGAGGCCCACGAGGCAGCTGACGTCGACCTCGGCTTTCCAACAACTCAGATCTTCGTGGGCTCGCATCACTCTTGCGCAATTTTGCAGGATGAGAGAACCCTATGCTGGGGTCGCAATGGCAACCGGGAGCTTGGGCAAGGCACTGCAATCCCCTTCTATCAAAACCCTGTAGAGGTGCTCGTGGGAAAGGTCCAAAGCCTGTCGATGGGCAATGCGCACATCTGCTTTTTGCAGAGCGGAGGCTCCATCTTCTGCTTCGGTGCGAATGATCACGGCCAGTTGGGAGTGCCAGCAGGCGAGGAGTCGGCGGAGGACGGAGCAGCTTTTCTTCCCCGGCTCTTCAGCGCGCGAACTCCCAGAGCAGAAGGCTTGGAGTCCGTCCGCTTGTCTGGAGGCTCCAGGACCTGGGGCTTCCTCGAAGTGCTGCGCGAGGGCACCTGGTCGCCGGTTTGCGATGATGGCTTCGACACGGCGGCGGCCATGGTGGCTTGCAAGGACCCCACGCCGTGTAGCTTGAGTCTTGACTCCTGGCAGTTTGGAGAACTTCAGCCCAGCGCTCAAATCACGAAAGCTGGCTCTGTAGGAACCTGTGAGAGTCGCGATTCACAAGACTTCGGGTGATGTAAGCGAGCTTCTTTTGTCAGGTCCAAACCCGTTACGGCCCCCCTCCCTGCTCAAGTGGGGCACGTCTTGCTTCAGCCAAGATGCAGCCAGGACTTGGGCATGGCTGCCGGCGTACCTTTGAGTTCCTTTTTCGTGCTCAACAACAATGCCTTTGCTATTGATGACATCAGCTGCACCGGCGAAGAACTGAGTCTCTAGCTGGCACTTTGGGAAGCTTTGGGATTTCCTTCTATGGTCCTATAGAGGTATAGTGTGTACTTATTCACATGTCTTTTCAGGCCCCGAAACAACAACCCAGGTCTTGGTGATTGCTCATTCGGGGGATGGCAGATCCATGACTGTGGGCCACAGGAAGCAGCAGGCGCAGTGTAGAGTGCATTATAACGCGTGTTCTCCCTCCTGCAGCCTGCTCCGGGGACTTCCCGCGCTCCACCATGGTGTTTCAGATGCAGGCATGTATGATTAGGTGATGCCCTTGAGAGCTACAGATTCTGTGAAGCATAGTTTGCACACAATATATCGTCGAACTTGAATCGTGCACGCGAGAACTCCAAGGATATGCTCAGGTGTCAGCAAACGCCCCAATGCTGCAAAGCGTCTAATGCAGAGGTCTCGCGTCACCCAGGGAAACGTACCACTGCCACCGACGAAGATACAGTCTAAATGCTGAAATGCGCCACAAGAACCGGGTCTCATTCGTGGTTTGGGGCTGCGTGGAAACCTTAAACCCTAAACAGCAGGAGTGCAGTGCAACTGGGACGACTGGGTCGACTACAGCGTTGCGGGGCCGAGGGCCCGGCATGGGCACAGCATGGTCTGGGACCCGGAGCAGCAGATCGTTCTCATCTTCGGGGGTGAGGCTGGCCGAAGCTTCGATTTCTTTCAGGACCTCTGGCAATATCACTGGCCTTCCCGAGCCTGGACCTTGTTGTCAGCCAGTGGTCCGTCAACGAGGCCCCGACTGATCCGGCCACTGCCAAGGGCAATCGAGGGAACACAGCGACTTCCATAATATAGGGGCTGTCGGCGGTGTATGATGACTTCACTTGCTTGTCTGTAAGTTGTCCTGATCACTGCACTGCTGTTTCGCCCGAAGTTGGAAAGAGAGGGCGGGGGTCGTCCGCAACACAACTGACCCGACCGCCAGGCAAGGCCACTCCGCCGTGTGGGACGGCGCAAGTCGATCGATGCTGATCTTCGCAGGAGTCCACCTGGGTGGACACTTTGATGAACTTTGGCAGTACCAGGCGGAGCTGGGCACCGTGGGCACCTGGCGGCAGCTTCTCTTCGAGATGGCACCAGCAGCACGCGCCCACCACTCGGCCGTTTGGGACGACGATTCTGGTGCGATGCTGGTGTTCGGAGGCGAGAATGGCGCAGCTTTGGGTGATCTCGCCAGGTGCAGTTTGAGCCGCGAGGCCTCTCTTGGGAACCAACCTACACCCTAGGCCCTAGGCCCTTAATGCCCTAAATCATCTGCATGTGAACCCTCGTCTAAACTCCGTAATGGGAGCTTATAATAGGGATTATATAGGGGGCTACTATAGGGGACACTAAGGGGGATACTAGGAGTTTTGATTATCGCTCATGTGAACCTCAGACCTCGGAAGGTCTGGAGCTTCGCTGCTGCCGGCCCAGCCCCAAGGAGCTGGCACTCTGCGGTCTGGGATCGGGTGACGCGACGTCCATGCGGGTAGTTGTCCAAATTAGGGTCCCTTTTTGGGGTACCCTAAACATTAGGTGCCGTACTATAATAAGGACCCAAAAAGGGACCCTAATTTTGACAACCACCCATGCTTGCTTCTGATTTGCCTATGCTTTGCCTGCTTCTGCTTGCTTCCTCTTGGGCTCGGCCTGCCTGGCTAGGTGTCCTGAGTCCTTCTGTGTGTTTGTCGTCGAGTCAGTTCAGGTGACAAGGTCCATGCTGGTCTTCGCCGGCTTGGGTGGCAGTGCCTACTTGCAGGACCTTCATGTGTATGACTCATGGGCGGACCGGTGGTGGGAGCTCTTTCCAGCAGGGAGCCCGTTTCCGAGGGCTCGCCATGGGGCAGCCTGGCAGCCGGGTGCCATGTCCATGCTCGCGTTTGCCGGAGTTCAGAACGTTAGCGGCAACTTGAGCTACGATGGCAAGCTCTACCAGCTGCGCGGAAGCATCTTCACATAATCATGAGAGACTACTACTATACTGCTACTGCAACAACTACTACAACCAAGAATACTAGTAATGATAAGCAGTCTAATATTATTAAATGATAGTGATAGAAACATGATAGTCATAAAACTATCAACCCAGCCTCTCGGGGATCGCTTAGCCAGGTTTGACTTGCTGGCGAACGCCTGGTCAGAGCTTTCAACCACGGTCGGCCCCTCCCCGCGTTCAGACCCACGAGGCGTATGGGACGAGGCTTCCAGTGCGCTGATGACATTCGGAGGCTTCGGCGCCACATATTTCGACGACCTCTGGCGGTTCCCTTCGAATGAGCGATCACGAGCAGTCGCGAAGTGCCCCGTAGGCCAAGACTGCGTTTTTGGGATGGATCCCCCGCTTCCTGGTGTGTCGATTTCTGTGAAGCGTTCATGCTTGGATTCAGAGTCACTGGCTTCGGCCGTGAGCTCGGATGGCCAGACCTTCACATTCGCCGATGACCAAACTGGTTCGTCCCGTCTCCACGTTGAACCAGGCTGGTACAGGCTATGCTCCTGTTTTCAGAATGTTTCGCGATGCGACCAGCCCGGTGACTTCTCCTCAACCCTGGGCTTCTTCATCAGTGAGGGTCCCTATGCCAACCAAACTCTGCATTGCTTTATGGGTCGGCCCTGTGTCTTCGCATCCTGGCGCGGCGTGGGCTTGTCGGTGAAGGACGGTGTGATCGCCATGAGCCAGTGTGGATCTCCCAATTCCTCCGTGACCTTTGGGCAGGACAGGGCCGTTCGCAGAGTCGGTCGTACCATCGAGGCCTTCACCTTGGAACTGGAGCAGCCGCAGCTGAACGGCGTGCCGGAGACTTTGCAGCTGTGCTGGTGCCCGCAAGGTCGTCCGTGTGCATCGTCGGAGGATTACCAGGCCGTCGCATTTCAATTGCAAGTCCACTGTGCTCCAGGGCGGCATGAGTTTGAAGGTTCGTGTATGAACTGCCCCGAAGACTCATTCTGCCCTGATGGCCACCGTGTTGAAAGCTGCCCAGCCGGAAGCGCTGCGGTGGCCGGATCCAGTCCATTCCTCAGAACGTCCGAAGTTGTAGGGCCTGTAGGGTTTAGGGTTTAGGGTAGCAGCAGAAAGGGTATGTGTAATTGTCATTGTGACTCGGGCTGTACTAATGCACCGCCAAGGTGATTTTTCGAATTGCCTGTGTGAGGCTGGGCATTATATGCAGGAAGCCACTTGCCGAAAGTGTCCATATGGCTCCACGACATCGCAGGCTGGAGCCGTGGCATCGGATTCTTGCATATGCGCACCGGGCTTTATAAATGCTTCGAGCAGCCCCTCACAATGTGGGCCCTGTGGCTTTGGCTCTTTCTGCATGGGAGGTACACACCGGGAGAATTGCGGAGAGTCTCAAACCACGTTCGTGGATGTTGCCAGCGATCGGAGCCAGTGCGTGTGTGCAGAGGGAACGTCCCTTTTGGATGAGGTCTGCAAGCCCTGTGCAGCAGGTGAGTACAAGAGTGGCATTGGCAATCTGCCGTGTAGCAAATGCACGGCTGGGACCTGGAGTGATGCTATTGGTGCTACCTCGGATGCAACGTGTCAAGCTTGCCCGTCCGGGTCCACTACAGAGAATCCCGGCTCCTGGATTGAAGACTTGTGCATTCGTCCACACGGTGACCAGCAGTTTCGCTGCACTTCTGGCAAGGCTTGTTCCGTTCCGCTGGGCGGGTTTCATCTTCGAGACGGTCACCGGCTAGCACTCACCATGTCCAAAGACTGTGGCGGAGCAAAGTTGCCCGTCGCCGGCATGGCCAATGACGGCACCTCGAAGCCAGCCAGCGGTGAAGGAAACCTCTACACTTGGGGCGACGTCCCTGCAGATTTCTTGCCAGAAGGTGGCATCTACCGCCTCTGTTGGTGTGCCAGCATGGCTGGCCTCGTCTGCGCCAGCTTGGAGGGTTTTGAGCTTTTCGCGGGTCTGCTCGAGGTTGCGGGGCCCCTCAGCGATCAGCTCTTTCAATGCGTGCGTGGGCAGGACTGCCTTGGTCTGGAGCCCTTCCGGGGCGTCGGCTTGTCCTCGTTGGATCGCCTGTCTCTTAAGGCCGGTGGATGTGGTGGCGCGGTGATGCAGATCTCCCCAGCCAATGCAGACGGAACCGCAAGCCTTCAGCGGCTTGAAGCCCTCGGCGTGTTCGGAGAGTCGGAGGAGGTCTCCCTGCGCTTCAACTTCGGCACCTCCTCGGACGTCGAGCCTTTGCTGGACCACGGCTTGCGCATCGATGCAAGCGAGGCTGGATACGACCTCTGCTGGTGTGGTGCGTCCGAGAACGACGTTCCGGCGACCTGTAGCCAACCTCCAGACTTTCTGGTGCCAGCCGGCAAGCTGCAGATCGAAGGGCCTGGTGCCAACCAAGAGATCATTTGTTCCATTGGGCAGCCGTGCGCTCTGAGTATCCGGTCTGTCCATGCGGCTCAGGGAGACCGCATCATGGTCCTTTCTGCTTGTGGTGTGGATTCTGCGGTGCAAGGCTTCCCCGGCCGTGGAATCGCAGAGTACGCCGAGGCTGGGCTGGGCTCTCATGCAGGTTTCAGGCCCATCACGGTTGCCATTCGCGTGGTTTCATGTCTCGCTCGGTGTCTTCTCTCTGGCTTCTTCGTTCGCCCGCAGCATCACAACGTAAATGAAAAGCTTTGTGTGAGGCTTCAATCGTTCTGAACCCACGACGTGTGTCAGGACCGTGCCACGTTCCAATTCCAGGGCGAGTCGAACCTGCTTCTATCACCTGCGGGGATTTACAGGCTCTGCTTTTGCAGGCCAACTGCAGAAGAAGACTGTGAGACTGCCTCTGCTTTCCGAGCACCTGTTGGGCTCATGACAGCATCCGGCCCGTTCCGGCAGACTTCCATTTGCAGCGTTGGGAGCCATTGCACACTGGAGCTGTCAGGCATCTATCTGCAGGAAGGTGATGCGATGATCGTGGTTGAGGATACTTGTGATAAATCTGCCGGGAGCATAAGCACATTCATGTCCCTGAAGCAGCCCTTTTACTTTGAGAAAAATGGAAAGGCGCTGCAAGTGTCCATGGGGCAGCTGCCCAAATCGACAGTCGCTGCAACTTACAGGCTCTGCTGGTGTCCAAGACTTCATGGTTGCGCATCCGCTTCGTCCTTCCGGGCAGCATCTGGCCAGCTGCAAATTGACTGTCCAAAGGGGCATTTTTTTACGGCTTCGCGATGTGCTGCGTGTGGCCGCGGCTTCTATTGTCCCGGAGGCAGCCCCGGGTCCGCAACACGATTTCCTTGCCCCGAGCATGAGACCACGCAGCAGCGAAGGGCTTCTGCAGCTTCTGACTGCGAGTGCATGGCTGGCTACTTTCTGGATTCTGGAAGTTGCAGTGCCTGCGACAGAGGATTCTACAAGACTGATGTGGGCAATGCTGTTGCCTGCAATGCCTGTCCGCAGAATCTGACCACTCTTCTCAGCGGTTCCGTGTCCAGTTCCTCGTGCATTTCTCCAGCTGCAGAGGAGGACGGTGGCTCTACTAGTGTGGTGGACTTGAACCCAGCAGCCGGCCTCAGCAACACTTCGGATGTAGCAACCATGACTTTCAATGTATCTCTCGGCACAGACTGGATTGATCCAGATGTCAGGCGTGACCTGATTGCCACCCTGCGCCGAAGCATTGCAGACTCTACGAGGATGGATCCCAGCGCCGTGGAGATCACGCTACCTTGGGCAGATGCAGCCGGCCGCAGGTTGTCAGATATACCGTCAGTCGTGATCATGCTGAAGTTTACCTCGGCTGCGGAGGCCAACCGCTCTGTGCAGGAGACGGATGTGAGCGTGCTTGTGGGTGACATGAGCAATGCAGTCCGGCTGAATGACGACTTGTCCGACTTCACCATCGAAGTTACATCAGTTCCCGAGGTGTCGTCTCTGACAATCAGCTGCCCAGAGTTTTCAGCCAGGCCCCCGGGGGTCCCGATCGTGAGTGCAAGCGATTGCCTCTGCTTGCCGGGCTACGGCTTCGATGCGCAGATTGGCACATGTGGACTTTGTCCTCAGGGCGAGTATAAATCTGCACTAGCAGATGCAGAGTGCGAGAAATGCGAGACTCCGAAATCAACGGTTCAGCGTGGCGCCATGTCGGTGCAGCAATGCGTTTGCGGGGCTGGCCTGTACGACCATGAGGGCGACTGCCGCAGTTGCGAGATCGGATATTACTGCAATGGCTCGGGCATTGCACTCCCATGTCCAGCGAACTCAACTACGATCTCTGAAGGATCGCGGTCTAGAACAGAGTGTCTCTGTGAGGCCGGATATGAGACTGGCCGTGATGCAGGACTCTGTGAACCGTGCCCGCCGGGAAGGTACAAGCCAAGCGCAGGCAGCGGAGTCTGCTTCCTGACGTGCCCAGCGAATGCAGACAGCAGTCCAGGCTCCACAGAAGTGGATGCTTGCTACTGTTTGCCCGGGCATGTGGCAGAGATGGACAAGAAGGGCCAGCTATCGCGCTGTGCCAGCTGTGCTCTCTACAGTGGCTTGGTGTGTAACGGTAACTTCGATGTGGGCACAAGGAATCACACCCAGCCGCGGGCCATTGCCGGCTGGTTCCAAACTGGCAGCACGCTGGCCGTCCAATGCCACGTTGTCTTGCCCAACGGAGACAGCGTCTGCAGTGGCCTCTCTCCGGAGTGCAAGCACGATCCAACTCTTGCAGCTTGTAGCGAACCTGTCGGAAACCAATGCGCAGAGGGCTCTTCTGGTGTGATGTGTGGAGAGTGCCCGGAGGGCTGGGGCAGAGGCACTCTTTTGGAATACTGCCAGCCCTGCCCTCCGGTCAATCGTGCCTGGCTGCTCTTTGCCTCCGTCCTGGCAGACCTCACGCGAATCACTGCTTTGAACTTCGTGCTTACCGTTCTGGCGGCGAAAGGCTCGGGAAGCTCTCTGAAGCTTCACACCTGCATGATACGTATGGTCCAGGCTTGGATCGGAGCATGCCAGATCTTGCTTACCTTTAATCTGGATCGTTTGCAGCCCTTCCAGTGGTCTCAGGAAGAAGCACAAGGCAGCTGCGACGGGGAGTGTCGCGAGATTCTGCGCTTCGCGTGGCCTCAAGCAGTGTCCGATGCCATGCGAGGAGCGTTTTCGCTAGTAGCAGTGATTCCCCGGGCGAGTGTCCACTTCGCGGCAGAGTGCCAAGCTGAGACCTGGTCGAGCGACAAGGACATGAAGCGGAGTGCACCGGTCTTGTACTACCTATGCTTACCGGCTCTTACTCTTCTCGGCACCCTTTTCCTCTCGGCGCTGGTGGTTTACGCCGTGCTGCCGCTGGGAAAGATGTTCGGGCTCCATTTCAATGATTCCCGGCTGCACAGGAGAACGGCGACGAAAGTAGGACTCCTCGTCGTCCGAATAATCCCCGAAACCCTAAACCCTAAACCCTAAACCCTAAACCCAAAGCACAGCTTACGCTTGGGGAATGTCACCATGAGCCGAGGAAGCCGACCGCAAGGAGGCCAAGAAGCGGGCAGCCCTACAAGCCGTGCGAGGCCAGTTGAACCTCATGAAGCAGGCAGGACCGAAGCGATGGCAACCCGAGGTCTTTTGGGGTACCTTATTTTGGGGGTCCATTATAATAAGGATCCTACTATATTGGGGTATTATATTAGGGTCCCCTATTTTGAGTCCCTGCCGAGCTGCCCCAGGACCTTGCCAAGAGCCCTCAGGGCGAGGGCGGCGAGTCGGCCCGGGGCCATGTCCTGCAGCTCCCGCAGGGAGTCTGGGACGAGGCGAATGCGGCAGGATGCACCATGTGTCGGATAGCGACTGATCTCGGCAAGGTGAACTTGGAGGAGGTCCCAGATGTCGTTCTCGCTGGAGGCATACGAGATGATCAGCTCCTGGCTACTGCCGGCTGCTTAGCATCCCTGCAGGGTGTGGTTCCACATCCTCCGCATCGGGACCCCGCGTGAGGCATCCGATGGCTTGATCTCCGAGAAAACCCTGCGTCGCCTGGTGCTTGCCTCAATCAATGATTCATTGTGTGTGTGTGTGTGTGTGTGTGTGCCTGTGCCGCTGTTGTCTTTATGGGTGTGCGGGCGAGTGTTTGTTTTGGCGTGCGTGTGTGAGCTCACAGGCGAGGAGGCTTTCTCCTTTTGTGGTGTCATGCCGTTGTAATGATTGAGATGTTACAGACTAGCCGGACACCGACACAGCTGATGCTGGGTCTGATCGGCATGCCTGCACATTCTCAGTGGCAATGTCAAGCATTACTTCCACGAGCAAACCTACTGCATCCATCTAATCAAAAGACGCGTGCATTGACCTGTGTACTACACGCCTGAAACTCAGCTTGATTTGTTTCTGAACATACTCGTACCAGAAAGCTCTGTCCACATGTCGAATCTGGCCGAAAGGATGGAAACGGCGCGATAGACAGAGCTTGAACCCGAAGGCCTCAACGAGCACGTGCTATGCCGTGATGCCGCGCGAGCGTTTAGTAGGCCGAGTGTAGCGGAGCTTTGTGTCGGATGGATTCTCTGTCTCTTCCAGGTCCTTGGAGCCCTCGCATGGAAGATGCAAGGACGGACCTGTGATCAGCTTGTGCAGAGAAAGAAACCATTCTGCACAGTGTCTGTGGAGCGTGCAGCGTGGCCACGCTTGAATTCCTGGCGACAGAGTCTGGCGACAAGTTGTTGTGTCTACTAAGTCTTTAGCGCAGACCCTGCTTTCAGCCCTGATTCCCAACGGCCCAAGCGGTTGCAAGCGGAGGAGAGCTTGAGGCAGAAGCTGACCGCCAAGGCTTCCCAAAGGCTCACAGGGGTGAAGGGGCGTTTCTTGGCCTGTGGTGTTTCTGTGATGTGGAGTCTGAAACTCTGAAAGAAATCAACACAACAGAGATCCGTGCGTGTTCGTTCCTGCGCTTCGGGTTGCCGTGCTCACTGCCAAAGTTTCCATAGGCAGAGTCTCCAGCCCCAGGCATATGTAGCAAGAAGAAGTGCGAAACCGCGGCCAACGACACTCCCACATGCAGGGCTGTACTGCACACCACGTGAGGCAAAGTCGCCAGAGCCATCAGCTGTTGCATCGCGCTTATTTGCACTTAATGTCGTTTCCCCTGCAACTCTGTACAGATAAAGGAGAAGAACAGAGGTTAAAGCATGGACCATCCTGTGCTTCCACAACCCTGAACTACAGAGAGCCGGGCTGTTCATCTTATAGGCCTCCTGACACATGCCACCTTCCCAAGATCTTTTCAATCCAACCATGTCAAACTCGTGACCTCGGCAGAAGGCAGACTTCGTCGTGGAGGTGGCCCGCACCGCAGAGTCCGTCGGCGAGCTCGTCAACTTGCGAGGTGAAAGCGGACGTTCGCTGCTCAAGCGCACTTGTCGTCATCTGCGGCTCAAGGACTCGGAGCTCGTGGCAGAGGTCCAAGCGAGCGCGGCAAGGCTGGACCTCGCGCTCTTCACTTCCTGGCCTGGACCGATGACGCTGCTGAAGCAAAGCGTTCCGGTGATATGGCTCACGCAGCTTGCCTTGTGGCCAGAGCTGATGTCCCAATTCTTGCAGATGGTTCGCTGCATCTCGGTTCGCGAAGATCGGCAGGGGCCGGTGACGGTGCAGCGCCTGCATGCACATCCCGACGTGGAGTGCTGGCACGAGGAGCACTGGACACTCTTCGCCATTGGCGTCAGTGGCCTGGTGCTCTGGTGCTTCGGCATCCCGCTTGCCTTGTTCCTTCGAATTTGGGCCCTGAACGATCGGCAGGAGCCAGAGAACCGCCGCCTTTTCGGCTATTTCATCGAAGGCCTCGAGCCTCGGTTCTGGAGCCTTGGCCTTTAAACAAGCATGATATGTTGTGAGCACGTCCCTGGACAAGTTGCGGCATGTGTCGCAAGCGTATTCCTGTACAGCTCAAGGGTGACAACCACCAAGGTATTGGGAGTTGGTGGTAAAGCGGCTCGACATCGGCCTGATGTTGCTGATCGCGTCCACATCCATTACTACAGACGACAAGGCAAAACTGTTGCTCTTTGCTTTAAACTCAGGCATACAACTGGCCATAACGGCTTGGCTGAAGCCGTATTCCAACTCGCAAGCAGAGATTTTGGACTTCTTGGAGTGCCTGCTGCTCGGTGCGCGCTTTGTGCTTTTCACCACGGTGGCGGTGCTACTGATATTCTTCCCCCCCGCAGAGAGCATTTGGGCTTGGTCCGCCACTTGATTCGAAAACTGAATCCCTGCATCGGCGGACTTTCCTGTGTCACTCGAATGAGTTTTGTCGACCGCCCAGGTTTCGTTGCTGGTGATGCTGGTGTCAGTGATCCTGTATGCGGTGCTTCACATCATAGGTCAGACCCTGCGCAATGCTGCTGGCAAGGCGGGCGGCAAGCCCAAGATGGGCGAGGACGGGGTGAAGTCCTCAACTCTGCGTCTGACTATTGCTCTAGTTCGCATTGATCAGCAGATAGGGTTCAACATACGACCCAACGGGTTCTCATGCATCCACGATAGCAAGCCCAGTAGGTGAGGTGATCAGGGTGGGGTGGGGGGTGGGGCTCGTCTATCCACACATCCATGTGGAGCATGGCTTCCGGCTTTCTGGTCACAACCTTCTGGAAGCGTGTTTTTGTTAGACGGGGCAGGAGCGGAAGATCGTGCTTTGTCATTCGCTGGCCTCCCGAAGCGGATTCATGAATTCCGATGGTGCCATGGCTGCTTCTGTGCACGAGATGTCTTACCGTCAAACCTTGTTTGACAAGTGGGCAGACAACTGTGGTTTCAATGAGCTGCTTTGACGCGATCGTCTGAAATCTCTTCTGTCCGCAAGAATTCTGAGTTGCCGGCCACAGCAAAAACAACGTACTTCGGGGATCAAAGCAATCCTAAACAGAGACTGTCCCGATTCTTCACTAGGAATTTTGCCGGCATCTCCAGTGCTGAAGTTCGTCACAAAGTTCATGAAAGTTCGTTCGCGTGCACACGTCAGTTTGCATCAGGAGTACAGGATGCTGCCGGTCCCCGCGATTTCACAGGATCGTGCAGTCGAAGATTTAGCCTGTGGACTAAGGCCCAGGCCCCCTCGCGAAGCTGAAGCAGAGCGGTGTGGCCCTCCTGCTGCCCTTGTTCCAGCCGGATTCACATCTGGCCTTCGACTGGTCCGTTACCGCCGAGAGTCCCAATATCATCACAAGGAAGAGCCAGATCCAGGTGCTTCCGAAGGGTCTACGGTTTAGTTGGGGTTTAGGCTTTTGGGTTTTGGGGTTGGGCTTGTGGGAGACGGGTCTAGGCACCGAATCCGTTTTGAGTCCTTGCTTAGACCCGGCTTCGGAGGCACAGGCAGGAAGTTGAGGGTATCGGTCGGGGCTCATGCTTTCGCAAGAAAAGCTCGTGACATTAAGACGGAGGTACCTCGCTACCTGTCGGATCGCGGCCTCTGGGATGCACTCGGCACTTGCAGTTTAATTTCAAGCTCTTCGATCACCGACGGGGCCAACCATGTACATAATGTAGTTAGGCCTTCCGCCCTAAGCCCTTTTTGCGCTACTAGCTTGGTCTGTCGTGGAGCCACGAGGCTGGTTGCTGAGAAGGCTGGCGAAGGCTTCCGCGCTCTTGCTGAGGCTTTCCGTGGGATTTCAAAAGGAGGCGGTGAGCAAGGCCTACCAGGACTTTGTGCAGCTCTGGCTCTCGGATTTCGATGGACTGAACATCCCCAACGTGAGCGTCCTGTGTGCCTTGGCTGTCGCTTGCCGAGCACTGCCCGACAATCTCGCGAACTCTCTGATCTGCAGCTTCTGGAAGAGGGAGACCAAGATGCTCGCAACACAGGCTCCGGGTGATCTTCGTATCTGCGTTTGCTTCGCAGTATTGGGTCGGACGTAACCAGCACGGGAGATGCAATGTCGTTTCTTCGCACATGTGAAGGCAAACGCTCGATGGCAGCTCTTCGCCGATGATTTTGCCAAGACGGTGCAGATTTTCGCGATGCTTCAGAAGGCAAGTCCGCTGGAGTGAACGGAGAGGGAGAGAGAGAGAGAGAGAGAGAGAGAGAGAGAGAGAGAGAGAGAGAGCGAGAGAGAGACACAGAGAGAGAGAGAGAGAGAGAGAGAGAGTGAGCGAGCTCGAAACAGGCAGATGCAGACGACCTCATGCGGTCGGTGCAAGACATGCTCAATGAAGCACGGAGCAACGACCAGAATGTCGAGGCCGCTTTTCCCACCTTAAGCCTCAACTCCTAAACCAAAAAGGAATCCTAAACCCTAAACCCCAAGGCTGCACTGCATCGTATGCCCCTGTCCGCTGCTGTGTGCACCCGAAAGGGGCTTTAAATCTTCTTCTTGAAGCCTTCCAAGCCTGTTCCAGTTTGCAAGCGGCGATTTGGGGATAACACATGTCAGCTCGATTCGGGTTAGCATTCTGTTGGTAAATGAGTGCGTAGTGAGTCTTAATTGTCAACCTCGATTAAGAAATTCTAATCCCTAAACCGAATAGAGCAGCGGCCAAGGCAGGCAAGCTGCCATTCCTCACCGACAGCGAAAATGTGGCAGCCTGAGACGCAGAGTACCACCGCCAGATGAGAACATGCATCGGAAAGCCTTCCCGAGACAAATGCTGGGCTCTCGCATTTTCCATGGTTTTTGCTCATGCTGACCCTGTCCCCGCGACATGCCTGAAAGGATGAGGCTGTCAGTCAGACGCTCGATGAGGCCACTCCAGTTTCGGGAATGCTGGCAGAGGGGCTCTGACGACTCAACCTGTGCTTGCTGCTCAGAGTCATCTTTGATTCTGCCGGAGGCCGCGGCAGGCAAGAAATTGCTCACTGACAGCGAGGCCGCGCATGCGTCGAATAGCTTTTCCACGTCAAATGCTAATTCGGTTCATTCACAACGCTTCGCGTCTGTCCACCTCGGCCCGGCTGTAATTGAAGCAGGTGCAATGCAACCGCAGACAGGGGCGGGCCCCCGGGGTTTGCCCCTCTAAGAGAGGTAGGGAAAGAGGTTTCACGTGGGAAACTCTAACCGCTTCGGCCGTGACGTGACGGAGCTCAGGCTTTTGAGTTTCTGCTTGCGAGACAGTTTGCTGTGCTACCCGTTCCTGACGACATGCCTGACAGGATGATGCTGTCGGTCCGACGCCGGATGAGGCCACTCCAGTTCCGGCCATGTTGACTCGATTTGACTCGGACAAGTCAACATGTTCTTGTCGTTTAGTGGCTAGCGTGTAGCTTGGCCCGATGTGAGAGTAGACAGAGGCATGTGTAATCCTGCCGGAGGCCGCTGCAGGCAAGCCTTTGCTCACTGACAGCGAGGCCGTATACGCATCGGAGAGCTTTTCCATGTCCAGTTCTAACCTCCTTGATTTTGTTAGGGCGTTTTTTGATTTGCTAGGCGGTTTGTGTCCTCTCCTTGCGAGACTGTTTCCTTTACTATTCCTGGCCATGCCTAACAGGATGATGCTGTCAGTCCGGCGCCGCATGAGGCCACTCCGGTTTTGGACTGTTAGCGGAAGGGCTCCTCAACATGTTCTTGCCGCTTGCTTGCTGGCTTGTAGCTTGGCTCGATGTGTGAGAGTAGACAGATCAAAGCCATGTGTGTGATCCTGCTGGAGGCCGCGGCAGGCAAGCCATTGCTCACTGACAGCGAGGCCGTGGCGAACTAATCCACAGATCGCCATCGCCAGATGAGAGCATGCATCGGATAGCTTTCCATGCCAAATGCCAGCCTTGTTCATTTTGCTAGGGATGTTTTGATTTTTCATTGCGAGACTTTCAGGATGAGGCTGTCAGTCAGATGCCGGATGAGGCAACTCCGGCTTTGGATTGTTGGCGGAGGGGCTCGGACAAGTCGCTTACTTTCTCTCGAGGCTGAATGTCAGAGTTATCTGGTGTCGGTAAACGAAAGCTGGTTGGACATCGGTTTCGAGCCACACTAGACCAGGTGCCAAGGCAGGCCAGTACATTCCGTTGACAACTTCTCCACCTTCGATGTTTGGCGTTTCTGCTCAGTTGGCGAGCATCGTCAGCACAGCGGAAGGCACCCGTGCTGTCAGCAGTTCACTGCTCTCTATGTCCGGACCGACCCAGCTGCATGCTGTATATACTTGCCATGCTGGGAAGGAGGGTAAGGGCATTGCGATGCCCGCACCAGCAAAACCTGCAGAGGTGAGCTGGCGCAGGCTGGTGCCCTGATGAAGGTCCGCGCTGCAGGGCTCCTGGGGAAACCTGCCGGGGCAACCTCGCGCAGCAGTAGAACGGAGGCTGGTTAATGCAATTGGTGGCGGGCATTTGTCCGGCAGTCTTTGTGTGAATGTCCAGTAGGTGCTTGAAAGCACAGTTCCAAGATGACAGTGCAATGGCCGGTCGTGCTGACATGTGTCAGGCTGCAGTTCCGAAGATGAAGATCAAGGCCAGGACATCCCGAAGCGAAGAACACCTGCTCCGTGCTGCTGCTGCAGGTCAAGCGGAAGAGAAAAAAGCCGACCGTTCAGATTGATGCAGCAGCCCAAGCTCTGAAAGCGTAGCTGCCTCAACCCTGGCAGCGATGCCATAGCAGCACCATTCGAGTTACTTTGAGGTCTACTGGGGTTTTGGAAGTGGACTTAGCTCATCGATTTTTGCCGAGTTTCTGGTTCTGCCGAACTTGCTCTTGTCTTGCAGTAGATGGCTATGGACCGGTAGGTCTGTCGCAGCCGAGGGAATAATAAGATACCTATGCTGACTCGTCTTCAGCCAGTGTTGTTTTTCATGTGTTGGACGTCAGAACCCTAAACCCTAAACCCTAAACCCTAAACCCTAAACCGTGAAGTGCACCGTCACAGGAGCCCCGTGCTGTACACTCGTAGAGCGTCACGGTCTGGGCGTGTGCTTCGGTGCGCCCGGGGTCCGGGCTGAGAGCTGAATTTCCAACAACCGGACGGCAACAGGGAATGTCCTGGATGTTACCAGCTGCTACTAGCACAGCTGAAAGGCACATAGCAAAGTTGTGGGCTGCTCCCGGCAAAGCCGGGAGATCAGAAGGCACCACGCACTGACTACACAGCACAGGACAAAGAGCCCAGCCGTACGAAGATGCCAGGCTGCAGCTTCAAAGTAAGCAGTGTTAGGGTTTAGGGTTACGGAGGCAAGGCAACAGCGCACTGAGGAAAAAACTCAAGCCAGAAGCCCGTTCACATGGAGGAAGTGCAGTGGGTGTGAGGTGGAGGTGGGAGACCACGTGCGGCAACGCCAAGTCTTAACCTGCATATGCCGGACTCTCTCGAACTTGGGGATACAGAGGACTTCTCAAAAACAAGGCAATCGTAATCCGAGGCCTTCATGACCTTCAAGCTGTAGAACCCTCTATTCGGCTTTCACTTGTCGCAGACTGACAGGTCAAGAAGTCGTCATCGACATCCTACGACGCATCAGCCGAGGCGAGGTTTGGGGTTGAGGAGGCTTCCACATCGAAAGCTCCCGTTTCAAGGTGGAAACCACCGCCATTGTCGTCGAAGGTGCCTGCATTGCATTGAAGCGTTCTCGGCGTTCTCTGCACCAAAGCCTGGTTAGAAGACTGGACAGGGATCTTGTCAAAGAAGGCTAAGACAAGCCCGCAGCCCACAGGTGCGGAGATTGCCGAGACAGGTGCCATTTGCTCCGAGGCCTGCTGGAAATGACGTGGGGTTAGGACTGAGAACCCGTTTACGCACCTGAAATGAAGCATGAAGCATGCCGGCGCCATAGAGTGCCTGTGTTCTACTGGCTGGCTCAGAGGCTCTTAAAGGCTCAGAGGATCTCAGAGGCTTTGTTTGCAGGCTTCGAGGCCTAGAGGCAGAGGCATAGAAGAACAAGTGAGATTCGGCTGAGGGAAAAGCTCCCAAGTGCCCAGCAGAAATCGTTCAAGCAGAAAGCTTGACGAGATTCGGCTATATCGACGTTTGCACGAACGAAGCACCTGCGAGCGCCGGTTCGCCTGGCAGAGCCCAGAAGCAACCTAGAACAGGCCCACACGAGCGCAGAATTCGTGAATGCTTACGGGCTTGTAAAGGTCTGAGAAGCTTCGAGAAGACTTTCCGAAGTTCTAGATTCTAGAGGCTTGGAGGCTTAGAAGCGTCAAGGCTAAACCCGTTCTGAAGCCCCGGAAATTACATGTGCCTAGAGGCTTACGAAATCAGTATCTGCTTTTGCTGCACTCTTCTTGCGGGTGTGGACCTCCAATCCATGACTCCATGGCCAGGATCCCACACGCAGCCGCCTGCCAGGCCCGGCGCATTGCTGAACTGGTGTGAAGTTCGCTAAGGCTAAGCCGAGACGTCTTTGCAGGTTACGAGGTCGGGGAGGAAATGGAATGTCCACGCCATGATTTGGCGGAGGCTGGTCGAATTGAGCTGCCGCTGCTGGTGCAACTTCTGTTCGAGTCTGAACCACTGGCACTAACTTGCAGGCTGCAGTGCCGAAGCAGATGAAGGTCAAGGCCAGGACGACCCAAAGCAAAAAAGTCCTTTTCAATGCGGCTGCGGCAGGCCAAACGGAAGGCAAAGAAGCCGGCGGGTCAGACTGATGCAGCGGCCTCAGCAAGTTGCGATCTTTGGACTTGCAGCCGTCTTCTTTCTCCAAGTGTGAAGTCAGTGATAGTGGCACGAGTTACATTCGCATGGATTGCCTCGGTGTCTTAGGTGCCCCATGCAATCCCGGGTCCCCCCTTCACATGTCAGCCAAGTTCCGCCGACTAAAAAGAAATCATGTGCAGGAGCTCAGTCGATGAGTCGTTGACGACGTGATCGTAGTGGGCACATGGCATGGTGACACTGCAAGCTGCACTGCTGTATTGCTATTGCTTGCTATTGCTCGTAGCCGAGGTGAGTGCTGCCCAAGTCGGGGGCTACGCCATCGACGCATCTCGCTCTCTGGTTTCAGGGCACTTGAAAGCTGAGAGCCTCCTGACAGTGTCATGGAAGCCACAAGAAGCCCAACCTCACTCAACCCTGACTAAACCCTAGCAGTTCGCCAGAAGTCTCCCTGAACCCTAAACCCCATCCCTGATTCGGGGTTGCGATATCCCACTCCCTCAGCCAGCATGGTTTTTTCGAAAGGTGTGAGCTGAACAACACCCCAAACCCTAAACCCTGAAAGCCTGAACCCTGAAGCCTAAGCCCTGAAGCCTAAACCCTAAACTCCTAAACCCTGAAGCCTAAACCCTAAACCCTAAACTCTAAACTCCTAAACCCTGAAGCCTAAACCCTAAACTTACCCTGAACTCCTAAACCCTAAACCCTAGGCCCCTAAACCCTATCCCTAAGTCCCTAAGTATCCTCTCCGCCCTAAGAAGCCCAGGCCGAGCCTCCGATCACTGAGGAGACGGAAATGAGGCTGTGGCCTCGGGCTGCGAAGTCGCTAAGCTGATGCGCGCTGTCATCGTATCTATCTGTGTAGGGTACATCTGTGTCTATCTATCTATCTAAACATAAATATAAATATAAATATAAATATAAATGTAAATATAAATATAAATATAAATATAAACATAAATATAAATATAAATACAAATATAAATATAAATATAAATACAAATACAAATACACATATAAATATAAATATAAATATAAATATAAATATAAGTATAAGTATAAATGTAAATATAAATATAAATATAAATATACATATAAATATAAATATAAATATAGATATAAATATAAATATAAATATAGATATAAATATAAATATAAATATAAATATAGATATAAATATAGATATAAATATAGATATAAATGTAAATATAAATGTAAATGTAAATGTAATGTAAATGTAAAAGTAAATGTAAATGTAAATGTAAATCTAAATCTAAATCCAAATCCAAATCTAAATCTAAATCTAAATCTAAATCTAGTTATAAATATAAATATAAATATAAATATACATATAACTATAAGTATAAATATAAATATAAATATAAATATAAATATAAATATAAATATAAATATAAACATAAATATAAACATAAATATAAACATAAATATAAGTGTAAATGTAAATGTAAAAGTAAATGTAAATGTAAATGTAAATGTAAATGTACATGTAAATGTAAATGTAAATGTAAATGTAAATATAAATATCAATATAAGTATAAATATAAATATAAATATAAATATGAATATAAATATAAATATAAATATATATATATATATATATATATATATTCCCAACTTTACATATGATGATGATTACTGTTAGTGTTGCTGTTGTTGTGGTTGTGGTTGTCGTGGTGGTGTTGGTGGTGGTGGTGGTGGTCGTGGTGGTTACTTATGATGCTACATGTGTACACCAAGGAGCTCTTCAGAAGAGCAGTGTTTCTGAGATGGTCGTAATTACTGCACGAAGGTTTCACCAAGACAACAGTCTCGAGCTGCAACTTCCGCATGGCATCGTAGCGGTGGTGACGACATGTGCTCTCATGTCATGTTGCCTGTGTATCTTGACGTACATAAGAAACAAGAGCAGGAAGCAACGGCACAAGCCTGAGCCGAGCTATGCTCGACATGGCCCGCTCTTGCATGTCGAACGAAGACTGTTCGATGGTGGTGCAACGAACAGTTACACCAACATATGCTTGTTGCATGCAGTTGCACGCAGTCTTGAGGCTCTGGCAGTCTTGAGGCGCAAGCCAGCTAGCGTGACGCCACCCCGTAGGCGTAGGCCGTGGAGCGTGTTCTTAAAGCATACGTATACATCCGCAAGAAGCAGCCGATGACGAGTGCGAATTAGGAAACGGCGACAAATCACAGTCTGGCCGACGACTCAAGCTGCAGATCCTAGCACCTCACTCCCCCAGACTAGATCTCGGGGGCCTGCTTCAGCTTCACGTAGGAAGGAGCAGTTGCAGTTTTGAAATCTTGACATACTCGTACCACGCATCCTCGATTTCCAGGAGCAGCCCCCGAGAGTCCTGTAGCCGGTGCCAATGCCGCCGGCATGCAAGGACTTTGTCGTTTCAGCTGGGTTCTGATGAAGCAGTGCAAGCGAAGCTACCGGAAGCACGAGCAACTTATGTGCTCTCCGGATTGCGGTTCCTTTAACCAGCTTGCTTCAAAGGAACCCAGCTTACCCGGGAGATCCCGAGATCTTCCTGCCAGTTACTCACCCACACATTGGGCCCAGAGAGCCCTCCGGCAGGACGCTGTTATGGACTATGACTACAGGACTACAGTATAGGTTACATGAGTAGATGTGACAGGCCAGAGTGAGCCAAAACCCCATAATGAGGAGTCCTGCACCGCAGCTATCCGCAGCTCCAGGGTGTGCGGTTTATCGCGTGTATTTCTCGGCGGGCGTGCGGAAATTGAGCTTCCACAGGACAAAAAGGGTTGCCGTTCAAGTTGCGTAATCCTGACACCTGACATCCACACGCTCTTAATAGACACGAGCAGCCCCCGAGAGTCCTGTAGCCGGTGCCAATGCCGCCGGCGCATGCAAGGAATTTGTTGTGTCAACTGGGTTCTGATGAAGCAGCATCAGAGAAGTTACCGCAAGCAAAGTTTCGAACAACTGAGATGGCCTCTATGGCTACCTCAACTAGCCTCCTCAAGAAGAACCCAGTCTTGTCGGAGATTCTGAATGATCCCGAGATCTGCCTGAGACTTGTTACAAGCTTCGGGCGCAGAGAGCCCTCTGGCAGGACGGGACAGATTTGGCTTACGGTTCTAGCTTTAGGGTAAGATTCTGGGATAGACATGCCAACAGCCACAAACCCAAAGCTCCGGAGTGAGCCAAAGCCCCATAACGTGGAGTCTTGCACTGCAGCTCTGGGACGCGCGGTTTCTCGCGTAATGCTTGGCGGCGCGTGAAAGCTGGCACTGTCACATCAAGTCAGAGAGGGTTTGATCGTGCTTTTGTGTGAAGGATTTTATGTGTGTGTGTGTGTGGGGAGGTTGATCGAACATGTCTAAGGTTGCAGTCAAGAGGGACGTCAGATCTTTCCGTCTCAGCTTTCCCCGACAAGCGTGGTGGTGCATCTGAAGTTGCCGAACGAACTACACTTCTGCAGCCTTCGGCTGCTCTTTCAACGAGCTGAGCACAAGCAAAGAAGCAAGGCCGGAAACACCAATTACTTTCAAGAGCTGCAAGGTTGGATTGTGTGACGCGAGCACCAAGTTTGTCTTCAACCTACAATACCTAAGCTGCACCCCTGAGCCACTATCCGAAACTGCGAAGGTATACGAAGGCAAAAGCCCGCGAATTCCTCACCTCAGCACTTCTGTGCGATAAGTGGAGCTCAGCGCTCTTTGCCATATGGGCGTCCGTGTCTTCGAGCCCCAAGGCAGGCTTGCAGCACTGAAGCTCGCTTGGAAGTGCATGCAGAGTGGTGTCCGTCCAAGAGCTTTCACTTTCCGATGCAGGTTCTGGCACAGAGGTTGAAAGTTAGCTGCAGAAATCTCGCACACCTCAGGTAGCTTTTCCGATTTGCCATGCCGCGTCATGCTAAAGCGGGAAAGAAGGCAAAGGAGGTGCCCAAGGCCCAGAAGCTGGAGAAAGCCGTGCTCCTTGCTCAGCTGGAGCTCGCAAGAGCCGAACGTGCGCAAGCTGATGAAAAGATTCGGCGGTTGGAGAAGCAGCTCTTCGGCATCGAGCACTCCTCGGAGTCGGAGAAGTCCGCTTCGGGGTCGGATTCCGAGGATGTGGGCGAGATGCTTTTCGACAAGTTGCTGGGATTGGGCGATGGCTTCCCTGCATCCATTCGCAAGGGATGGGCCGGAAGAGGATGAGCATTCCCGCAAAGGCAGCAACTGGATTGGTGGAATTCAGCTTGCCTGGACCTCGCCGCCAACCGTGCGGAAGGTGAAGTCGCATGTTCAGGAGCATTTCCCAAGACCGATCAAGCCCGGCGACACCCTCAGCGAGATCGACGGCTCTCCAGTGGATGGCCGTAGCCGGCGAGAGATTCTGAGCTTCTTGAGGAAGGCCCCTGTATTACTCTAAAGGCCTGAACAGTTCGGGGTATATCATCGTATAGCATATGGAAAAATATAGCTCTACTAGAATTCCGGAACGCATTCTAGTTCATGTCCAGGCGCAATGGCACTTCACTGCGTGAACCTGCGACTCAAATCTGCACGTGCCTCTGCAGACTCCACCATGGATAGCAGGCACACGGAGACAGAGGGCCAGTCGCCCGAGAGCATCCAAAGACTCGATACCTGAAGGTCCGAAAGCGAACCCTCACCCTTATATATGTCAACCCTAAACCCTAGACCCCTAAACCCTAAACCCTAAATATTTGACCCTCCCTAAACCCTAACCGTGAACCCTGAACCCTAGACCAAAAAAGCCCGAAAGGCACGTCAGCGTCATCGATGTGGCTGCGCACGCCGGCGGTCCGGGCCTTAAGCAGATTTCTTTCAATTTAAGTCGTTCTGTTTAGTTGAGGCTCCCTTTATTTGAGGAGTCTTTGCAAAGATGTAGTATGGCGATATTTCAGGGTTTGAGAGACCCGTACCTTTCCGACTGCTTTTGGGGGAGGCCAGTCGTCCCAAGCTTTGCAGAACAGGGCGAGACGGGGAGATTCTTTCCCCTATTTTCGGAAACTCCCATATAGTAGAATGTAGGGTTTCTATATTAGGAATTACTATTATTTCCAAGAGTCCACGACTTTGAGAGTCGAAACATCGACCCTCAGCGGCATCCTCCCCAACGCGCGCCGCAGGTTCCAGCCATGTGAAGGCCCGGCCCTGAGAGGGCTGAATTCCAAGGGGCGAGGTGTGGGTTTTGGGGAGTGCTGGATGGCTGGTACTAGCTAGAGCACAGCACCGACGAGCCATGCTAAGCTGATGTAGACGTCTTTTCGCACATGGATCCACATGCTGCCGAGAATCCAGGAGCATCTCTTCAGCTTCGCAGAACAAAAGCACGGCGGCAAGGGTACTTGAAGGCTCATGGGACTTAGTAAGTAAGGTTATAAGTAGGTTATAATTAGGATAACCCCACTTAGGGGACTTATAACCCCCATTATAACCTACTTACTAAGTGCCATGATCCTCTAAGTAGGACCTGAAGAGCTGCACACAAAAGCGTGGCTTTTCAGAGGTCACAGCTAGCGAGCACGACGTGCAGAAGGTGGCGTGCGTGAGCTGTCTTTCTTTAGCGTTTTCCTGGGCTTTGTGGGGTCAGCACCAGCTCTACTTCCGAGAGGAGCAGGCGTCGACTTGAACAGCTATCCGCAAAGTTTGTACTTCGCAAAGTGTCATAGGCTGGTGTGGCACTTGGCGATCATGGCTCTTGGTTTATGCATATTCCAAGGCAAGTACTCGAGAGATTTGACGGCTCACGGCCTACTTAGCAAGCCTTGCGACCGACTTCCAGTCGTTCTGATGTCCATTGCTCGAGCTTTGTGCTCCGGACTCTCCAGGACGCTGCGGCAATTAGTACTCAGTACTCAAACAGCGCCTTCGTGGCAAGGCGAGGGGGGTGGGCAAGCTCTTGTCACGCCAAGCCCGGTGAGCAAGTTCAGATGAAATTCGCTTGGGAGTTCACCGAGTCACACTCCGATTGAGGCTTTTTGATTGGCAGAGGGAACTGCTGCGGCCCAGGTCTGTCGATCCCTATATCGTCCGACTTTGAAGGTGCCGTTTGAACAGAAATCTTGCTGCCTTCGCATTTGTCGCAGTGAGTGCATACTTGTGCCACCGTGATGTGCAAAACAGTGCCTGCAGCTCTGGCTTAAGGTTGGGCCACGCCCAGATTTTCATAATCTCTTTGCCGATTACTGCTTGGCAGCCACAGGCCATGTACCGCACGGCACTTTTTGTCAATGTGGCTTGCGTGCTCCGGCTGTGCCAGGCTTCACTGAGCCGATTGCACACTTACACTTTTGAGCCGTACCCTGCCAATCAGGCCCAGGCATCCTTCGAGTCGACGTCGGCACCCGTGGTGCTGAACCCACGGGGTGGCCCCATAGTGTCAGAGTGTGATACTCCTCTGGACTTCAACGGTGCGAATGCCTCCCGTGTCGCGCTTGTGAACACCGATCGGGGGCATGGCTGTTGGACCACGCGTGATGAGAGATACTTCCACGGGGACTACCCAGTTACTCTGGGAGTCGTTCGAACCGGCGGCGAGAGCTTCGATGCCTTTGAGATCCAGCCACCGCAAGCCTTGGCCTCGGAGTTTGCCGCAAGCCACCAGGAGATGTATGTGCTGCTGCCAGGCGAAGAAGTTCCAACTGCAAAGCCCCTAGGGCCCTCAAGGCCTAAACCTTATACATCCTTATACCGATACCCAAAGCCCTAGCTAGGGCCCTCCAGGCCTAAACCTTATACCCTCAATCATCCGCCTAAATCCTAAACCATGTGAAGCTTAAGGCTTAAGGCTTTATGCTCAACCTGAAGCCTTGATGCCTTCAGGTGATGCCTCGAAGCACCGGCTCTATCGCTTGGAGGAGGAGTTGCTGATTCCGCGGATCACGGTGCAGGCAGGCGATAGTTTAGGAATAATAGAATTTAGGTATAGGGGTAGATAGAATCGGGTGTAGAGTATAGGGTAGATAGAAGAGCGGAGCAACATAGAAATGGGCTGCAGGCTGGCGACACGGAAGGCTTCGTCCCAACAGGCAAGAAGGTGCAGGGTCTCACTGCAGCGGAGGTCTGGGTCGTGCTGCCAGCAGAGAGGTTGCCACCGGCACCAACTTGGAGGGTGATGTCCGGGAACGACCTCACCGAGTGCGATGTCGGATCCGGAGGGGATCTACCAGAGGCCGACACGTTCGGTGACATTGCCCTCGTTACCATGACCGGGCAAAGTGACACGTGCTGGAACTGGGACGACTACACGAACCGCGACTACGCGCTGGAGCGCGGTCGAGTCACCGGCTCCGATGGCCTCGTTTACGACGCTTTCCGTGTCTCGCCGCCCAACCAGACCGCGAAAGGTTTCGTCGCAAGTCGCATCAACCTCTACATCAGGCAGAACGTCACCCAGAGCACCACCGTTTGGGCTCTTCAAGCAAGTGGGTTCCACCCGTTGGTCACTGTGGACGTTCAGGCCGGCAACTTCAGCCAGACCTCCATTACGGTGGACGACCTGGGGACGCGGCTTGACGACTTGAGAGGCCCCTTGGTCCTCATCCTCCAGCCCAGCAGCGCCCACTTGAGCATTTGGCCAACGGAGTCCGTGGGAGTGGAGGCCGCGTGGCTCGACGGGGCCGTCGATGGCGGCTTCAGCTTTACCGGCCGCAGGTTCGCGGTTCCGGGGCAGCCGTTCCTGCCTCAGAGGCACTGGGCCCATGGCCTTGATTCCTCTAAGACGGTCTACGGGGACTACAAGCACTTCACGCCCGTCCGAGATGCAGATGGACGTGAGGGCATCGTCTGGCAGGACATGGACAGCGGTACCGTCAAGTTGACCTGGCTCTCGGTGGATTTGCTGACGTCGCAGACCGTTTCGCTGACTGTGCTGTCAGCAACTGGGCTTCTTGTCGGCGCAGTTGGTGATGGCCGTGGAACCGTAGTCATCTTGTTGGGCGACAGCAGCCAACCCAGCGATATGACTGCGAACACGCCGGGAGAGCTTGTGAAATTCGATGCGGCCGGCAACGAGCTGCAGAGAGTAGCCCTTCCCGTCGATGAGCCTGGGTTCTTGTTTAGGGGTAAGTCACCATGATCAGGAGACCATAAGAAAACCAAAGATGCCTATTATGGTAACTTACACCTTAAACCCTAAACCCTCAAAGGAGCGTTTCTAGATCCCTTAAAGGAATCCTTCGAAATCCCCATTATGGTAGCATAGTTTCAGATTCTTTAAGAAGAGCCCAGGAGCTCAACCTCTGGTCCTTCTTCGACTCCGGATCTTCCATGGCCTGGCTTGCCGCTTCGGACACCATCTCCCTAACGCTCGCGATGAAGTGGGTCGACTTTGGTGACGGAGTGAACCACCAAGGAGCCACCCCCAATAACCTTAGAACCACCAAGGAGCCTTGACGCTAAACCCCGAACCCTACTTAGAGGATCATGGGACTTAGTAAGTAGGTTATAATGGGGGTTATAAGTCCCCTAAGTGGGGTTATCCTAATTATAACCTACTTATAACCTTACTTACTAAGTCCCATGATCCTCTAAGTAGAGCCACAAAGGAGCCACCCTAGACCCGAAGCCTTAGATCCCCAAGGAGCCACCAACGTCATCTTCAACGCGACGACGTTGCGGAAACTCCGGACAGTCAGTGCAGGTAGCCACTCCTGGGCCAACTCCCTGAAACTCTCGGAGAAGGACGGCTCTAAAGTTGCTAAAGCTCTAAACCCAAGCCCTGAAGCCCATAACCAAAAATCCTCAGCCCTAAACCCTAGAACCCCTGGAACCCTAAACCTTCAAACCCAAACCTTAAACCCTCCACCCTCAACCCTCCATCCGAGTCCCCGAAAGGACGACTACTACCTGGGCATGATCCTGGGCGACGCCTTTCCGCGGGGGATCATGATCTCGGAGTATCGGGCCAGCTCAGACGATAAGCGAGGCCGGGTAGTCTGAGTCCCTAATGAATCCACAGATTTGTAAATATACCTAGTATAATGTGCTCCGTGCTGAGTTTTAATGAGGTCTCCGAGTATCCCCAGGTTTGCAAACATAGTTACAATGTGCCCCGAGACCCTATTCTCACTATCGAGGCCGGGTGATCTACTACCCCAAGACTGTGCACAGAACGACTGCCACAAATCCCAAAGGCCAGGCGTCTTGGTCATGGTTGGGTAACACTTTACATGTTTATGGGTACTTAAACCCAATAAGGAATATACATGTACATTTTTCATACGATCCCAACCATGAACTAGGTTTTGCCGGTCTATCAAGAGATCTCCACAGCAACGGAGACCTACTACCAGTGGAGCAAGAACCTTAGGGGCACCATAGAAATGCTTTTTAATCTTTGGTTCCTTTAATCCCTAAGAAACAGCTAACATTATGTAATTTTTGCTAAGGGTCTGAGTTCAGTATAGGAACGACAACGCGGTCTACACCGAGTTGGCCCACCCAGGGTTGCATGAGTTGAACGACACAGTGCTCGTTTTCTTCGCGGGGGAAAGTCCGCCGCTTGACAACACCGCACCTGGGCCCTTGTTAAAGAAATTAATTTAAGTTACCATAACAGGGATCTATGGTAAATAATCTGGTTTCCTTCTTATGGTACCTTAAAGAAGATCCCTAAACCCTCAAAGGAACCCTTATAGATCCCCTTAAAGGAACCCTTGTAGATCCCTATTATGGTAGCTTAAATGAGATCCCTTAACAAGAACCCAGGCAGTGGGGGGTCTACTGAACGCTCCTCGATGCTCGGCAGACCCAAAAGGTTTTTAGGAGGGTTTCGGTCTCGAGCTTAGTGACAAAACTCTGTGATTGCACTTATAAGCCCTAACCTTTCCGTGAACCCTAAGCCCTACCAAAAAAACCCTAAACCACAAGTTTTAAGCCCTAAACCCTATACAAACCCTGAGCCACACATTTTATCCCTATGAACCCTATTTTGTAAGCATGCTGCCTTGCTGCTTTGTGCCGTGTAGCCGCGAACTGCACGTCTGGGTCTGCGCCGAGTTGAGCTGAAAATTAAGTAGTGTAGGAACCTGGTTAAGAAACCTAGGGCCTTTCTTAGGGTTGCTATAAGGGGTCTATAAGGGTACTATTATAATGTAGGAACCTGACAAAGAAATCTTGAGCCTTTATTCGGGTTCCTTATATGAACCCTGCTATTTTGGGGTTATAGGCCAGGGTTTCTTAATCAGGTTCCTACATTAGGTTGTCAGATCCCAAACCTTGGCTCCCAAGTGTCAGCAAAGGAAATCTGGGCTTCGTGAGGATACCACGGGATTTGACCAGTCGTGAAGTGCTCTCGCCCGGAGACGTCGAGAACGGCGGCTTTTTCGATGAAGATGGTCAGTGGCAGAACCTGACGAACCGTGGAGTTAGTTTTCTCACCGCCAGGACCGATATGGACGAGTCCTTGAGTCGTGTGAAGACCGCAGAGCTCAACGGATCAATTCTTCTCTTTTGGGAGGTGTGGTCCGGCGAGCTTTACAAAAGGAATGAGTTCATGGTTGTCAATTCAGCAGGCGAGCTGGAACATGCCGAGACCGCGCTGCAGTTCCCAGTCCAGTTGCCCTTTGCCGACGACATTGTCGTTATCAACGGCAAAGCCGTTGCTTACACAGGAGATCCTGGCAACTGGTTGGTCCGCTATGAGTTTTGCTACCAGAACTGTGACCCGCCAAGGTCACCCAACGATGCCAGCTCAACCACGTCAACTGCCCGCACTACACCGTCAACGGGGAGTGGCAGCAGTACCACCTCGGTTGACAGCAGTACCACGTCGATAGACGGCAGTACCACGTCCATGAACTCACCGGTCAGCAGTACCTTGGGCATAGTTGGGTAACTTTTAACATGTTTATGGGTACCTAACCCCCCAAAAAATTCAACTTTACATTTTCTAATACTATCCCGAGCCATGTGCTAGGTACTACGTCCACGGGCGATACCAGGGAGGCCTCCGCGGCCTTGCCCGGTTGCAAGAATTTGGTGGCACTAGCTGCACTCGCAGCTTTTTCCAGCCATGTGAGCTTTACCTGAATGCTCCAGGGCTTGTTCCTCTAAGTGTTCTGGCAAAGCCAGAACTCTGCAGCAAGCCTCCTGCAGAGCGGTAGAAGTTCATGCGCCACTTGTCCCAAAGAGTCTTGCGACCTCCTCGCCCTTCTCTTCTGGCAGCTGTGCGGACCGTGGCATGCCTAAACTATCCAAAGCTCCACTCTTATTCTTATTGTTTCACTATCATCAACATGTCACTTATATTACCAAAAAACCTATCATGATTATCATTATAACTATGACTACTATCATTGTGGTTATTATCAAGTTATTATAACTGCCAAACGTTGTGGGAGGCCCCAGCAGCTGTGTCGAGCACTTGCCCATCGACTTCTCGTTCCGTCCTCGAGCACAGGTGCCACGTCCACGCATGGCCGATTCTTCATATGGGTGGTTGTCAAATTAGGGTCCCTGTTTTCCTCCTTATGATAATACGGCACCTACTATTTAGGGTACCCAAGAAGGGGCCATAATTTTGACAACCACCCACATCTTATCGGGATTATGCCTTTCATTATTATCACTATCATTGTTACTACTACTTCTATGAACTATGCGTTATCAGTATTTTCCTACCATTGTAGTGATTATTATTGTTATTATTGGGGGAATTACAAGATGCGTATTGTGTATCAGTGTAGCCCTACAGTAGATCAGAGTTTAGGGTTCAGGGGTGTAGGGGCTTTGGGGTTTAGCGTTTATTGCTTAGGATTTAGGGTTTAGGGTGCTGCTTTGCAGGAGGCTTAGCTGCGGATCATCCGGCAACGTTTGTGGATTCATGCCCAGTCGTTCGTTGCAGCCTTGCTTCCTAAAGGGGTTTAGGGTGTAGGGGTTTAGGTGGATGTACTAGCTCCCGTAATTGCCGGCTTTCGTGTTGAGTCTTGTGGCCCGGGACGATTCGGTTTCTTGCTTAGGTCTCAAGTTAATACCCTAAACCTTAAAACCCGTTTGACTTCGCAAGCCTGCAGCTTGAAGCATCCTGACCACGGCCAAACAGGTATCGCAATGATTCCTGCTGCTTGCAAACCACACTATGGCGCTTACCTAGGAAAAATGAAAGGCCAAGCTCTAGAAAGGCTGAGCTTCGTTTCGATGGCTCTGAGACACCTCGTTTTGAAAATCGTGGTTGGGAGAGGTACAGTGACGTGCCCGATCCAGCGTAGGGTTCCTGCTGAGGTGTCGGCGCCCACCTGCGCAAGCATAGTTGTAACGGCAATAATATGCCTTGGTCCAAATAACACATATGCTAAACCAAACCTACAACAGCATCAGCCCTAAACTCCAAACAAGTCCTGAACCCAAAATCCTAAACCACTGAACCATAAGCCCCTAAACCCTAAAGCCCACATACCCGGTGCCGTTCCCTGATGGCCATCTTTTCGCCGAGGCTGACACCCGACCGAGGTATCCAACGAGGACATCACCCCGAGTGCAAACCGGAAGTGGCCTACTACAGGCGTTTAAATAAATACCAATACTACTTTGGTGGATCCTTTTTCCCCAAATAGGTACAGTTTGGGGTTCTCTCCTCAGAAAAAGGTGGGCCGCGGTGGGTTGGATGGCTGGGCCGCGGCAAACTGGCTGGGCTCCCATTGGGCTCCTTTCATGTCTCCTTTCTGGGCTCCTGGAATGGACGGGTGGGACGCGGCGAAGGACCTGGGCTCCCCTTCACTTCCCTCACAGCGAAAACTTGCCTGCAGGTCTGTTTCCTTTCTGGGCTCCTGGGTTGGACGGGTGGGTCGCGGCGAAAGACCTGGGCTCCCATTCACTTCCCTTCATATTTCCTTTCTGGGCTCCTGGGTTGGACGGGTGGGCCGCGGCGAAGGACCTGGGCTCCCATTCACTTCCCTTCACGTTTCCTTTCTGGGCTCCTGGGTTGGACGGGTGGGCCGCGGCAAAGGACCTGGGCTTTATTGGGCTACTTTTTTTTTCCTTTCTGGGCTCCTGGGTTGGAGCGGCGAAGGACCTGGGCTCCCATTCATTTCCCTTCATATTTCATTTCTGGGGTTCTGGGATGGACGGGTGGGCCGCGGCGAAAGACTTGGGCTCCCATTCACTTCCATTCCTGCTTCCTTTCTGGGCACCTGGGCTTTATTGGGCTCCCTTCATATTTCCTTGCTGGGGTTCTGGGTTGGACGGGTGGGCCGCGGCGAAGGACCTGGGCTCCCATTCACTTCCCTTCATGTTTCCTTTCTGGGCTCCTGGTTGGACGGGTGGGCTGCGGCAAAGGACCTGGGCTCCCTTCATATTTCCTTTCTGGGCTGCTGGGTTGGACCTGGTCTCCCGTTAGACTCCCTTCATATTTCCTTGGGCCGTGGCAATCCCGTTTACCTCCCTTCATGTTTCCGTTCTGGGCTCCTGGATTGGATGGGTGGGCTGCGGCAAAGGGATTGGGCTGCCAATTGGGTTTCCTTCCTGTTTCGTTTCTGGGCTCCTGGGTTGGACGGGCGGGCCGCAGCAGAGGGCTTGAGTTCCCGCTGGATTCCCTTAATATTTCCTTTTTGGGCGCCTGGTCTGCTACAAACGTCTACAGCAGAGGCCAGTTATCCGGTATCCTGTCTTGCAAGGCAGCCATGCTGTAACAGTTGTGTGTTTTTCCGTGCGTGGTTTCTGCTGCAGCAAGATCATGTGGACGACGTTCTTCGTTCCGTTTGCGGAAAAATTTGTCAATGGTTCCGTATAAGGAAAATATTTGTTTGCGATGTGAGCCGACTCCATCGCTTTTCTTTTTGCCCTGTTTGTGCAGCAAAGTTACCCGTCTTTCCCTTGCGACAGCCGTCCGATCCGTAACCATCTACAGCAAAAGTCAGGCATCCTGTTTTGCAAAGCAGCAATGTTGTAACAGTTAGTTGGTCGAATACGACGTTCCCTGTCCTTGTATAGGTAACATGTTTGACTGTGTAGCTTCATGTGCCAATGACATGAACTCTGGCTCAAGTAATGAAAAAAGAGGTACGCTTGCAGCTTGTGTTCCTCTTCGGGCTGGGCTTCCCTTTTGGGTTTCCTTGCCTTGCCCGGCGATCCTACCCCAATATCGTTGTGCTGCTGTTGAGGGTCGGATTAACTCAGTTGCGGGAAAGTTGTGTGTGTGTGTGTGTTCTCCATGCGTGGTTTTTGCGGAAGTAAGATCCTGTGGACGAAATTCTTCGTTCGGTCCGTGGAAAAATTCGTGAGTGGATCCGTGTAAAGAAAGATTTGTGTATGCGATGTAAGCCGACAAACCCCTTTGCGTTTATTTTTGCCAAGTTTGCGCGGCAAAATTCCTACCTTTTCCCGTGTGGCAGCCAACCGATCTGTACACCATTTTGTTTTGCGCTTCTTCCACAGACGTCTACAGCAGAGGCCACATATCCTGTCTCGCAAAAAACGGCAATGTTGCATGTTTTTTCCGTGCGTGGTTGCTGCGGCAGCAAGATCCTGTGGATCTTCGTTCGGTCTGCGGAAAAAGTCGTGAATGGTTCCGTGTAAAGAAAGATTTGTGTTTGCGATGTCAGCCGACAAACCCCTTTGCGTTTCTGTTTTGCCAAGTCTGCGCGGCAAAGTTCCTACCTTTTCCCGTGTGGCAGCCAACCGATCTGTATATACCAGCTTGTTTTGCGCTTCTTCCACAGACCTCTACAGCAGAGGCCACATATCCTGTCTCGCAAAAAACGGCAATGTTGCATGTTTTTGCCGTGCGCGGTTGCTGCGGCAGCAAGATCCTGTGGATCTTCGTTCGGTCTGCGGACAAAATCGTGAATGGTTCCGTGTAACGAAAATTTTTTTGTTTGCCTTGTAAGCCGACAAACCCATTTGCTCTTCTTTTGTCATAATTGCGCCGCAAAGTTTCACACTTTTTCCCCGTGCGACAGCCAACCGATCCGTATACCAACGTGTTTTGCGCTTCTTCCACAAACGTTTACGGCAGAGGTCACATATCCTATCTTGCAAAACGGCAATTTTGTGTGTGTTTTTTCCGTGCGTGGTTTCTGCGGTAGCAAGATCCTTTGTGGATTTTGGTTCGGTTTGCGGAAAAAGTCGCGAATGGTTCCGTGTAAAACAAGATTGTTGTTTTGTGTTGTAAGCCGACGCACCCCTGTGCGCGCTTCTTTTCGCCAAAATTGCGCGGCAAAGTTCACACTTTTTTCCCGTGCGACAGCCAACCTATCCATATACCAACCTCTGTTGTGCTTCTTCCTCCAATGTCTACAGCGGAGGCAAGGAATCCTGTTTTGCAGAACGGTAATGTTATGAAAATTGTGGAGAAGTTGCGTGTTTTCTTTGTGCGGTTCCTGCGGCAACAAAATCCTGTGGACAATGCTCTTCGTTCGGTCAGCAGAGAAAACGTGAATGGATCCGTGTTAAGAGGGCTTTTTATTTGCCTTGTAAGCCGACAAATCCCTTCCTACTTTTCTTGCCAAACATGCACGGCAAAGTTCTCGTTTTCTTCCCGTCCGACAGCCAACCGAAGCGAACACCAAGCTCTTTTGCACTTCGTCCGCGAACGTTTGCAGCAGAGGCCAGGTATCCTGTTTTGGAAAGGCGGCAACAATGTGGCAGTTGCGGGAGACATGTGCATATTTTTCGTGCATGGTGTTGCAGCAAGATCCTCTGAACGATGCTCCCTGGATCCTCCCAAAAACCTTCCCACATGCTTGAGTCCCACCACCCACTCTTCTTTCGGAGAAATATGTCGCCCAATGCTTAATTCTTCTTCGCAAAATCTGCTGGCGAAGCCAGATTTGGATCCAACACATTCCAACTTGAACCGGTATGAACCGTTGCATTCTGTTTGGGGTTTTCGCTGGTGTAATTTTTTAAATTAGTCCAATGGGCTCCAAAACCCTATTCTAATTGTTAAGGCCCCCTTTTGGTACCAGAGTGGGTTGCCGTTCAAGAATTTAAATTAGACTACCATAGCATTCTGGGCACATAGTAAATGAAAGGGTTTCCCAGTAGACCTTGCAGGGGCCCTGGGTCCGGATCAAAGTCCTCCTCAAGTATGGTTTTGAGTATAGTATAGTAAGACCCCCACATGCCCCATATTCTATCAACTTAAGGGGGGGCTATAGGTTGGAGAGTTTGGTGTGGAGGATTCACTAGCAAGAGCTCTTTATGAGGACGGGCTTGGGCTGCAACCCTAACCTAAACCCTAACCCTAACCCCTAAGCCCTAAACCCTAAACCCTAACCCCAAAAGCCTAATCCCTAAGCCCTAACCCCTAAACCCCAAGCCCTCCAATGTATTCTGGGTCCGCTGGTGAGGTTCCGGATCGAAACAATGCCTCTGGGATTCCGGTTTTGCCTCTTGCAATGTCGGGTTGCTAAACTTGGAGGTTCATCGGTAGTTATAAGGGGTTCCTACAAAGGGATCTATAGGGATTCCTCAAGGGTGTTGCTAATTCCCCGAGCAGTTTGCAACGGGTGCGTGGCCACTACAAATTCCGGGTCTTCTTGTGCTCGTCTCTCCCCATCGCCCTTCATGTGGGCTCTTCGGGTATTGCTCCCGTTTGGCGAAACTGTTTGGGGCTTGTTTCGAGGGTTCGAGTATTTAGCAATCGTTTGGATGTGCATGCGTGGCACTTTCGCGGAACTGTAGGCTCATTGCCAAGAAATGCAGGTAAGCACCCACAGACGTTTGTGTTTGTATTAGACAGCACTTGGAGGTTCTGGTTGGCATAGTCATCCACTGGATCAGAAGGAAGGCCGGGCGGGGGTGCAACTCCGAAAATGAAATGGGAGCCGTTGCGAGCTTGGACTGTTGAAGAGAGCGGGTTTGGGGATTCCGGCTTCTCGAACTGCCCATGTTTCTGAGTATCACAGTCTATCCTGAGCCTTGCAAGTGGAAAGCACATTTTTCGCATCAAGGGCCCGTGCTCCCAACTTCCTCAGCCCAGCCATGTTTGCCCGGGCAGCTCTGCTTTTGGCCTTCGGGCTGACGCCAGCAGCAGGTGATTGCCCGTCCTGGGGGAAGCCCTTTCCAAGCAACTTAGCGGGATTGGACAAGATCAGCTTCGCCAATTTGTACGATGTGACCTACTACGACCAGTACAAGGTGGTGGAGTACACCGCTGCTGGTCGTCCGTACGATGGACAGTGGCATCCTGAAGCGTCGCTGAGGGGCACGAGGGTCCCGCCCATGGTTCTCTACCAGTGCGGCACCACGAAGCCTACGACGGACATGCCCGGCGTGCCGTCGAACGCCCGCTTCTTCGAGATTCCCGTGAAGAACGTAACCGTCGGATGGGGTGGCCCGCTGGCCTTCATTGAGTTGCTTGGGGTATCGCAGTCGATCGACATGGTTGACATAAGCGCCATCTCGTCCCCCTGCATGCAGCTACTGGAGGTCTGCTATCCAGAAACCCACATCCCAGAAACCCTTCCGGACTGGTCGGCCAATCCCGAGTGGATGACTAGGGCAAGCCGCACGGACGTGGTGTTCACGGACACCTTTGGTAGTGGTTGGGGCGGCGACGCCACGAAGGACGTCCCCTTCGAGATCTCCTTCGACCCCGGCAGCCTTAGCCGTGCCGAGTGGGTCAAGTGCATGGCCTTCAAAGGACCTTTTGTAAAATAATGTGGTATCCCTATTATGGTAAGTTCAGTCAAGTTTCTAACACGAACCCAGGTTCATGGCCTTCTTCTACAACGAGGAAGAGCAGGCGGAGCAGATCTTCGAACACATCAAGGCGGACTACAATGCGCTTAAAGCCATCGGGGACCGGCTCCGCACCGATGCCAGCACCGAGTGGAAGGGGGAGCAGCCGAAGGTGATGTTCGTGGGATCGAGGGGAGGGTCTAACGCCATCACCAATGCGGCCTACAAGACTCAGTTCATCACCGATGCGGGTGCCCAGTTGGTTCAGTTGCCGGCCGTGGCCCCGACTGGATGCAGCTTCACCGACAACACTGATGGGAGCAAGATGATGAGTTGCGAAATCCCGGCTGGTGACGCAGCTTTCACGAGCTTCCTTGCCGAAGCGGATGTCATCATCGACGAGTCCTCCTTGTGGCCGGACTACGATCCGGCGAAATACCGAGGTTTTGGCACGATCTACAACGTCACTGCCGACCAGGTTCCGGCTCTCGCGCGAAACCCGCCGAACATCTTCCGCCTTGATGGGCAGGTCAGCGACGCATTCGGGGAGGGGGGTAGTGTTGGTTCGAGTTGGTTTGACATCCAGCAGTCAGAGCCGCAGCAATTCCTCGCGGGCTTGATGGAGGCGATTTGGAGCACGGACTTTGCCAGCACCTGCGGGCAGAAGTACTTGTGGCGTGTGTCTGACCTCAGCGCCCAGAACGTGGTTGGGCACCAGGACTGCCCTCTTTACAGTGCAGGCCAAAATGACTGCCAGTCTCTGCACGACCGCCTCCACACGCCGCCTACATGCAGCGGTACCACGACGACGGTTCAATCGCAGGAGGCGAGTGCCGCGTGCGGAATGGGGGGTGTGCTTTCTCTGGCTGCATTTGTATTCGCGGCCTTCTGAGCTGCATTTTAGTAGCAGGCAATTTTTCCGGGTAGTGATTTTGAGGAGAAGCTGGCTCTTGGCCGGTTTCTAGCCGTACCTGAAGTTGTGTCTTCTGGTCCCAGAGGGGTGGTGATGCTGTTCAAGCTTTGGCAACACATCATGAAAGAGCATCCGCCAAATGGCGGCGCACGATTTCGGAGCGATTTTGGTTGCAAGGTGCATCACGCACTTGCAGCATATCATGACAGGTGCACCCGCACTGCGCCTAGAGCCATCACGCAGAACAAACACACACGAGTTTTGGAGAAGCGAGATTTTCACTTGGAGAGGTAACTCGAGTTCAAGCTTACGGGACTTGGTGCAATCGCTATAGGTCCGACTTGTAGGGTACAGCTTCTTAGTAGCTGAAGATGTAACCTTTAACCTCTTGTTTGGGGTTTATATAGGGAGGCTGTTTCGGCCCGGTCGTCCGAAGACCTGATTAGCGAAGCCTTGTCCATGCGGCTTTCCATGTCATTGGAGCAGTGCTAATTCGGGCCGTGTTGTCTGAAATCCCTCATAGAACCTTTACAAACCCCTCTTATAAATCCCTAAACCCCTAAAACCCCTAAACCCTTAAACCCCAAACACCTAAACACTAAGCCTTAAGCCGTAAATCCCCGAACCCTAAACCTCTAAATCTTCCATACTGACAAACCCTCAACCCTAAACCCCAGGTGTCTCAGGCTCTCAGGTCTGCATTCGTGCGAAGCTATGGGTTTTGAGTACCAGCCCAGACAGGCGCCGAAGTTGTTCCGGAGATCTACACCCTTAATGGGGACCCTTACCCTATAATGGGCTATATAATGGTTATATAATAGCTGTATGGTTGTAGTATACATAGGCTTTGGGGCTTTGGGGTTTAGGGGTTCCTAAAGCTTACAACACCTGAACTCCTGAAGCCAAAGCTCTTCAATCAACCTAAAGACGCTAAGACAAAGATCCCTCGGAAAGGATTAGGGGACTTAGTTCCAAGTGGGGACAGCAGTCATACTTGGCCATAACTGCAACTAGAGGCTCTGACCCATGCTTATTAAGTTGCCTGATCCTCTAACTGATTCCAGCGCTGGCCGTTTGATGCAGGCTTGCATCCACAACCACGAGGGCCACTGTGTGCTGGCCTTGCGCGACCAGGCTAAGAAAGTTGAGGTTGCATACTTGGAGGTTTATGGGTAGTTATAAGTGAGGTTATAGGCACGGTAGCTAGATTTATGACTCCTATTAGGGGACTTATATCCCCACATATAACTACCCATGAACCTCCAAGCATAGAGTGGATAGTTAGTTGTGTGATTCCTGAGGGTGCCGAAAATCTCTTTCCTTCAATATACCCTTCTAGTCCCTATGTGCTACAGCTATAGTATACTACAGTCCAAAAGCTTACTCCAATCATTAAGTTTCATTTTCGAGCTTCCGCTGCTGAATCTTGCTCCTGGAATTGTGGGTTTCAGGCAATCTTCTGTGGGGCTTTGAGTTTCGGGTTCAGGGTGGAGGGTTTGGGGCTTAGGGTCTAGGGCTAGGGTTTCTTTAGATGGGCAAAAGGTTTAGGATTGACGAGCCTAGGATCTAGGGAATAGGGTCAGGGAGATTTGGGAGTTTCCGAAAATGGGGGACCCTAATCTAGTACCCTAAATAGTAGGATCCTTATTATAAGGACCTTTACAATAGGGCACCCCCAATTTTCGGAAACTCCCATTTGGGTGGAGGAGCTTTGGGCTTTTTTGGGTTAGATTTTCAGCTCATGAAACGGAATTTTGCTGAGCTGTCAAAAGGCGTCGTCTATCTGACCCCTAAACCCTAAACCCCTCAACCCTAAACTCCTAAACCTCTAAGCCCCTAAGCCCCTAAGCCCTAAACTCCAGAACCCTAAGCCCTAAACGAAAGCATTTGGAGGTTGTGGCGGGCACGGCCGCCGGGCCATCAGACTGCTTCTGGGTGTGCAGCCCAGATGAAGGTTTCCGAAAACTACGGCTACCTTCTTTTGGGGTCCTTATGATACGGATCCTACTATTTAGGGTACTATAATTGGGGTCCCCTATTTTCGGAAGCTACCAGATGAGATGGAAGTTTAAGCGAACTTGGAGGGAAACCAGGGCTTGCTGCGCTTGCGAGGGAGGCGCTGCGAAAGTTTTCTAAGCTTTAGCCAGGCGGACACACATGCGGCGGGCCCCAGCTGTACCTATGCTGCGCCTCAGCTGCCAGTGTACGTCACAAGATTTCTGCATCATCTGAGGGCTGTGCCCTAAATTGCTTCATTTTCGACGGGATGCAACAATTTGCGACTGAACGATTCTACTCTGGGTGGTTCCTTATTATATTTATAGCACGAAGGGCCCCAAGACCCTGTTCTAATTATCAAGGCCCCTATATTGCGAGGCCTAAGGGTTGGAAGTCCAGCTCATAGCGACTTGGACCCTAAGAGTTCCTTGGCTGGAGCCTTTTCGCAAGAGCCCGTGCTTAGGGTTTGAGGGTTTAGGGTTTAGGGTGCTTCCAAATTCACCGTCTATGCTAAGGCTTGCATCCAGGTCCGCACTGAAAGCACATTTTTCGCATCGAGGGCCCGTGCTTCCAAATTCCTCAGCCCAGCCATGTTCGCCCGTGCAGCTCTGCTTCTGGCCTTTGCGCTGAAGCCAGCATCAGGTGACTGCCCATCCTGGGGGAAGCCCTTTCCAAGCAACTTAGCAGGGTCGGGCAAGATCAGCTTCGCCAGCTTGTACGACGTGACCTACTACGACCAGTACAAGGTGGTCGAGTACTCTGACACGCTGTCGCTTTACAATGCTATTCATTCGGAAGCGTCGCTGCAGGGCACGAGGATTCCTCCCATGGTTCTCTACCAGTGCGGCACCACGAAGCCTACGACGGACATGCCCGGCGTGCCGTCGAACGCCCGCTTCTTCGAGATTCCAGTGAAGAACGTAACCGTCGGATGGGGTGGCCCGCTGGCCTTCATTGAGTTGCTTGGGGTATCGCAGTCGATCGACATGGTTGACATACGCTCAATCTCTTCCCCCTGCATGCAGCTGTTGGAGGTCTGCTATCCGGAAACCCACATTACAACAAGTCTTCCGGATTGGTCGGCCAACCCCGAGTGGAAGACCAGGGCAAGCCGCACAGACCTGGTATTCACAGACAGCTGGGGTACAGGTTTTGGCGGCGACGCCACCAAGGACGTCCCCTTCGAGATCTCCTTCGACCCCGGCAGCCTTAGCCGTGCCGAATGGATCAAGTTCCTGGGTTCTTGTCGAGGAATGTAACTTAAGTTGCCGTAAAAAGGATCTTTTGTAAAGTAATATGGTATCCCTATTATGGTAACTTCAGTCAAGTTTCCTAACACGAACCCAGGTTCATGGCCCTCTTCTACAACGAGGAAGCGCAGGCTGATCACATCTTCGAGCAGATCAAGGCGGACTACAATGCGCTGAAAGCCATCGGGGACCAGCTCCGCACCGACGCCAGCACCGAGTACAACGGGGCGCAGCCGAAGGTGATGTTCGTGGGCCAGCGGGGAGGCTCCAACGCCGTCACCAACGCCGTCTACAAGACCCAGCTCATCACCGACGCGGGTGCCCAAGTGGTTCCGTTGCCGACCGTGGCCCCGGCGGGGTGCAGCTTCACCGACAACACAGACGGCGCGAGGATGATGAATTGCGAAATCCCGGCTGGTGATGCAGCCTTCACAGCCGTCCTTGCCGAAGCGGATGTCATCATCGACGAGTCCTCCTTGTGGCCGGACTATGACCCCGCGAAATACCGAGGTTTTGGCACGATCTACAACGTCACGGCCGACCAGGTTCCGGCTCTGGCCCGCAACCCGCCGAACATCTTCCGCCTTGATGGGCAGGTCAGCGACGCATTCGGGGATGGGAACACTGTTGGTTCGAGTTGGTTTGACATCCAGCAGTCAGAGCCGCAGCAGACCCTGGCGGGCCTGATGGAGGCCATCTGGGACAGGGACTTCACCAGCACCTGCGGGCAGAAGTACCTGTGGCGTGTGTCTGACCTCAGCGCCCAGAACGTAGTTGGGCATCAGAACTGCCCTCTCTACAGCGCACAGGGCCAAAACGACTGCCAGTCTCTGCACGACCGCCTCCACATCCCTCCTATGTGCAGCCCGGGGAATGTGTTCCAAACTATGACGACGACGACGGTTCAATCGCAGGAGGCGAGTGCCGCGTGCGGAATGGGGGGTGTGCTTTCTCTGGCTGCATTTGTATTCGCGGCCTTCTGAGCTGCATTTTAGTAGCAGGCAATTTTCCGCGTAGTGATTTTGAGGAGAAGCTGGCTCTTGGCCGGTTTCTAGCCGTACCTGAAGTTGTGTCTTCTGGTCCCAGAGGGGTGGTGATGCTGTTCAAGCTTTGGCAACACATCATGAAAGTGCATCCGCCAAATGGCGGTGCACGATTTCGGAGCGATTTTGGTTGCAAGGTGCATCACGCACTTGCAGCATATCATGACAGGTGCACCCGCACTGCGCCTAGAGCCACTGGGCAGACGAAACAAAGCAGAGTCTTTGATCCGGCGTTTCTTTGCAGATGTGCCAGCGGTACCTCAAGTCCCTGACCGGGGATGCTTTGGGAGCTTTTATTACGTTTAGTGCAATTATTATTATTCTTATTCTTATTATTATTATGATTATTATTATTATGATTATTATTATTATGTTGTTGTTCATGACCAGGCTGCGTTCCAGGGATGGGCCTTCGGGTTGATTGCTCTGCCATCTTATGATCTTCACAGTTCAGTCGAAACCATGGCACTCGAATTCGGAACTTCTTTTACGCACACCAAAAACATGTACCGTGGCCTGCATATGACTTCGCATGCACTGCCTTACGGTGACGTCCAAGACTTTACAAGTGCACGATACTGTATCATGATAGGATCTACAGATCCACTTGTAGCTTCGGCACAACGTATGTCAAGCCACATCAGCACTTCAGGATTCAACACTCCTCCTTGATCGAGATACTTCGGACTCGATCATTAACAAAAGTATCAAGGATCGTTGTGCAGGGCTGCTCCACAGCCCCTTGTTCATGCATAGCCACGCGTATACACAGAGGTTCACCTTCATCCGCCTAGAGCGTTCGCGACGGTTGTAGGGATCGACTCCTTCTTGCATACAGCGGGGTGTTCCTCTGACAGTAAGCACAGTACTCAACCGTGTACACGTCCCCAGAATTCCTCAACCCATGACAATGAGGATCTGTGTGAAGCTTCGACCTGTTGGATGCCGTCTTGTAGAAACCTCGATCTGGGTACAAGTCATAGAGCGACTCCTGTAGCGGTGGCGGCGGAGGAGGCGGTTCTGTCACATCAACAAAACGCTTCGTAGACTGAGCCCTTCGAACTGGATGAGGCTCCGGAGGGGTCGGTGGATGCACACTCGCCAACGGCTCCTCCTCAGCCTTAGCAGCTCTCGACAGAAAGGCCCGATCAACCTCCTCCTCAGCTGCAGCCTTGGCTGCATCTCTCAACCTCCTCAAGCGTCTCTGCGCTGGAGATTCCTTCATCATCTCTCGCACACAACGAAACAGCCACTTAACTGTCTCCCATAATGCCACCGCCGCGATGCAAACCAGTACTGTAACGAGCGCCAGTTCATCAAACCCTACAGACTTGAGTCTTGCTGTCTCAGTCACCTCTTCGGCCCGGGCAGGTTGAAGCATCAAAGCCAAAAGCAACATGGACATGTAAACTCCTTTAGCACCCAGAGCTTGTTTAGCTTCGCCTGGTAAGTTCTTGAAACTCCACAACACAAGGAGCTCCCAAAGTCTCATCTTCGGATGCATCTTCGTTCCCAGATCCGCAAGCTGCCGTTCTCCCACGACATGCTCGGTGTCCAACTCTTTGCTTTCCACCATCGCTCTAAGTCGGGCACTTCGAACCTTGAGGTGCCTGGTTCTCCAAGAACCCGGTCCGCCTTGTATCAAAGCGAGCGCTGACGTGTTGTCCACTCTCAGTAGACGCCCAGATCTTTCTTGCAGGATCTCATCCAGCAAACTTCCCACACTTTCAAGCAACACCACAGCATTCGATGTTTCGTACAACTCAGCTTCCATAACCGATAAGGTGATGAAGGATTGCTTGGATGCTTTCCAGGAAATCGGTGAGTCCAAATGCGTAACAACACAAGCGCCAAACGACTTCTCCCCGAACGGAGAAAAACTCGCGTCAGAATAAGCCACTAAGCGCACAAGGTTTGGCTGTTGTGCATTCGTGCCGCTGCCGCTGCTGCCTGTGGTTGCTTGTGCTGCTGTTGCTTGCTGGGGTGAGTTTGTTACTGCGGCCGATCCCATAACCAACCTCATCGCTTGGGTCGCCTTCAAGTAGCACAGGAGCCTCTGCCCTACTTGCTTGACCTTGTTCGGTTGCTTGCTCACACGGGAGGCCATGAACATCACCGGGTACTGCAAATCTGGCCTGCTTCGCATAGTCAACCAAAGATGTTCACCCACAATCTTCTGGGCCGACCGTAGCTCATCAATAGAGAAGTTTTCATCATCACCCGGCTCATTTTCATTCAACCATTCCTTCGGGCATGGTAACTTGGTGTCAATCGCGTCTTCCAAGCCGTACGCGCGCAACAGCTCCTTGATATACCCTTCCTGGCTCACCTCGAAGGCGAAGTTCTCATTCTGGAAAACCTCCATACCAAGATAACGGGTACCAGTAGGATCATGAGCCCATTCGAGCGCACTGCATGGCCACTCCTTTTCCACCCACTGGTGAATGGCGGTGATGAGGGACTCCCCGGACAGGTAGAAAAGGTCGTCCACATAGGTAATCAGCAACGCCAAAAGTCCGCCTTGAGCCCTCAGTTGGCTGTCCTCGTCATAAGCCATCCATAGATCAGGATCTGAAACGGGCTGCTTGAGGATGATGGTTCGGCCCTTCCAAGGAATCCTGGCATTGGTCATACGGGACGTCCTGTGCCTTGACCATATCGACGGGGATTCTCTCAGACCGTACAAGGGTCTCAGCACCAACCACAGCTCTTCTGGGTTTGCCAAACCAGCATCCACCAATATCCTCGGGGGATATATCGCATAGGAAGCCATGTCTGATGGCCACTCTGCCAAAAGGAAGGCAGCTGTAACATCACTCGTTGCCCCTCTCCATTTTCTTCCAGAAGCGATGGATAACGCCAAGCGAAGTGTTTCAGCGCTGACACCCCCGGCATAGAGACTTCCATCAGGATCATCCTTGGCAACAAAGTTTCCACATAGAACAAGGCGAAATTTTCTCCGAGCCCGCTGCCCTCGGACACTGGGAGGTTTGAGTGTGAATACTCCTTTTGAAGGGACCAAGCGAAGCTCCCCATTCTTCTCCATTTGTTTCGCCTTCCATAACGGAATGGGTTGAAGCGTCCCAGCCATCAACTGGTCCACCTCCTTCTTCAACGCCTCTGACCATTTGTCCAAAGCTCTTCGAACTTGATCTAAGGGTACAGTGTGCACCACTTCCAGATCACCAGGCATCTCTTCTAGCATCTTCTCATAGTCCGGCTCCACCTGACACTGCGCAGCCTTCAAGAAGCCGGCTTGAACCTCTGCATGCTTCCGCATCTGCTGCTCCGCAACATCATGGATCATGTCATCAATCGCCGCCGTAACGTTCTCAACTTCATCTGTGACCTGTGTCCCCGCCCGGCGGCATTCCTCAAGTAGAGCTTGCTCTTCTTCCAAAAGCCACCGTAGGCGATGCGACCGTTCCTGTAAGTCCTCTAGTAGGTGATCTTGTTCTTCTGTTAGCGCAACCAAAGCATCATCCATTGTTCCATAGTCCTCCGTCTCCAACGGTCTCACCAAGAACAACTCCGGCTTGCCACTTCTGGACGGTCCAAGATCACCTTCCCACTCACACTTAGGGATCACGGGGTCATTCTGTATCTCACTGGGGATCACGAGGTCATTCTGTATCTCACTGGGGATCACGATGTCATTTTTGAACTGCGATAGCTGTAATGGCATACGGCCACACATTGGGAACCCGGCAAACTCCAAGCTGTCAAAGTCCTTGTAGTGAAGGTTGTTGGACCGCGGATTGTAGAGAACCATTGTCACTCTATCTCCTTCCCAAGGTTGCACTTCATGCCACTTCCTCGGGTTGAAGAACATAGGTTGTCCAACGCCCAGCTCATGAACGGCCCCTTTCTTCCAACACTTCTTGGACACTTGCTTCCACTCAGCTTCAGCATGGTGTAGGCCTTCATCTTCCAACCATAGGGCTCCTCCAGCTTCAGGCTTCTTCAACAAGATCACACCGTTCTCACTGTCCATGTCATTGTGTGAATCTCTGTGGCAGCCCATCCTTTGGTTCTCGAGCAAGCCCAAGGCCGTAAAGTGATGGTCCCCAGTCATACGCCCAACCAGAAACTTCGTGGCCCATTTCATACGCTTGGTATTTCCTCGTAGACCCGCAACTCCACCATGAACGAACATCCCAGTGGTCCATGACATGCCAGGTTTTCTCTCCCGTCCTCTAGCGTTCATCACCTTGATCTGCTTCAAGAGGTCAAACAGAGACAGAATGGCATCGATACCAAAGTTTCGTTCCCGCCAAAGGTTCTTCGCCTTGTTTTCAGCCCTTTCTTCAGGTTCAGTCAAAGGATGTTCCCGAGACAACATGGCCAGGCGAGTTTTCGCCCTCACCCTTCTTTCCGGAAGCGGTAGTTCCACCTCATGCGGCACTAAGTCCACCAAACCATCAGCATCAATCAACTGCTCCTTAATGTGCAGGCTGGTGACAAAAGACCCATCCGGAAACCTCACGCAATGTCCATGCTGCACGTCTGCTGAAGGCCCAACATATACTCCCTGACGCCACTTGTTCTCGACATCGTATCTGCCAGCCCGACCATAGACCTTCGTTCTCACATGCACCGGAGAACCAAAAGGTGGAAGGCAACCAGGTTTGCCCAAAGCATCATGTCGTTGTTTGTGGACAGCGTATCCCATTGCCAAAGGCCAACACTCAGCAGGTAGTCGAGCAGCAGTGAGCAACGTACGGGCGTGGGTTTTCGCAAACTTCACACTCGCCTCCGCCCTGCCATTTTGCTGAGGCGTTTGAGCCTCACCGGTCGTAGGAAGGACCCCGCGCTCAAGTAGCCAGTCTCGTAACCTTTTGTTGCACAGCTCGGTGGCTCTATCCGAATGACATCGGACGACCGGTAGTCCCTCTGCTCTTATTTGAAGATACAACTGTCGTACTCGTGCATTCACCTCTGGAGCCCTCCTGGATCTCATCGGCACAGCAAAGCGCAGGACCTGATAGTCAAGAACGTCACCAACCTCCCTCACCAAGTCGTTATACTCCTTGTTGAGACGATCCCACTCTTGTTGTTCATCAGGTCGTAGTGGAACCTCAGGGTCACGCTCCTCCTCAGCGAACAGATCTTCTAAGTCTGGCAACCCACCTTCGCCATCAGTCCAATCTTCAACTTCTGGATCACCTGCGGGTTCTGGCACAACTCCTCGCGGAACTTCTGGATCACCTGCGGGTTCTGGAACAACTCCTCGCGGAACTTCTGGATCACCTGGGTCTACTGCTCCAACACCCCTGCCATCATCATTGAGGATCTCATCTTCTGGTTCACATCTCCTCCCTTCAAGCGCTGGCATGGTATATGAAGCGACCAGCATGTACCTGAAGTCCAAACCATCAGGTGTTTGTCCCTTCTTACGGAACGGGCCCGCAACATCCAGTGACATCACGTAGCACGACGGTGCCTCTACCTTCCTGTGTTGGTGGCCAGTGGCACGCGTTGCCACACATGTTTTGCACCTCTTGTTGTATGGTAGATGCCCGTTTCGTACATGAGCAGTCCAGCGGGCCAACTCCTCCTTGGACATAGAGCCGAGAGGACCATGTAGTCGACGAAGCGCTACCCTTGTCTCGTGATGCCGAACAGCCCTCACAAGTGCCTGCTTGAACTCTCTTGTCCAGACTATTGCCTGAGACGGTGACCTTGTCTCCCACTGATCGTAGCCAGAGCCCTTAAGGACCAGGTTCGATGCCACCCACATTTCGGGTCTTCCAACACTCAACGCCAACTCCACTGAGCCTTGAAACTTCTTCCAAATTGCTGACTTCCATAACTCACTTTTCGCTGGCATAGACATTGCAAAGACCGGGCACGACACTTCATGCTCCTCCGCGGTAGCCCTCGCCACATTCCACAGGAACATCTGCTTCAGAACAAGTTCTCCGCAGCCTTCCGAACGAGGGGGGCCTCCGACCAAACCATACAGCTGTCCACGCATTGCAGCCCACATGAGGGCCTGGTACACAGCACTGGGCCCTCTCATGTTGCAAGCCTTGCTCTTGCCGATGTCAATCTCAAGGAGGGTCACATTGTTGCCTTCAAGGATCTTAAGCTCATCACCACCTCCTTCACCGGCGTAAACATGAACCATCCATTGAGTGCTCATCAGGCGCTTCCGCATTGCCCGTTTCACCGGCAACGCCTTCAAGTAACGGTGCCCCGCCTTGTCACTGAGGTCCACATCCACTGCCAAAGAACAGCGCTGAGCTTCCGTAAGGCAACCAAAGGCCGAGTCATCACACATCAAAGCCTGCAAACCATGGACCCTTGAACCCGTCCTCCGGTACTCCTCGAGTTGGGCACTGTAGGTGAGGGTGGCCTCGACTCCATGTAGCCGTAACTGGTTCTCCACCATTGAAACCTTGAGCTGCTCAAGTTTGCGGTTCTCAATCTCGCCGATAAGTTCCAAGGCCTGGGTTTCACCAATAAACGGACAGTCACCAGAGACATGAGTCGTGATGATCCCGTGCTCCGGGTGCGTCACTTGCAAGCCGCGCTTGTTCCAGCTCACCTTACACCCCAGTTCTCGGACAAGAGTGCCGAGCGGCACAATCACTCCAGAACCAGACGAGCCATCCGCCGCCTTCTTTTTGCAATATGGCATTAGCGTACCAGCCTTGTTTTGACGCAAGAGAACATCTTGACCATCCGCTAGTTGAACACGCACTGGGACCGCCCCCTGCTCCTCACCCTCCTTGGCCATGCGGAAGGCATTGGTAGCACCCGAGTCTAACAGAGCCCAGCGCTTGGGTTCCGTCGCCGAGTCATCGGAAACCGACTCCATGCGCTTGATCTTGGCCTTCAGGTCTTCATCAAAGCCCGCCACACTCAAACAACTCAACCTGCTCATTCGCTGCAACATAGTGTTCACCTCCTTCATGAAGCTTTGGAGCTCCGGATTCTGCAAGGCCTCCGGAGTGAAGGCTTGCACAGGTTCCGCTTGCACTACGTTGTCCGGCGCTATCGTCGAAGAAGCCGTAGTTGATGCCATTGAGGAACTCATAGGGCCCGTAGCCTTAGGTTCTGGAGGAACCACTGCCATAGTCGCAGCCTTCGCCTGCGATGCAGCCGTTGGGGAGGTAGTAGAGGAGGTAGCTGCATTGTTAGCACGGGAGGGATCCTTGACAGGACACTCGTTCTGCCTATGCAACCGACTTCCACAGTACCAGCATCTCGCTCGTTTCTCCTCCTTCGTAGAGAAGTCATGCGTGTACTTGCACCCCGGGCCCTTTCTGCATCCAGACTCAGACATAAAGAACTTGCACGGAGTACCCTTGGCGCCCGCCTTGGTCGGAGATGCCGGTGGTGTTCTCAGTGCCGTGCCGCCAGTCCCAGCTTGGCCATCTACCGCTCTTAGCCGAGGAGCGTCCTCGGACTGTGCATTGGTTCTTCCCGAAGCTCTCGTTGGGGCTGCCTGTTGCAGTTCCGCCACCATGTGGTCGTAGTACTTGAGGACCGATTCCTGGCTGGGGCGATTCTGTAGCTGTAGTTCGTTGCGAGCCAGAGCCAAACGGAAGCTCACATCGGGAAACTTCTTCACCGCGGCCCCACCTATCAATTCAACACCCTTCAGCAGCACACTGGAGTCCGGAGGTGACACGTTCATCTCCACAGCCCGCGTGAGGTTCCTCCTCCATCGCCGGAGCGCAGCAATGGTGTCCATCACATTCTCGGATCCCTGAACTCCCTCAAGTTGCTTTAAGATGGCCGTTCTCTCTGCCACCCCGCCTGGCGCGTAGAGGACGTGGAGCCTGTAGAGGATTCCAGCAATGGTGCCGACGCGGTGGGTCACGGCGTCCTCCTTGATCACCTTTGGCATGGCCATCAACAACATCGACATCACACGCCTCTCAAGGCGACTCCACTTGGAGTCGCTGAGTTCCCGGGGAATCACCGGGACAATGGTGAGCCGCTCGATCGCTGTTGCGGCCTGGTGTCTCTTGTAGCCCTCTTTCGCACACTGCAGCGTCTGGCTGAACCACATCGTAGCTGAGTCCGACAACGACCCAATGTTCTGCTCTGCCACATACAACCAGTCACTGAACTCAACACCAGTTTCTCCGGTCAACTCCGGAAGGCTTGGCAATTCGACATTGCCTTTCAGTGTCTCCGACTCGGGGGACGACTTCTTGTCCAAATACATCTGTTGCAACTGCCGCATACCCTGGACCAACAGATCCATGGGAGTAGGCTCCGCAGCCCCATCGGCCACACCATCACTTCGAAGCCTCAGTCCATCCGGCCCAACTCGAGCATCACCCGGCGTTGCTGCCGAGCCCACATTTGTTGGATTACCATCAGGTAGAAGCCTCGGTCCTGGGGCTCCTCCAAGTCCACTGCTAGGGCCCGGTTCACCCCGTCCCTGACCGAGAGGATTGCCTTCAGGTACACAAAAACCTTCTCCAAGACCGGGTGGAGCGCCTGGGACTATTGTGCGACTAGCATCTCTTCCCGCAAGATCACGGCCAGTTCCTTGACCAGGCTGTCCTTGACGGGCCCCTTGGAGACCTTCGCCTCGTCCACCTCCACTCGCTGTCATCACCTCATTCAACAAACGAGCTGATTCATCAAGAGCCCGTTTCAACTCTTGATTTTCATCTCGAAGATCACGTAGTTCCGAATCTCGGCCAGACATTGCTTGCTGAACTTGCCTTTTCACTTCATCCTTCACCACTTCTTGAGAAAGGCTTCCGGCAGAACTGTCATCTCGAGGTGGGGGAGGTGCCGGTGGAGTAGTCAACGAAGTAGGTTGGGCGGTCCACGCCCTCATAGCCTGCCTTGTTTCCTCCGACATCAGAGGCTGTTCGTTTCCAGCATTGGTCGGAGTTTGCCTTGCCGGTGATGCTGTCGGTGGGTCCTCAAACGTAGGTCCTTGGCCCATCATAGGCGCCACCAACCTTCGGTGCAACACTTGGCTGATGGTTCTCGTAACCGACCATGAACCCAAACCTCTTTCATCCTCCGAAGAAGCCTCGGGACGCGGAGAACCTGCCAGGCTCTCGGATGAAGAAAAGACACTTCCTTGGTGGAAAGAATGATCCCCTCCACGTACTCCTTGGAGTGCCCTTTGCGCCCTGGACTGAACAGCCTGTACGACTGCCGCACGCTGATGAGAAAGCTGTTGCACTGCATGTTGCCACGGTTGCGACAAACGTTCTCTCCTGGGAGACATCGGGGTATTCTGCGGTAGCGGCTGCTGCGTGGAGGTGCTTGCCGGCTCAGAGGGTTGCTGTTGGAATACGGTATCTAGTGGCTGATGCTGCTGCGGAGCTGGTGCAGGGCGGTGTGGTTGCTGAATTGCTGGTGGAGGCGGCGGCGGCTGCACTGTGGTGTGTGTATGTGCGCGCACGTCATCATGAACTTCCGTCGCGCCCGGTCCGGTGTTCGTAACAAACTCTGCTGATCCAAACGGAAATCTCACTGACCTTGCACGTACATCTTCGCTGCCACTTGCTTGCCCGCTTCCGGAAACCAAACCAGACAAAAGGAACCCACTATTCCCAGTCTCAGCTACTGGCACATCCAGTTGTCCTCCAGAACTTCCGCTCGGTGCAGCTGCATCCTGCGTCCGCCTGCCTAACGGCAGAACAGTTGTAGCACCTGATCTCCTGACTGGCTGCTCTGGAGCGACTCCGTTCACAGCTCCATAGTTGGGGCCACTTGTTTCACCCTCTAAAGCCACACCCATTGGGCGACTCATAACCTGTTGTTGTTCATGACCAGGCTGCGTTCCAGGGATAGGCCTTCGGGTTGATTGCTCTGCCATCTTATGATCTTCACAGTTCAGTCGAAACCATGGCACTCGAATTCGGAAGTTCTTTTACGCACACCAAAAACATGTACCGTGGCCTGCATATGACTTCGCATGCACTGCCTTACGGTGACGTCCAAGACTTTACAAGTGCACGATACTGTATCATGATAGGATCTACAGATCCACTTGTAGCTTCGGCACAACGTATGTCAAGCCACATCAGCACTTCAGGATTCAACATATTATTATGATTATTATTATTATTATTATGATTATTATTATTATGATTATTATTATGATTATTATTATTATGATTATTATTATTATGATGATTATTATTATTATGATGATTATTATTATTAGTGATATTATTATTATTGCTAAAGCTATTACTACGATTATTATAATTACTATTATCACTATAACTATTACTATTACAAAGCCCGCGAGCTTGCTCATTTCGCCCCAAACCCGATCATCGGCACTCACTCTCCCCATCGTTCCTTACTAATCCGCCCCAATGTCTGAACCCAAGATGATAGCTTGTTGATGCCAGGACATTCTTGGGTTTGTTGCATGGTTCTTTCAAGACTGCAGTAACTGAAGTGTCCTAGAGTTTGTATTGTGGCAGTTGGTACGGGACACTGGTATCCCTAAGCCATCGCAAACATTGCTTCTGCAGGTAGGCCCGATGATCAATTCCGTAGTGTAGAGGGGTCTCTGACCGGAAGCGAAGTGGCCGGACCCGGACCTTGACTCGAAGCTCGCCTAAACCCGAACCCTAAACCCTAAACCCTCTGCGAAGCTCTAGCTCCAAGGCTTTGATCTCCTCTTTCCGAGGGCGGACGAGGCCCGCTAGTCGATTCATCGATCGTGCGCAGTGCCTGGTGACTTTGGGTAGGACCAGTAGGATCTGATAGTAGTTGTAGCTATGCTGTGAGCAACACTGAGTGAACGCACATCTACTGGAGAGGGAGGGAGGGGGAGAGAGGGAGATCTGAACACAGTGACATATAGCCGTCTTATGTGCTTAGTTCCTCGAAACCCTGAAGCTGTGGCAGAGCGATCTCCCAGTAGCAGTGGCACCGTCACTTAGCGGTCAACTCAGAAGAGCAATCCGAAAGAGCTTAGAGACTTTGAGCGACAACGGAATCCGCGCGAAAGTCTGTCAGGGGTTTGAGGTTTCGACGGAGACCACTCGAACGACGCCTGAGGGCATCCGAGACTTAAGACAAGAAAAAACCAACCGAAACTGGCCATATTTGTAGAATTTGAGACAAAAGAGCAAACAGTACCAACCAGGATTCTCGAGTTGGGGAAAAGGTACAACCGGCTCGAAAGAGACTCGACAAATTGGTAAAGAGGAGCAAGCCACCACAAGGAGCAAACTGCTCGAACGAGACTAGAAATTCGAAGACAAGGCGCAAACTGCTCGAAAGAGACCTGAAGGAACAGAACGGTGAAACCAATTGACGGAGCGGCACATTGACCAGAAGAGACAAGAGGTTTTGAGAACGAGGAACTACCCGCTCAAAATCACAGAGAGTTTGAAAGGAAGGATCAAACCGGTCGAGAGAGACTATCGATTTCGACAGGAAAGAAGACTGGAGAAAGAGGAGCAAACCAGGTGAAACGAACAAGACGCACAGAAACAAACCTACAAACCTTGCGACAGAGACTAGAGAACAGATGTGGGAACCGCACCAAATACATTGGAGACGTTGACGGACAATGTGCTCCAAAGAGATTCGCGAGTCTGACAAGGAGGGAAGTTTTGAATAATGTAGGAACCTGATGAAGAAACATGAAGAAGCCGTCGGCCTTTATTAGGGTTCGTTATATGAACCTTAGTATTTTGGGGCTATAGGCCCAGGGTATCTTAATCAGGTTCCTACTTCAAAAAAAGGAGCAGAACAGTCGAAAGGGGCCGAAAGAGTTAGAGGACATGAGAAAGTGATGCGGAGGGGGAACCTGAACACTAAGCCCGAAAAGCCAACACCTGCTCCATGATAATAAAAAGCCCTACTGTACCCAGAGCCTCCAAAACCCCTTAATGAAGGAATATACCTTAAATTATAATAGGATCCCTTATATGATTTCAGGTATATTCCTTAATTAAGGGGTTTTGGAGGCTCTGGGTAGGGGCCTAAGTAATGACCAATATTATGGTGGGGCTTCCTTATTATAGTTATAGTAGAATGGACCCCAAAACCCTATTCTAATTATTGAGGCCCCTACATTAGCTTAAACCGCCTGCAACCGAGACCATAATGCCCTGTATAGATCCGATAAATCCTAAACTAATGGATCCCTTAAAAGAATCCGTGGAGGCCTGTAGATCGCTTAAAGGACCCTAGAAACTCATGAATCAAGAGTTCTACTGCCGGCAAATTCTAGGAAAGCGTTGCAAACCCCATAGGCACAAAGAACTTCCCGTCTACTCCAAGAGAACGTTCAGGGTTTAGGTTTTCGGGCTTAGGAGATTGGACAGATGGGAAGTGCACCACTCGAACAGGACTGGGGAATTTTACAAAGAGGAGCAAGCCCCTGCGAAAGGATTTAACATTCTAAAACCAAAAGCAAACGCTCGGAGGAGATGGTGGTCAGTGTCATGGTTTTTCAGCGTTCGTCTCCCTTAGTTTGTGATCACAACGGGTGCGTTTCCACTCCCGGTGAATCCAATGCCTGGCCTCCTATCCTTTCATGTGCGCTCTTGAAGTCAGAGCCGGGCATTGCTGTCGATTGGCTACATTGTTTGGGGTCTTCGGTTCGTCTGAGTATTGAGCAGTTGCGTGCGTGCGCATGTCTGGCACGTCCACGGAGCTATTATCGTGTTGGCGATGCTACATACGTTCATGGCCCAGAAACGCAGGTAAGCACCTGCAGACGGTTTGGTCAGGCCGGGCGGGGCTTCAACTCCGAAAATGCGACTTTAGCCTGTGCAAACTTGGACGGTGGAAGAGAGCGGGTGTGGGGGTTCAAGATTCTCGAACTGCAGGCAGACTGCAGGCATTTGGAAGCGAGATTTGCAGCTACTGGAGCTTTTGCACGGTTGCCGTCATGTTGCAGGACTTGCAGCTGTTGGTGATTACATGCCGCTGAGCATGTATCGCAGTCTATACTGAGGCTTGCATCCAGGTCCGCACTGAAAGCACATTTTTCGCATCGAGGCCCCGTGCTTCCAAATTCCTCAGCCCAGCCATGTTCGCCCGCACAGCTCTGCTTCTGGCCTTTGCGCTGAAGCCAGCATCAGGTGACTGCCCATCCTGGGGGAAGCCTTTTCCAAGCAACTTAGCGGGATTGGACAAGATCAGCTTCGCCAATTTGTACGATGTGACCTACTACGACCAGTACAAGGTGGTGGAGTACTCCGCCACCTTAGCACAGTACGACGCAATGTTTCATCCGGAGGCATCGCTGAGGGGCACGAGGATCCCACCCATGGTTCTGTACCAGTGCGGCACCACGAAGCCTACGACGGACATGTCCGGTGTAGCTTCGGACGCCCGCTTCTTCGAGATTCCCGTGAAGAATGCCACGGTTGGGTGGGGTGGGCCACTGGCTTTCATGGAGCTGCTGCAGGGGGTGTTGCAGTCGATCGACCTCGTCGACATCCGCTCCATCTCCTCTCCCTGCATGCAGCTGTTGGAGGTCTGCTATCCCGCAACTTGGTATGGCTCTGGGATAGTTTTTATTTTCCTTCATGCGGAGCATAGAGCCCCAGCCACAACTGCAGTAGAAATAAACACCCGCTAGGCATCGATTTGAGTTAGTTTTGAACGGTTTAAGGGTTTAGGTTTCCGTCATTGTTTAACATAGCGCCCTAGTTACATTTTTGTTTGGGGACTGCTGAAATCGACACCTAGGAAGCCCTAAACCCTAAATCCCAACCCCCAAACCTACACCTAGGAAACCCACATTCCCACATCCCTCCCGGATTGGTCGGCGAACCCGGAGTGGAAGACGAGGGCAAGCCGCACGGACGTGGTGTTCACAGACGCCGGTGGCTCAGGCTGCTGGGCTCTTGTTTTAGCTTTAATTACCATGATAGGGATCTAGAAGGGTTCCTTTCAACAATGCCTAAGGGTTAAGGAATTTAATTTAAGTTCCCGTAATAGGGATCTATAGTAAAAAATACGGTTTCCTCCTTATGGTAACTTGAGAATTCAATCCCTCAACCCTAAACCCTAAACCTAGCTAAACCCAGGTTGGGGCGGCGACGCCACGAAGGACGTCCCCTTCATGGTCTCTCTCGACCGCGGAAGCCTCAGCCGCGCCGAGTGGATCAAGTTCCTGGGCTCTAAGGAACTTAGCTTAAGTCACCCTAAAGTAGTCTATTCATCATAAAGTAGTCTATTGATCATAAAGTAGTCTATTCATCATAAAGTAGTCTATTCATCATAAAGTAGTCTATTCATCATAAAGTAGTCTATTCATCTTAAAGTAGTCTATTCATCATAAAGTAGTCTATGGCAAATGCTATTATGGTTTATCTATATGGCATATGGTAAGTTAATGTAATTTCCTTAACCAGAACCCAGGTTCATGGCCCTCTTCTACAACGAGGAAGCGCAGGCTGATCACATCTTCGAGCAGATCAAGGCGGACTACAACGCGCTGAAAGCCATCGGGGACCAGCTCCGCACCGACGCCAGCACCGAGTACAACGGGGCGCAGCCGAAGGTGATGTTTGTGAACGGTGGAACCTCCAACAGAGTCGTCAATGCGGCCTACAAGACACAGTTCATCACCGACGCGGGTGCCCAGGTGGTTCCCTTGCCGGCTGTGGCCCCGGCGGGGTGCAGCTTTACCGCCAACACTGACGGCACGAAGTCGATGTCTTGTGACATCCCGGCTGGTGATGCAGCCTTCACAAGCTTCCTTGCCGAAGCGGATGTCATCATCGACGAGTCCTCCTTGTGGCCGGACTATGACCCCGCGAAATACCGAGGTTTTGGCACGATCTACAACGTCACCGCCGACCAGGTTCCGGCTCTCGCGCGAAACCCACCGAACATCTTCCGCCTCGATGGGCAGGTCAGCGATGCATTCGGGGACGGAAACAGTCAAGGAATGAGTTGGTTAGACCTCTCGCAGTCAGAGCCGCAGCAGACCCTGGCGGACCTCATGGAGGCCATCTGGGACAGGGACTTCACCAGCACCTGCGGGCAGAAGTACATGTGGCGGGTTTCCGACCTCAACGCCCAGAATGTCGTCGGTCACCAGGACTGCCCTCTCTACAGTGCACAGGGGCAAAACGACTGCCAGTCCCTGCACGGCCGCCTTCACATCCCTCCTATGTGCAGCGCTGGGAATGTCTTCGAACCGATGGAGACGACGACCACAGTTGAATCGCAGGAGGCGAGCGCCGCGTGCGAAGTGGGAGGTGCGCTTGCACTCGCCGCTTTGGCGCTTGCAGCCCTCTAGGCTGCCTAATCCTAATCCCGAACCCCTTGCTCTTGGCCGCCATCGGGGCCCTCGCTGGCGATGTGCAGTTTTAGAGCGTTTTTTGGCGACTCGTTTCTCGTCCTATAGGACCACAGCGAGGGGTGTTGAGGTTGTTTTGAGCTGAGCTCACACCCCAAGAGTGCATCCGCCGAATGGCGGTGCGCGATTCCGGAGCGATTTCGCGTGCAGGGTGCATTTCACCAAGCCGACAGCAAAAAGACTCTCTTTGCAATTCCCGTCGGTCGAAGCTTATGAAGGATAAACGAGATGGGAGTTTCAGACATATGGAGTAGGAAATCCTGATTGTAGCGACCCTAGACCCTAAATCCTAAATCCACCCACGAAGGTACCCTAGTATTCTGAAACTCCCATCTCACGGTTCATGTGCGTGGTACCGGGTTCAATCTAAGTGCCGTGCCGGGGCTTGGAAGTAATTGGGAGGTTGAGGCATTTGGGCTAAAGATGTTTTAACGACATTGTTTCATTCATAATCTCCAGCTACAGTCCCGATCTATTCTACCAGGTATAACTTTGGTATGATTTTTTCATTTCCCTTCTTGTGCCATATAGCGCCCCAATTATAGACAATCTTGGGGACGCCTAGTTTGAGTCTAGAGACGCAGGTTCATGTTAGGATAGCTTCCCATCGTAGTGCCTCCTGAGGATGTTCGGGTTTCGCGTCTTTAGGAGTTCTGGCTGCGTACGATGTAGGTATTAGGGGTTTTGGGGATCAGCGTTTAAGGTTGCGGTTTGGGGCATGATCATGCGGATCTCTGTTACTCGTCATCGCAGGCCAGCATATGCGACGTCTCGGCCATCTTGTCACGCTGGACGCTTCTAAAAGCCCTGCGCCCCGGTTGAAACTCTTATAGAATGAAAATGTCAATCATATTGCTGAATTCGGTCGGGAAGATATCATAAATTTTCTTTGTTGTCTTTATATA